>JAKSZT010053779.1:962356-1187497 GCA_026826555.1 Tolypeutes matacus | reverse complement strand
AATCTGTGCTCCTGAGAGTGACAGAATTGGACTCAAATAAGTCCTCCCTGCACATGGTTCACCAGTCCCTTCTATTCAAACCTATATGTGATGCTGGAGTTTTTAGGTATACTTCCAGAGACTGGAGCCTCTGGCCTACCTATGTGCCAGGTGTGCATGAAATCTCGGTGGAGCTGCAACTCTTACCCTACAGCTCAATGGACTCATCCAGGTCACCTGGTGAGGAGACAACGATGGGCAATGGCCATCCCAGGGAAAGGAGAGGGCCTGCATCTGCAGGCAGGATCATCCCACCCACCATATCCATGGGATATAAGCCCTCTCTCACTTGGAGTTGGAGTGGACATCACCATCCCAGTCCCCTCAGGATTGGGGGAAGAACTATGGACTAGAGTGGACTTGATGGTATTCTCTTGTTCACATATGGTGATTCTAGCAATGGAAGAAATTATAACAATGAGGCGGAGCCAGTGGCCACTTGACACTTTTGGGGTAGGGAGGGGATGAGCAGTTGAAATACAGGGGCTTCTTTGGGAGTTAGAGGTTGTCCTGAGTACCGTTGTGGCAACGGATGTAGGCCATTTTAAATCAGCACACACCACTCAGAACTGAGTGGGAGAGAGTGTGGTCTACGGTGTGAACTGTGGTCTATGGTTGGTGGCAAGTCTCCGGGATGTGTAAGTTCATTGAGGGTGTTGGGCCACACTTGTGGGAGATGTTTGTGTGGGATGTGGTAGGAGGTGTGGGAGGTGGGCAACATGGGAATCCCAGTGGGTTCCGTGTAATATTTTGGGTAATCTAAGCACCTCTTAAAATATATGTATATATATATATAAATAACATTTTTGTAAGCAAATACACATATATGCATATATATTTATATATCATTTTGCAAATGTTTGTATGTATTGTGAGAATTTTGATTTTTACCCACAATAAAAAAAAAAAAAAAACAGGCAAGTAACTCGACACTGAAAAAAAAAAAAAAAGATTTATTTATTTACTTTATCCATTTTAAACCCTCCCCTTCCCCATTTGCTGTTTTTGTGTCCATTCACTGGGCAATTCTCTGTGTCTGTTTCCTGCCATCTCTTCTCATCCTCCTCCTCCAGTCTTCACCAGGATTCGATCCTGGAGACTTCCTATGTAGGAGAGAGGTGTCCTGCCACCTATGCCACCTGGGTTCCTGGTTTTTGGAGCTTTAGGAACATCTTGTTTTGTCTCTCCCCTGCGTCTCTCTCCTGTTACGTCATCATCTTGCTGCACGGCTCCCGGGGCCTGGAGGCTCACCCGCACACAGAGCCTGGCAGCCCAGGCACCTTCTATATACCTATATTTTTTATTTTACTGGGAGGTCCTGGGGATCAAACCCAGGTCCCTCCATATGGCAGACAGACACCCAACCATTTGAGCCACATCCGCCCCCCCCAACCAGATTTTAAGATCCTTAATGTCTGTATAATTAATTTTAGGTACCACATTGTATTAGTCAGCCAAAAGGGTGCTAATGTGAAATACCAAAACTGGGTTGGTCTTTATAAAGGGTATTTATTTGGGGTAGAAGTCCACAGATACCAGGCCATAAAGCGTTAAGTTTCTTCTCACAAAAGTTCATTGCCACGTGTTGGAGCAGGACAGCTGCCGACGTTTGCCAGGGTTCAGGCTTCTTGTGTTCCTCTCTTCCAGGGGCTGCGTTTCTCTCCCGGCTTAGCTCTTCTGGTTCCTCCACAAGGTCAGCTGCAGACTATCAGGCAAATGGCTCACTTCTCTTCTCCTGGGGCCTTTTCTCCAACATCAAAACTGCTTCTCAAAAACTGCTTCAACTCTGTTCTTTGCCTTGCCTTTTATATTCTAATCCCTACCCACCAAGGGGTGGGGCTCAACGCCCTACTGACGTGGCCCATTCAACGCCCTAATCATAACTTAATCATGCCCAGATTAACAGATCAGTTTACAAGCATGATCCAATTACATTTTTGGAATTCATAATTATATCAAACTGCCCAACTGCAACACACATTCTCTCACATAGTGGCTTGCTCACTACTTATTTGTTAAATACACAAATATTACACAAAAATATAAGCAAGTCACAACAATGTAGCTTGCATTCCTAGCAATCAACCTAGTTATGGTCTATTATTTTTTTAAATAAACTCTTGGGATAGGTATGTTAATATTTTATCTAGATTTTCTGTATATTGTCTGTATTCAAGGTTTTAGTTTCAGATTATGAAAGGTGAAAACGAAACTTTCCAATTTTCCATTTTCTAGAAGAGTTGAAGGTTGTTATTATCGTGTGAGTTCAGCAAATCAGTTCCTCCTTCAATTTCCCACTACAGTGGAACCAAAAACATCAAGTTCTTAGTTTTTAAGTTCAAAGGTCTAAGTCCAGGTTAAGACAAGAAAGATTTTAACAGGATATATTAATAAGTACAGTGAATTCTCTCCCCACCTCCTCCCCTCCCTCGCCACATTCCTGACTCCAAGTTTCTAGATAGTCTCCCATCAGCACAGGGAGAGGATAAAGACTGAGAAGAGGGGAGCAACTGTAGCTCAGTGGTTGTACGCCTGCTTCTCATTATTGAGGTCTGGGTTCATTCCCCGGTACCTCCTAAAAAAAAAAAAAAAAGACTGAGAGGAAACAGGAGCGTCAGACACTGGTAGAATTTCCAAGATGGGCCAAGTACTTCCACCTCCCTTCCATGTGGGCCCTCACTTTGGTCCTTAAGCTCCTAAAAGAGAGTGCGGATGGTGTTGGCTCCCCTAGAAAATATTGGAGATGTGAGACCAGAAGAGACTTATGATTTGCTTCAGGTCTGGTTGCCCCAGAAGATGCTGAGGTCAAAAGACTTCCTTAATCCTACACTATATGGTATAGCTGAGCAAAACCTCTGCCCAGAGTCTAGATGGCTGGTATGAGACAGATTCACCCTGAGCTACTTTGCCTCCTAAAAAGGTATGACAGAGCAGCCAATTTTTTTCTTCCTGGTAGTTTGAATACAATGAGGGCTGGGGAGGTCTCATGGTTGAAAGTGGGGATTGGGCAATGGAACCAAATTACGAGAAACCTGATCAGGCAAGCCAAGACTTAGCAGATGACAATGGGGAGGTATGGCTATACCTGGAAATTGTAAACCTAAGCAGAGGCCAGCCTGCGAGGGATAAAGCTGGAAATAGTTCACCCCAACATATTATGATTCTACTTAAGCCCTTTGAAGGTAGATGCTATCCCAAGGAGAGGGAGAGGGAGAAAGCACTGAAGGGAATTATGTCTACCTGAAAATTATTATTTTTCTCCTATAATAGGGGCCCTAAAATAAAGTGGTTATTTTCAAAGTGGTTAGATTGAACCACAGAAAACCAATGGGAACTTTTCATCATACCTGATAATGTTGCTTGGAAATTTTATAAATGGCACAATGATAGAGAAATCTGTTCCTTGAGGATTTTACAGAAATGCCTTATAAAGCTGCCTGGGTCTTCCACTATTGGGGGGAAAGGAAGTAGTTTTCTGTTTAACATATTTTTCCATTTCCTCCTATGATCCATTCTAGTTTCAAATTCTTTTTGCATCAGTTTTAGACTTCTATATTTTCCTAGAAATCATCCATTTCAACAAGATATACAAATTGAATACCATCAAGTTACCATTGGTACCATTGTATAATATGTTTCATCTCTTTTGTCTCAGTAGTGGAACCCCTCATTCTTAATGGCATATATTCACATTTTTGCTCTTCCCCTCTCCCCCATTAACTTTTATGGAGGCTTATTATTTTTGTTGGTCTTTTAAAAAGAAAGAAAAATATTGAATGTAACAATGAGGAGTGCAAGTTCTAGAGTCAGAGACTGACTGTATTCAAATCCTGACTCAGCCCCTTACCAAGAGACCAGCAGAGACCTATGGGACAAATTACTTGATAGGTCCATGTATTTTCCTCATCTGTAAATTAGAGTTAATAATTGTACCAAACTTGTAGGGATGTTATGTGGATACAATCAGTTAATGCATGTGAAATGTTTAGAACACTGTTGGCACGTAATGCTCAGGAAATATTAGCTGTTGGGTTGGATATGGGTAATGGGCACTTGGCACCCATCCCAGCCTCTTCCAGTATAACCTTCTGGACTACAGCATCTGAAAATCTAAAAATCACATTTCCCAGACCACTTCAAGACAGAGTTTTGGATGTGAATTTGGTTCCTTTAATTAAATATACTTGCACAGGCTGAAGGTGGAAGTAAGGTGTGGTCTTCATTCTTTTACTCCAGCTGTTGCTGCTGCCTGCCCCGGAGGTAGAGACATTGGGTTTTTCTACAGCAGCAAAGCCCAGACCTGGGTGGCAAAGAGGAAGTTGCAACAGTAGCTGTGATAGCTTCTGATCCCAGATTCCCGAATCGTGGGTAAAATCTCTGATATTGTGTTGTTAAATTCAACAGTCTTGCTTCTACCTTCCTAAATCTCCATCTTCTTGATTGTTGCAAGGAAGCAACTTGGCAGTGCGGTTCAGCAGTCTTGTTTTGAAAGTAATTGCTGAAGGCCTAGTTGAAAGCCAATTCTCTAACCCTTCTAATTGTGGCATAAGTACCTAATTTACAGTATTAAATACATTTTTATTTAAAATATTTAAAATGGTTTGTTTCCCAAAGCTAATTATTGCTAACTAATATTCTACTATTGTCTAATTCATTAATATCAGATTTATCTTTATTTATTCCATTCTGCTATGTATCTATTGTTATTTTTCCTGATCTTAGATATAATATTTAGTTTCTTTATTTGCCTTTTCTCCATGTCTCTCCCTCCCTCTCCCCAGCCTTCTACTCTTTCTTTCCTTCTTTTCTTAAGAGTAAAGACATTGAACTCTATGCATTGTCCTCTGAGCACAAATTTGGGTCCAATTTATATCTTGATAAGTTGTACTCTTTTTGTTAATATCTAAATTGAATATAGTTGCAGATTTCATTTACTCTTTTAACAGTAATTCTTTAGCAAAATATTTTTTCCAAGGGATTGTATAGCCTCCCCTCTTTTTGGGGGGGTTACTTTTTACATATCTCCTTTTACTGCATTATGATCAGAGAATATGGCCTATCATTTGGAAATTGGTGTAAATTCTTTTTAACTTAATATATAATCAAGTTTTATAGACATTCTTAGGCACAAAAATTGTATCCTTTTGTAGGGTGCAAATCAATTTTACTTATATTTTGTATATTTTAAGTTCCCTTTTTTTTGCCTACTCTAAATTCTCTCACTTGTATTTCTGTCCCTTTCTTCTTTTATTCAATCAGCTTTTGCTTTATATATTATAATGCACATAATATTATAATATTATGCTACATTTTCATTGTTAATTGTTCTTTTATTTTTTTCTAAAACTTGTTTAATGTAAATACATTCATGTCTTATAGTAATTGAGTTTTTAAATTGTTTGCACTTACCTATATTTTGCTGCATATTAGTCTATAGATGTATTATGACATTTTGTTCTATGGTTTGTTTGGTTTTTTTAGGAGTTCCCAGGATTGAACCCAGGACCTCATACATGGGAAGCAGGCACCCAACCACTTGAGCTACATCTGCTCCCTGTATGCTTATTTATACATGGCACATAGATAAATTTTGGAAGTAGACATATTTATTCAATCATTTATTTGCTTTTATCTTCTCTTTTTATTAGGTATATATACTATGATTTTAATTTTACTAATAATTAGGGTATTTTTAAGAAAAATTAGTTTCATAGAAGTGATATACATTTATTTTAAAAATATCTAAACAATTCACAGAAGTACAAAGATTTATCCCAAATCCTATTGCACTGCACAAAAATAGCCATTGCTAAACTTTGGTTAACATAATTTGATTTCTCTATATTTAATTATGCAGATACAATCTTATAAAATTGGGATTGAATGATTTTTTTATAAAGTATATTCAATTAAAATTTAATTTAATGAAAGAAGAAATTGAAGTGAAGCTGAAGGAATTGATGAACTTGAAGTAAGTGGTTTTTTATTACAAAAAATAATGGCTTCTAAAATTTTTCTCTAGAGTTATAATAGAGTCAGTATGGCTTTTTAAATCACACGTGGCAACTTCAAGAATATCTGTGGCCTCTGTGCTATGGAAGATAGGGAAGTTTGTACACTTATAGTTTTTTCCACCACCCTCTCACAGATTTGTATTACTTATAGTATTAATTTTACTTTGTTGAGATTAATAACATTTACATTTTATTCTGCCATCGAAATTCTTGACATTTTTATTTGTGCCTTATACTTACAGGGATTTGGCGTTCATTATCAGCCCTTTTACCTCAGCTTCTTTATTCCTTAATCCTATTTCTAAGTATCTCTCAGCTGACTGTATTTCGTTGACATAATTTTTATAAGAGCTTTAGGTAATGTGTCCACTGAATTTTTGCACACTTGAGAATGTCTCTTTGCCTTTATAGTTGAAGGATAATTTGGTTAGGTATAAAGTTAGGATTACATTTTGTAGACATTTTTCTTTGTCTTCTGACATTTTAAGTCTTACTGTGGAGAAGTCCAAAGAAAGCCTGATTTTTTATTTTTCATTTTTACTTTGGAATGTTGCTTGCTTTTTTGCATAGACTTTCCAATTCCATTTTTATTCATAAAATTCAACAGGTATACCAGGTATACCAGGATATCTTTCAGTGTATATCATTCTGAATTGATTTTTCTCTTGGACAGGCTTGGCTTTTTCAATCTGCAAATTTTGGTCTTCATTTCCAAACAATATCTTCTAATACATTGTTTACTATTTACTTAATTCTGTTTGGTCTATTTTCTTTCTTAAATCCAGTTGAGCCTATGGCGTCTTCTTTTTTCCCATATCAAATCTAACTATAATTATTTTTATATCACTGTATTTTTCATTTTGCATCGTGATTTCTTTAGATTATCTATGCAGTCATGCTTTTCTTTTCTTTTTTGTATTCTCCAAACAGTTTTTATCTCTTCCATTCATTTTTTGATCACTTCCAGCTCCATCTCTCCCTCCTCTAAATGCATAAATTTTTATTTTGTACTCTTGACTGTCTCCTTAGAGCTCTTCTTCTGAAAGGACATTGCATCAGTTTTCTCTTGATGCATAACGATATTACCGCAAACTTAGTGGCTTAAAACAATATATATTTGCTATCTGTGAGTCAGAAGATGGACACCTATCCTATCACCATTTCCAAGGAGGGAGTCCCAATCTGCTCCCCTGGTTGCAGGTGCTGTGGCCGCCAATAAAGGCAAGATTCACACAGACATTGGATGGGACAATGGTTATTCACATGGAGAAGAGACAGAGCAAGGTCAGCTTCAACAGTGGGTGTGGGCCCTCCATGACCACTGGCCAAGGCAGAAAGATGGTCAATGCACATCCCCCTGTGCTTGTGTTGTAGTGGAAGGATGCTACTCCCTCCCCCACCAGGAATAGATATAAAATATGGGGGGTGCAGGCCAGTACCATAGAACATATACTTTAGCCAAGCTAACTCCACCGAATGTTTGCATATGCTTGGAGCAAAAGGGGAAGGAATGTGCCAGCCAGCAGGCCACTTTCTGCTAGGGGAAGTGTTTTACCTCCAGGCACTTTCAAGAAGAGAGTCAGCCCCCATTTATCAGGCTGATGACTGTCAACATGGCATGCCAACCTGGTTTCTTTTTCTACCTCCCCTGGAACTAAACATTCCATTTCTCCTGAGGCTCCTCGAGGCCTCTAGACTTTGACTCTAGTCACAGTCTCTCAGGATCGTGCCTTTTACTCTGAGAGAAATCTGTTATGCTTTAGCTTTCATCAGCTTCCTCTCAGATTTCAGTTCATTGCCCAGTAAATCTGCTTCCTATTTTGTAATTCAGGGTTTGTAGTGAGTTCAAACTAGAGGATTTCTGGGTTGACCAAGAAAAAGATTTGACCACTAGATGACAGTAGCACACAAGCTACGTTTTGTCAGGTTTGCAAGGACAGGAGCAAGACCTCACAACTAGAAACCTTCCTGCTGCCAGTGGCACAACGGTGTCACCAGAGGTGAAGTAGGCAAGGGAAAACTCCCAAACTCCTGGGAGACAGAGAAAAAGAATCGGGGGTGGGGGGGTTGGTCACATGTCTAGGTGTTACAGAGTCAGCACAAGGGGGAGTCTCTGGGCCAGAGAGCCCTGAGAGGCTGAAGAGGCTTGGGTCTTCTAAGAGCACAGTTTTATCTTAACACCTGAGAGCAGATGTTGGACCAGTTTCACGGGATATGCAAAGCAGAGTAACTCTAAATGGCTAGAAATGCTTATTTGTGCTGTTTTTTGAGAGTGTGTGTTTTTTGTTGTTGTTGTAAGCAATTGGAGGTATAAGCGTTTGAGTCTGGTGCCTGTGGATTTTTCTAATTGTCCCAGGATGCTATGAAAAGAAAACAGTACACAGAGCAGCACTACAAAGAGGCCATCTTTGGCTCATTTCTATAACAGAGTCATATTCGTTTTTCTTATTTCATTGAACATGCTGGGTTTTTTCTACTTCACTATTTTTTATCTTTTCATTATTGATGGTTTAAGGAGGGGAATGAAATAAAAATGTCCTTATTTTGCCATCTTTAACTAAAAACTTCTACTGAACCATCTTTAAGAATTTTAACATAATTATTTAAGCTCTACTTGTATAAAATACAGAATTGATAGTAAAATGACATTTTAAATTCTTTCTACTTGATACAATTAATTTAGTAAACTTCCCCCTTCTCCAACTTTTCAGTCTTTGCTAATATAATATGGAATTTAAATATAAAGTGTTATTATATTAATATTTTATGTATCTTTCCTTTTAAGAATTATGATGTTTGCATTCAGTTTATAAGAAGATTTGAAACAGTTTTTGAGATATCACTCTTTTGCCAAGTTTTGGTGCTTGCTGTCAGTTATTTCAAACCCTGTGTCCTTAGCTCTTAATTTTGCTTTGCATTTCCCTTTTTGGAGAGATATTAAGGCATTAACTTTTTAAAACTATACAAAAGTTGTCTGATAGCCCTGCATATCTGAAAGTGTCTTTCTGTTGCCTTTATACATCATTGACTACATATATTGGCACAAAATTCTTTGGTTAAACCTTTCCAGCCCCACAGCAGTCAATATAGGCTAGGATACATTGTGTTAACAAAAGACACTTAAAATTTCAGTGCCTGTATCCCCAAAGCTTTACTTTTTCCCTCCAACTAATAAGTATGTTGCTGCTTTAATAATCAGAAAAATATAACAGAGCTTGAAAACTTTCACATCTATTTCCATGTCATTGGTTTTGTGTGGGAGAAAACACAATTGGGTAGAAAAAGTCTTTCCAGGGGTACTGACCCGAGAATAGTACCACTGATTGCTAGAGACAGCTTTGTAGTAAGGACTAGTTCAGGAGCCAAGAGGTGATGCTTGCCACTTTCTCGGTAACCTTGGGCAAGATCATCATTGGGCCTAAAGCTCAGATGCTCACCTGTGAATGGAAGCCAAGGTATCTGCCCTGCTTTCTTTACGTAGGTATTGCCAAAGCTTTACTTTTGATCACTCTACAACCTCATTGCAGATTGGCTACAGCTATATTTCACATCACCTTCATATCAGCACCTAAGCTAATGGAGCATCTAAACATTGTTGGTTGTTGTGACAGTTTGATATTATTTATGAATCACCAAAAAAAGAGAACAATTATGTTTGTAAAGTGGTCTTTTCCTCTGGGTGTGATACCCCTTGATTGTATTAAATTCAACGGTGTTAAGTTTATTTGATAAAAGATTAGGGCTTTGATTCAACCATGTCAGTAGGGTGTGCCCCCTTGGAGGGCTGATATAAATGGACACTCACTCAAGAAGACACAGGGGAAGAGAGAGAGAATTCCATAGATGCCAGAGCAGAGAAAGATCAAACAGTTAAGCTTTGGGGAGAGATGGACCATTTACCTGATAGCTTACAGCTGACCCTGGGAAGACAGCTGACTACATAGATGGGAACAAAATACAGGAAGCCCTGAGAGACAAGCACAGAGGGAGAGCCTGAACCCTTGCAGAGATCAGTGACTATCTTGCTTCAATATGTGGCAGCTGACTTTGGTAAGAAAGCAACCTTTAGTTGGACTCTTTAGGGCCTTGTAACTATAAGCTTTTACCCCAAATAAATACCCTTTATAAAAGCCAACAGTAGGGGGCGGATGTGGCTCAAATGGTTGGGTGTCCGTCTGCCATATGGAGGGACCTGGGTTCGATCCCCGGGACCTCCCGGTAAAATTAAAAAAAAAAAAGCCAACAGATTTCTGGTACTTTGCATCAGCACTCCTTTGGCTGATTAATACAGTTGTGCTGGCAAAAAGAGCACCAATATGCTGGCTCTCAAGTTTCTGCTCAGAAGTGACACTGTCAAATACACTTGCAGTTTACTAAGCAAGTCACATGGTCAAGCCTGCTATCAATAAGGCAGGAAGTACAATCCTACCCCAGAGATGGGCAGCAAATAATTGTCAACAATAATGCGATTTACTATACACTCTGAATATCACAGACATTGCTCCATTTATACTGGCATTTTCATTTATAAAGAAAAAGCTTAAATGAAGACTACTACAACAGAGAGAGGAAACAGGAGTAGAAATAAGTTCAGGGGGAAGATAATCATTTTGGTTTTAGAGAGAAGAGTATGAAGTATGTAGCAGGCAACTGTATATGAGGGAAAGTCTGGGTTGCAGATATAGATTTATGTAATCAATGTTCAGAACTGAATTCTTAAGAATTATTGAAAGGAGCAGTGGAATGATGAGTGGCACTTTGGAGAACAATAACTGTCAGGGCCAGCCACGGGAAATAGACCTGGTAAAGGAAACAGGAAGAATAGGCAGAGAATTTGATGAGCCAGGATGATGCTATCACATAAACCAAGGGAGTAGAGAGTGCCAGGATGAGAAAACATGAGCATTGCCAAAATAAGGGCAAAGAACCTCTAATGTTAAATGGAAAATATTATTCAATGTTGGCATTAGAAGGTCATTGGTGACTTTGGTAAGAGCACTTTCTTCAGAGTGGTAAAGTTGGAAGCCAGTAACAGGCATTTGAAGAATGAGCTTTAAGAGTTTGAAGAGAAAAGTGGATGGAATATAGACCACTACTTTGAAAAGTTCAGAGGAAAAATAATGGAAGTGATGTGGATATTTTTCTCCCCATTGGAATGATCAAAAGACTTGGAAATATTTAAAGGATCAGAAATTGTACTCTGAATATGTGTGTATGTGTGCTTGTATATATACATATTCGTTCTTATTTTATAAATAGATGGATATATGAGATAAAATTGCTTGAGCTTTAAAACCAAAATCAATCAACAAAGTTATGTTTAAATAGTATAAATCCATAAATTTAGATTTATTTAAAGACAAATTAAAGTTTGATATTATATATGTAATGTAATTGATTTTATGTAACTTAGTTTGGATTCAAAATGGTTTATTTTCTTGACAGAGCAAAATACAGAACTCTATTTGTTGGTCACTGGTTGTGTCTTAACCATCTACTATAAAACCCAAGCAACTGAGAACATAAAACAAACAAACAAACAAAGAAAAAAACCATAAATTGTGTTTTGGTTGGAAATTTCAAAAGTACAGTAAAAAAAAAGAACTTTTAAAAAGGCATATAACAATGGCAGAAATGTCAAGAGATAAGAAAAAACAAAAGAGGAAGCACAAAAACATCTCAGTAATAGAGAAGATCTAGAAAAAATTAGGTCAATGTTTAGCTTCATTCATACTTTCATTCCAATACGATAGTCTTTTTTTTTTTTTTTTTAAGATTTAATTTTATTTATTTATTTATTCCCCCTTTGCTGCTTGTGCTTCCTGTGTCCATTCGCTTTTGCATTTTTCTGGGTCTGCTTGTCTCCCTTTGTTGGGTCATCTTGCTGTGTCGGATCACTGTGCCATGCGGGCTAGCTTGCCTTCACCAGGAGGCCCCAGAAATCGAACCCAGGGCCTCCCATATGGTAAATGGGAGCCCAACCAATTGAGCCACAGCGGCTTCCCTGATATAGTCTTGAAGACAGAACTCTCCCAAATTAGCAAGCCTTCTGATTAGAATAGTTGCACCCATTAGGCAACCTTACAAAAAAAAAAGTATGTTTTCTAGTCTTTTCATGACAAAGGAAAGGAGTAGAAAAAAAATAATAAATTAGTGTTCCAATTATAGAAAATAGTATGTGTTTAGAATTATGAATAAGACAGCTTATTTAATTCATCCTATTCATTAGTACACTTCATTAAGTTATGCTAGTTCCTAATTACTTGATTCAAAACTTTTCTACTATGACTTGAACATTTTTTGTAACACAGAATAGTGATGCCTAACTTGGAACAATGTTATTTCTGCTCAAAACAATTTAACCTTGTATTTTTTCACTTTCATGAATTTGATTTTATATATTATTGAAGGAGGAGAGAAGGAATGTGAAAATAAACTTCCCTTTCTGATAAAAATCCAGGATTCCTTCAACTATAACCAACATAGTGCTTCATGTCCAATTCAGTGCTATCTTGATCAGTTTTCGGCATAGCAAAAAATCTGTATATGGGGTTTGAAAGTACTTTAAAAATAACCAATCTGTTCCATAGACAATGATGTAAAGAGCATATTTCTCTACTGGTTTTTTTTTGTTGTTGTTTGTTTGTTTGTTTGGTTGGTTTTTTTGTGTGTGTGACTAAGTCAATTTTTACCAGAATACAATAAAAAGCCAAACAGGGAAGTGGATGTGGCTCAAGAGATTGACCTCCTGCCTATCACATGGGAGGTCTGTGGTTTGGCTCCTGGTGCCTCCTAAAGAAGACAGTGAGCTGGCGCGACGGGCAGGCATGGCAAGCTGACGCAACAAGATGATACAACAAGAGACACAAGAAGAAAAAACATAATGAGAGACACAACAAAGCAGGGAGCAGGGGTGGCTTAAGCAATTTGGTGCCTCCCTCCCACATCAGAGGTCCCGGGTTCAGTTCCTGGTGTCTCTTAAAGAAACAAAGAAGACAAACAAACAAAAAATCAATGTGTCTCAAGGTGATGCATTCTCTAAGAAGTATGTGGCATTCTGGGGCAGGTTGCTGACTGATATTTGGTCCTTGGATTTTAAGATAAATAGCAATGAACACTTCAGCCACTGCTGGCCTCTCACTTCTCCTATGAGTTCCATTGACTTCCAGTTTCTGGCTGCTTCCTCTTGTGTCTGAATTTTATTCTGATTATAAAGACTCCTGTAATAGGAATGGGACCCATCCTGATTCATTTGGGCCACACTTCTAATGAAGTAATTTCATCACAAGACCTATTTCCAATGGCTTCACACCCACAGGTATAGATTGAGATAAAGAACATGTTTTTCTGTGGTTCATAGCTCTGAGCCACCATACTTGCATTTCTGTAATGGAAAATTAAGTTGATTATCTTTCTATGTGCATATTTTCCATCTGCATATCTTTTAGTCTGTGTCCAGTCTTTGAATTTGTACCTATTTAATAATTGGAACTTTTCTTTTCCTATTATTATGCTTTGAGTGTTCTTTTCATATTCAGATTTTAAGTGATATGATATAAATGGGATTTGCAAATATATGTCCTTGACTATAATTAGACTCTTCAATTTCTTGAATGTCTTATAAACAGACAAATGTTTACATATGGTAAAGTCTAATTCATCACTTTTTTATTTTATAAATACTGTTTTCTCAGCCATAACTTTTTCATGATTATTGTTTGAATTTCAATGTCATAAATGTTGCAAACTGCCCCCCCCCCCAAAGAAGACAAACATACACAGCAAGTACAAACAATGAGGGGTGGGGAGAAATAAATAAAAATAAAATAAATCTTAAAAAAATAAAAATAAAAAGCCAAACAGATACAGTTGCTGTCCTCATTGAATTTACAGACATAAGTCACATAACAACACATGAAGCTATAAAATTTTATCTGTGGTGAATGCTATGAAGGAAAGTTATGTGGTTCTATGAAAGCTTTAAATTGTGGAATTTGTGACTTTGATAGTTCAGGGAAGGCATCTTTAATGTAGGCGAAGAATGCAGGGATAAAATTTCCAGGCAGAAGGACAGACTGTGCAAAGGCCCTGTGGCAGAGGGAGCATGCCAAGGAGGAGGGGCTGAAAGCAGGCCAGGGAGGCAATAGAAGGCAAGGAATCACCTGTGAGGTGAGAGAGAGGTCTGCAGTAGACCAACAATGACAAATTGTTCTGGCATGGTTGATCTATCAGAAATTTGAAAGCTACTGAAAATTTGAGAGCCACTGAATATTTGGAAGTGGTAACAATTGATTGGAAGGGGTCCAAGTGAATGTGGGCTGGCCAGATAAGTGGTTATTGCAGTGGTGAAAGTGAGGCTAAGGTAGTGCTAGAAAAAATGGAAGAAGTGTCATATTTGAGAGAAATTTGGGAAACACAGTGGACAGTATTTGGTAGCAGATTCAATGCAGGGTATGAGAGAACATTTTGAGGTTTCTGAGTGAAAAACAGTATACCACCTAGGGAGAAAGTTTAAAACACAATTTCTGGACAAATCTAAGGATTAGTTATAGCACTTAAGGACAGGAGCAAATGCTTATTAGACTTTATGTGAACTATTGCGAATGATTTGTGTACCCCATTAGATCAGAACTATGTACTTCTTTACCATCCAACAGAATCCTCCGTTACAGTTTTAAGACTTTGCAATTTCTGGTTAGAAGTGAGCTCCATCATGACAGACATGAGGTCTTACTTATATCTCTTGTAGGCAATCAAGTTTCTGACACAGCAGCCACTCAAATATTTTCATAGTGAAGTAATTAGGTCAACAATCGGACTTTGAATTTTTAATTTTCCAAATCATTTTAGTGTGGTTATACATTTTATAAACAAAATATCTTTATATAAAACTTACCAAATGCAAAAATCCCATTTAAAAATTTATTTCCTCACTTACATTTTAGCCACAAAAGTAAATACAGTTTTAACTAAATGTGGCTAAATTAGTGATATGATCAGATTTAATTTTGCTTGGCTTTCAAATAATGCTAACAGCAACCATATTTTAGTATAGAATAAGTTCTATGTTTCCACATAGAAGACCGATTAATTATGTCACCCAGCTCAGTACTTTTTAGCATGATTAAAGAATATCTGGAATAAATCAATTGTGATTCCCGGAAATTTATTATCTTCTTACAGACCTATTAAAAGACCAAATAAATATTTCATTCGGATCAGCAGATGGCAGTGTTTTACTTTATTTTGTTAGAGGTTTCTCTCCTAAGTCCTGAAGGGCAGTTTTTATTTTAGAATTTCTACTAAATCTCTGAAAGTTATTTTGTTAACTTTATGCTTTTGACCATAATAAGTATTATAGGACAGGGCTGGTATAGAGAGTCAGCTTGAACGTTTAAAAATTCTTTTTCAGTTTGCCTCTTGTTTTATTGCAAACAATTATTCTCATTTTTGTAAACAACTGAAAAACCCATTTGCTTTTAGTTTATTCTTTAGCCTTATTTCTAAGAAAGTTTAATACTGGACAGCAATTCTGGAAATGAAATTTAAATTACATTTAAACTAATGTGGCACCCTTAAAAGTTTCATTGGGCTTCAATTTCCCACCTGTAAGAGGAACACTTTCAACTCTAAAGTTTTCAGAGTTGAGATTGAACCAGGAGATTTGGGTTTTATTCGGAGTTCCAAAAGTATGCACTAAATGACCTATAATAAGCCATATGAAATTTTTTTTTGCTAAAAAAATTTATGAGTGAAATAAATCAAGTCCATATACTATTATATTTAATTTGTAAAAATAATATAAAGATCCATAGATACTGTTTTTTAAAAGTCTGAAGTCTCCATAAAAAAGTAAGGAACTGAAAATCAGGAAAGACTTCAAACTTGAAGTAGAAATACAATCCATTAATAAAGAAGTATTTTTAAAAAACATGTTTCTTTTATAATCCTGATCATTATGATGAGCAAAAGGAGAAATTGTTACTCTTCAGTTTCCTCATGTATTCATGTTATTAATCAGAAATGTAAAGAAGCTTTATGTTGTATTATTTACTTCAGAAAAAAAAAAAATCATTAAAACAACCAACAACCCCCAAAACAAAACATATGCTCCAGTACCTCCTTGGAATGTATTTATGAGAACAATAAAAAGTCTTTAATTGGAACTTTTCTAAAAACATTTCTCACCAATTAGTGTGCAGTAATGACTCTAAATGGCACTGTCTCAGGGACAGCTCATCCGTTAATTATAAGGAGTTCTCTAAATTGAGGAGTGAAGAATGATACTAAACTTCTATCAGTGCAGATGAGTATGATTTATCATTATTCACTTGGTATTTTAGACAGTCATTCACAAGAGGAAGGCATGGAGCAAAAATATTGTGATTTCCAAAGAACAGAGATGGAGAATAAAAATTAACAATTACCAAGACTACATTCTTGTATGGAATGTGTTTTGTTGTAGTCTTTCAATTCCCATGGTCTCCAGAGACTTTCATTTACTTGCCCAGTTTCTTTTCCATCTGGTTCTTTCAAACAAGGAAAAACAATATGGTAATTATATTGCTGTAGTTAATAGCCTGGGATAATGAAAATATATTTAAAATATACTAGTTAAGTAATTTAGTAGTTTAGTAATTTAAAGATATTTCAAGTGAAGCTTTAATTCCCTTTTTTTTTTTTTTTTCTGTTGTGGATTCCCAGAGATTTAATTCCCTTTTAATTCTTGTGCTTCAGCATAATTTTGCATTCTGTTTTCAGGTAATAAACAACTTTGAAACTTTATAATTTACTTACATTTATCTTTGGGATGATTTCTACTGGCCCAAGTTTAAATTACTTATTTAGTCTGAAAAGTAAATGCACAGGAAATAATTGTTTAAATAACAAATTGTCAATACATATTATTCTAACAATTTTCCAAAACTTTTCTATTATATATTTTTTTCTTACTTTAAAATAAGTACATATTTTTCATGAACTGTTTATCTCCATCTTCCTTCATTTAAAGTTATTCTTTGCTTATTCACGTTCATAGAATTTTCAAACACATTAAAAGCAAATATAGCTTTGTTTATCTGCATACTGTAACAGATAAACTCTCCATTGTTCTCCACAATTACTTTATTCATGAATTTTAAGTTGGGGACCAGGCTCCTGGTGCACAACTGTTTAGAAATAACCCTTCATGTTTGTTCTTCTATTCCCAGAGGAGTTTGCTGCACATGCCTAGATCCCTTTCCATCTGGCCTCTGCACAAAGGGTTTGTTCCACTTTAACACAATTCTTTGTTTTATAAAGGACCTTGAGTTTATCTGAGAGTGAATACATATGAAGCAATAATCATGTTGCAAGAGAACCTGATCTGACCATGTTTTTTTATACCTGAACCTTAAGATGATGGAGAAACTACACTTAGCTGGGAACAACAAAGACTAAAGAAGGTAAGAGCTATAATGGTGACAAATCTGAAACAGTTGCAAAAAAGTAAATGTGAAATGTTTGATTTCTCCAGATTCTATCTATTTTACAGTGCTTATGTTCATATGGCTTGAGTGAAAAAGACAAGTCCTTGCTGCATTTATTTTTACATATATTGCTGAAAATTTTTTTTGTGAGATTTTCCATTTGTAAGACATTAAGAAAATTGCTGTATTTGTAATACATGAACTTCATTGAAATATATTTTTATTTTTCAACAGAAACATTTATTATTACAGTATCAGTGTAGAACTCTTCTTCCTTTAGTGTACAAATCACAACAAGGTTCCTGAAACCAAATAATTAAGTGAAAATCTTCCTTTTAAAAATCACGGTCACAGTGTTTAAAAGAAGTCAACCGATTTTCTCACTCATTCCAACTGTGTGTATTCATGTTTTCCAGGCTTTTTTCTCCAAGTATATAGTTTTATAAAGGAAAAATTAAGACCAGAAGAATTTTGTATAGTAATAAACTAGAGAAATACACACTCTACATAAAAAATAAAAACCAAAAGACTGAAAAAAAAAAAGAGCATCCACAGGTGTACACACATAGACCCATACTCATATTCACATAGAAGTGATTTGTTTTCAATAGTTTATTCCAAAACGTACTGAAGCTGTCTCAAAGACTTTATTTGGGAGTTTGAGACAATGATTGAGGTTGTTGATTTCAAACAGAAGAATTGTTGGTAATGAAAGATAGCAACTGAAATCTGGAACCTATTGAGTACAGATTATTTTATGAAGATCAAATAAAAATAATAGAGCTCTGCTTTTTCCTCCAATCCGCCCCCCCCCCATAGAACACAAATTTTAAAAAATTAAAATAAACATTCAGGTTTGTTTTGGCATATTTTCTTTTCAAAGGACTTTGATATATGTAAAAATTTGTAACTGCAGACTCTTACATTTGAACTTTAAAAAAATTTACTCATTTTGAAGTAGAATCTAAAAACGACCTTTTAAAACATTTCTCTCCATATTTGGCCTGCTGAAGAGAGTAACTTTTGAACACATCTGGTCATCTCATACTGAAAGGACAAGGTGCTTTTTATTGTTGGCCACTTACCCAAAGAAGCAGAAACTGTGACTCCTAAAGTGTTCACATATAATATCGCCTGTGTTTGTCAGCAGTTCTCAACCATGAGCAAATATTTACGAATGGATCCATTTTGCCAAAGTGGCTAAAAGGAGACAGCAAATCCAGCTTGCTTCATCTTTATTAGAGGAAATCTTTAAGCTTCTGTATATTGCAGTGTTAGGAAAAACAAGTTTCCCATTAGAGCGATGTTATTACCACTTCCCCACTCTAAGCCTGTCTGAGGGAGTCCACCCACATCTGCTGACTCAGTTGGCCTCCATTGCCAGAACTGAGACCTGCCCAAATTGTCCACTGGGTTGGTTGAATAAACAAAAGAAGTGCAAAGTGAAGATCAGCTATCAGTTCTAAGCTTAACTAAAGCGTAATTATTTGGTGCAAAACCTGTGTGTTTGGACTGTAAAGGTATAAATAATGCCTTGTACACGAAGGAAAAGAACCTAAAATCGTAGGCGACCGACTCAAGGTCAGTGAGGGAAAGCAACATTTAAGCCTGGGCTCTTCAACAAATCGGTCCAACAATGGACCGGAGCCACATGTAGAAAACCATCAAGTTTCAAAGCTGCGTAGTAAAATAGCTAGCGTGGGCAGTTCTTTTGTACTCCAGCTAGAGTAAAATTAAAGCAGTCTTCTGTTTTTCCATCGCTGTCTGACAGCATCCAGCAAATGGGTATAGGGTTAAAAGGATACCAGAACCCAGTTGCTATTTCTTTGAGGAGTCTTTGGAAAAACTGGAACTGAAGAAAGTGAGAACCGCCGAGAGAGGCGGGGGAGAAGGCTGGGGGAGCAGCCGTGGGCAGGCAGAGGGAAAAGAAGCCGGGTGCGTGTGCGTCGGCAAAGGAAGGGGGAAGGCGCAAAAAGAGTGAAAACGGGTGTTAAACTCAAGCCAAGTGATTCCAGCGCCCGCTGCCTGCAAAAGGGGGCGAACCCCATCCGATAAGGGTGAGGGGAAAGCGGGAAGCAGAGAGAAGGGAAGGAAGTAAGGAAAGAGGAAGGAAAGGCAGGAGGGGAAACAGAAAGAGCGGCTGCAATTTCTGCGGCCGGCTCAGTAGGAGGAGCAGGAGGGGAAAGAGGAGGATCCAGAGTCAGTCAGTCAGCCAGCCAGCGGGAGGTGGAGAAGGCAGGAGGAGGAGGAGGATTAAAGATGGCCACCAACAGCTGCGGGAAACAGCAACAACCCCACACTTTCTGGGATGGTCCCTGCGGGTCGGCCCGGCCTTGATGGAGAGGAGAAGCCAGAGAAGCCCCGAGGCTGAGGCGGCGGCGGCGGGGACCCAGAGAGGAGGAGGAAGCGGCGGAGCAGTGACCCGGACCGGAGAAGGGAAAGGCGGCGGCGTCGCTGCCCCAGCCGCCTAGCGCTGCTGCCCGCCTGGCGGACTGGTTCTTGCACCTCGCGGCCGCAAAATTAAGCCGCGACCCCGTCCCCCGCAGCGGGGGTCCCGGGCCCCGCCGCGCACTCCGCGCCCTCCCCGTCGCCAGCGCGCCCCTGGCGCCTAGCTCCGGCCCCCGCGGTCCCTGCTTTGGGGCCAGGCCCGCCCGCGCCAGCTCGCCGGTGAGTGCCCTTGCCAGCCTCCCCGCGCCCCGCGCCTGCGGAGAGGCGGCGCTGCCGGGTCCCTGCTCGCGGGGGCCGCTTTGTTCACGCGGGGCGGAGGCGCTGTCCGCTCCGGGCCCTGAGCCCCCTGTCCCCGGGGACAGGCCGCGGCCCAGCTGCTGTCCTCCCCGGGGACCGCGCTGTCCCGAAGCCGCCGCGGCCCGGGATGGCGTCCTGGCTCGTGTGTTCCGCTGCGGCCTGGGGAGGGCACCGTCGCGGTCGGGCCGGGGTTGGGGTCCCGGGCGGTGGGCGGTGGGGAGCGATGCTGGAGTATTTTGGGGGTTGGGGGAGAAGGCTGGACATTACCTCCAAATAAGCGGTGGGGGCGTAACCTGGCGGTCCTGGGCACTCAGGGATGAGGGTCAGGGTCAGGCTCCGGCCCCTCTGCTACGCCCGGCGGGGTCTCGGTCCCCGGAGCTCCCCGCGCTCGGCCTCAGTCGAGCGAGGCCTCCGTGCCTCGGGCGCTGCCTCCCGGGCTGCGGCCTCGCCTGGCGTATTCCCGAGCCCCTCTCTGTCCCACGCCCGATGCTGGAAACCCTTCGTCTAAGGACGGAACTGGAGATGCTCTTGGGGTGTGTGTCTGTTTACCCTCTTACTCTCTCGTACGGGGGATGTGGTGGCACCACATACATTCACAGTCACAGTGCGATTTAAAAAGCAGATGTGACCTTTCCGACCAAAAGCCATTTGGCCGATTTGGCCAGTATTTTAGACTCAGGTGAAGCGTTTCATTGATTTCTACCATTTCTGATATTTACAGTACTAGGTCTTCCTTTCACAAAAATAATCTGATAAAACCGATTGAAAGGATGTTTACTATATATATGAACTCTTATATTGACTTATAGTACCGTAAAAATGATTGTTTTCTGTGGGAAATTGTGATAATGCATAGGAAAAACTATATTTTTGCTCAGTAATGGGCGCGAGCTGGTTAGTGCCAATTGGTTATTATGTAGTCTGAAATCAAGCAATTAAAAAAGAAAAAACCTTTTGCAGCGTATTTCCAGGTTGGTATTTGTTAATAGGTTTAGAACAGTAACTTCCCACCATCAGGTTATGTAACAAATAAGCATAACATAAAACAGAACCAAAAATTTATTGATTTAGGAAAAGAACAACTAGACGTGGTATTAATACATGAGTACTATAAAAAATAGCCCCCCCTTTAAAAGAAAAATAAAACTTTTATCACGGCCTCTTTAAGTGGAGGAATTACTTTCGTATGTTTTTATATTTAAACATATATGTTGCATTAGACTCTTGAAATTCTTATGATACTTGAACAGCAGTAGGACATGTTATACTTTGAACTGTTCTTAAGCTGCTAGAAATATAGGTTTCTCCTGTATTTTGAGTTGAAATAGTCATGTAAAAGTATTATGCTTCTAACTTAAAATTTCAGCAAAAAGGAGATATGAAGTAGAAAACATGATCTGATCTTATCTGCAAAATCTGTTTTTTTAAAAGAATAAATGAGACATTATTCAGTATTAGTTGGATTCTCTACTTTGAAAATTCTTGTATTCCACTACTGAACTTTGCAATTTTGAGAGTTTACATCAAGAGTCCTTAACTTCACTCATGTGCTCCAGAAGGCCCTTGAATCCCTAGAAATCATATGCTGACTGTAGCATATATTTGCATTTTTTCTGGGTAAAGAGTTCTTGGAGTCATGACATTTTTTAAAAGGGTCTGAGTCCATAAAAAATTATGAACCACTGGATTTATAGTTAAAGAATAAATCTCATATTTGGAAAGTTAAAATTCTTAGAGAAGATTAGATTTGATAATGTATGGCTTTCACTTCCAGTTATGTCTAAGAAATGTTTGAGTT
This sequence comes from Tolypeutes matacus, assembly GCA_026826555.1. Lineage (NCBI taxonomy): Eukaryota > Metazoa > Chordata > Mammalia > Cingulata > Chlamyphoridae > Tolypeutes > Tolypeutes matacus. The sequence continues at coordinate 1,165,433 of JAKSZT010053779.1, read as the reverse complement.
TACCATAAAGAAATTATTTTTTTATGCATTCCCTCCTTGAAAACCCAAGAAAATGTTAACCCCATTTTGTAGATAAGGAAATAGATATTTAGAGAGGTTTGCTCAAAATCACACAGCCACTAGCAGAACATTTGAACCCAGAATGTCTTGAAGTTGGAGTCAACATCCTAATAACAAGGCTATACTAGGATTTGAGTCAGTGATAGCATTTGATTGATTTTAAAATTAGTAATTTATGTTTTAGTTAAAACTGAAAAATGTATCTGAGATTATCATAATGAACAATATCTTGTCAGTTTAGAGCCATGGACTCTGAGTAGGAAGGCCCTTAGTGATAATAAGCTGTCAATGAAACCAGTCTGGCAGGCATCCCACCCAGTGTAGGGTCATTTCTACAGCATCCTTGGTGGGATCAAACAGCCTCTAACTTTAGTACTTTCTGTGACTTACAAGTTCACTTCTTTTTTTTTTTTTTTTTGACATTTTAAGTCTTTATCTATTGATGTTAAGTCAAAATCTGCCTTCCTGATATTCCCACTAATTTCCACTTCTTTCTTCCTATGTATGAGGCATTTATCCATAAAAAATTAAGTGATAAATGAATCTTTAATTTTTAAAAAATCAAGCTTATTGAGTAAAATTTACATGCAGGAAAAATTTGACAAATGTGTATAATTGTGTAATCATACAGAACATATCCATCACTCCAGAAATTTTCCTCATGCCTCTTTGTAGTCATTCCCTTGCCCCTGTCCCTGGTCCCAGGCAACCACTGATCTGATTAATGTCCCTTTTGTTTTGACTTTTCTAGAATTTCATATAAATAGAATCATGCCTGGTATAGCCTTTTGTGTCTTCTTTTACTTAGCGTAAGGCTTTTGAGATTCATCAAGTTGTTGCATGTGTAAGTAGTTTATTCAGTGGTGTGCTAGTAAATGTTTTAACAACTTGCTTTCCAAAAAAGAAAAAAAAAAAACCCACCACCATGATTTGTAGCATTTGCTAATTACTGTAGTGTAAATATTCCCACCATGGTCTATATTAAGCTACTTAAGCCAGCTTGCAAAATTCCTGAACATTTAATTTAACAGTGGGCTCTCATGAACTAGTCCCAGCCAGCTCCAGCACACCATTGAGTTTGTTCATGTCAGTTGTTGAGTAGTATGAATGCATCACAATTTGTTTATCCATTTACCAGTCAGTGGACATTTGAGTTATTCCCAGTTTGGGTCAATTATAAATAAAGCTACTATAAACATTTGGGTGCATGTTTTTGTGAGAATTCTATGGTAGTGTATGTTTAACTTTATATTGAACTGCCAAACTGTTTTTCAAAATGGCTCTACCTTTTTGCATTCTTACTAGCAATGTATGAGAGAGTATCGGTTTCTTTGCATCCTCATAAGCTTTTCATGTTATCAGTTCAAAAATTTTAGCCATTTATTATGTGTGTAGTGGTCTGCTTTAACGTTTTTGAAATTTTTATTCTTATTTTCTGTAGTATTTGGACCTATATTGGATGTTTATGATAGATGCTTCAAATTTTTTTCCTCTTGGTCATCAGTTATGATCTCACTATGAAGGCTATATATAGCTCTTAAAGTAATTTCTTGAGCTGCTTATTGTGCAGTTGCCTTTCATGGTGTTAAAACTGCATATTTTGAAAAGACTTAGTGAATTGTTCTAATGCTAGGCTGCTGACTTTTTTTAACATGGCATTTTTTTTAAGTTAGAGAAATAAAATTTAGTTTCTTTAAGAAACAATTTAGAATTTTAAAAAATTCTCAAAAATTTTCCTAATGCATTTCTTCACCTTTTACATGGACTTAAGAAAAACTACTAAGAAAAATGTGTAACTATTCTAATCTTGTACCAGTATGTCAATACTTTGTTTCGAAGGGATTTCACCAAGTTTTTATAAACTCATTGGACTGTTTTCTATTTTAAAATCTTGAGACTGTTAAATTGGTTACCATTCTTTCTGAAACCTCTGTGTCAAAATATTACTTTTGAAACTTCTTGTAGTATTAGTGTGGACAAGAGGTTGAATAACATATACCTGGTCTGAATACTTAATTTCCAACAGTAAAATGCTATTTTACCCCCTTAGAATAACATGTAATTAATTGGGAAGGTAATGTGAAATACAGCATTTAGAAGTGCTGTATTGTATAACAAGGAGTAGTGTTAGAGTATAAATATGAATAGCCTTGGTCCTAGTTTGAGTACCCTGTAATAATGGAAATAAGAGATATTTGTTTAAGTCTTCTCAACAATTCTCATAGAAAATGGAAACTTTGTTTAGCTATTGACTCATACATTTATTCATTCACACACATGCACCCTTGTCTTGTGCATATACCATGCAAGGTTCTTGTCCTAATAGGGCTTACAGTTAAGTGATAGAAATCACTGAACAAGGTACAATAATTGATGTATTAGGGCTGTAGATGCATGTAGGGAGGTGGCTGTGTGGGCATGGAGCTCATATTTCAGGGTTGGAGTCAGAACTAAGTGTTGAAAGCATGTGAGGAGGTCTAGAGATGAGAGGAAATATGTTAAATAGTAAACATCAGGAATATCATTTTAAAACAACACAAATTTTTACTTTTAGTTTCATGCAAGGCAATCTATCAAATATGAGAATTAAGACAAAGGCCTGTAGGCCTCTAAGCCTACCCTTTTTTTTTTTTGCCTATTCCCAATCTTGCTCATACTCAGGAATGTTAAAGGGGGTTTTAGTTTCCTAGGCTGCTCTAGCAAATACCATGGAATGGATTGGCTTAAATGATGGGAATGTATTAGTTTTGAGGCCAAGATAATGTAAAAATCAAGGCATCATCAAGGTGATGCTTTTTTCCCAAAGACTGGCTGCTGGTGATTCTTGGCCCCTCTGCCACATGGCAAGGCACATGGTGGTATCTCCTGGTCTCTCCCTTCTCTGCTTGGTTTCATTGATTTCAGCTTCTTGCTACCTTGGCTTTCTCTCTGTCTTCTGTATTCATTTTGTTTATAAAGGACTCCAGTAATTAGGATTAAGTTATTCATCCTGAATGAGGTAGGTCCCACCTTAACTGAAGTAGGCTCATCAAAAGGTCCTACTTACAATGAGTTCATGCCTATAGAAATGAATTAACTTTAAGAACATGTTTTTCTGGGGCATATAAGTTCCAAACCATTACACAGGGGAAGTAAAACTGGGGATAAAATAAAGCATACATTTACTACATTATTGAGATTTTACTCTGACATTTTGCTTTTTTCTGACATTTGTAACTGAGATAATATAAACGTGGTCTTTGAATTCATCCCCAGATCTTTTAAGAAGCAATAATGCAAAGTGGATTGTAGCATTGTTTGATGCATTTAGAAACTAATACTTGTTTAGTATTATCATGTATTCTACTGATTAAATAAGTGTATTGACTTTTATTGCTGCCAGCAAGCTTGTCAAGTTTTAATTGTTGTATATTAATACGTGATAAATCTTAATGACATTTAGAAGCACTGATTTTATTCTGGGGTATATGATGGTTTTTAGTTTTTCATGTGGAACAACAACACATTTGAAGGCCATTTTATTCTGGGATATATGATGGTTTTTAGTTTTCCATGTGGAGCAACAACACATTTGAAGGACAATCATTTAAATATAGTTTAAACATAGTACATTTGTGGTATTTTTGTATCAAGCATACATCTTCTTTGCTTTCAAATTTTTTATTTTGAAATAATTTCAAATTTAAAGGAAAGTTGCAAAAATAATTCAGAAACAATACCTAGAACTCCACCTTACCCCCACTCAGATACCCAAATTAACCGGCTATTAGCATTTTGCCTGCCTGCCTCCCTCCCTCCCTGCCCTCGCCTGTGCACCACTGCCCTTCTCTGTCTACCTATCTGTCTGCTAAACATTTGAGAGTAGGTTAGATACATCATGCTCCTCCAACACTTGCTGTTTCCAAATACATTTCCTGAGAACGAGGACACTCATTGTGTAACCACCTTAAGTATAGCTATCAAGTTCAAGAACGTTAATATTGATATAAAGCATATAGTCTATATTCCGGTTTTTTCAGTTATCCCAGTAATGTCCTTTTGGGAATTTTCTCCCCTATTAATAGATGCAGTCCAGGATCTTGAATGTATTTAATTATCATTTTCTCTTTAATCACTTTTTAAAATTATGGTAACATATATCCATTATAAACTTTTCCATCTTAACCGTTCCCAAGCATACAATTGGGAACATTAATCACATTCACAATGTTGTGAATCACCGCCATCTATTACCAAAACTTTTCCTTCATCTCAAACAGAAACCTTGTACTCTTTATGTGTTAACTCCCAACCCCATCCTCCAGCTTGTCCCTACTTTCTGTCTATTCTAGTTATTTTATATAAGTGGAACCCTTTTGTGCCTGGCTTATTTCACTTAACATGATGTTTTTAAGTTAAACATGAATCTTTAATTCTCACTTTAAAAAAAATGAGCCCAAACATTACTATTCATATACAGAGTCATATATCCAGTTGCTAGTTTTGACATATCCACTCATGTTCCACAGGCATGTCAAACTCAACATGTCCAAAACTTAACTCGTACTCTCTTCCCCAAAATGTATTTCTTCCTCCTCCTGCCTTCTCAGTTTTCTGTTTGAGTGAATGCCGTTACCATCTACCTGTCACTAGAGTGAAACCTGGCAGTCTTCAGTCACGCCTCAGCTTTTCTTGTTTTCTACATCCAGTTAAACACCAGGTCCTATTGCTTTCCCATTCTAAATATTTCTCTTATTCATCGCCCCTCTCCCCTCCCCCCCCATACAAAGATCCTTTATTCAGGCATGTGCTTCTCTCCTCATGTATTATAGTAGCCTTCTAAGTCTCCTCCTGTATTCCAGTCTCAAATCTTTCCAGTATGCATTTTTTTCTGCTTAAAGTCCTTTAGTAGATCCTAAGACATTATGAAGAACTGTTAGTTATGCGGTCCTAATACCCTAGTCTTGCACACAAAGCTCTGTGTGACCTGGCTTTAAAGATTGTGTGTCTACTCTCTGTTGTGCACCGTGCCAGTTGATGGGGTTATATCAAGGGGCTTAAATTCTAGTGGAGAAGATATTTAACAAGTGTATCCTATTGCCAGTTGGTAATAAGTGCCATGGAGAAACATAACGCTGGGGTTGGGGAGCACTGGAGTACTGGGTGTGGGTGGGACTGCCCTTTAAGGTGGTCATAAGAGGAGGCCTCTCTGAAGGTACCATGTGAGTGGAGACTTGAAGGAATTGAGGGAGTGAATATTTTAGATCTGAGAGAAGAGCAGGTGCTGAGGACCGAAGCAGAAGGGTGCTTGGTTTGTTCAGTGGACAGCAAGGGGTCGGGGTGGAGGGAAGCGAGAGATGAGGTCAGAAAGGTGGAGGTGTAAGCAGCCCACGTAGGGCAACCTAAGGACTTCTAAGCTAAGTAGCATTCCTGTCTCCTACTTGAAGTTTTGGACATATGCCATCCTCTCCAGCCCCTGAGCCTTTCCTTCTATCTGGAATAGCACATGCTTGTTCCTCCCTGTGTGCCCTTAACACCCTTTGTTGTACCCCTTTTGTAACCCCTAATGGCTGTTTTATTTGTTTGTCTCCCCTGTCTAGGCTGTGGTCCTGGAAAGGAGAGAATAGAATTTTCAAATTTCTGAATTCATATTTCTTTGAGTTTAATGTCTGTTGAGTTTGTAGGATTGCTGAAAATGAGATTAATCATTGAATAAATGGGTACGAGATCCCAACAGTCTTAAGTAGTGACTGCTAGTTTATGTGGACAGAGACTCCACCTGTTTTGCTGACCACTGTGTATTTAGTGCTCAGGGCAGTGAGCTGTGTGGAATAGATTGTCACTAGATGTCTGGTGATGTCATGGTGAATCTGTCCATGCACCTGCTTTGCTGCTCGCTCCTCTTCTTCCCTGAACCCCACAGACAAGCTTCCTCTAAATCCCTTAACATGTTTGCTGACAGTCTTATCCTCAAGTAAATCCAAATACTTAGGAAATTCATTCATTCATTCATTCATTCATTCATTCATCATAAACAAATGTAACAGTAATTTTTTAAAAAGCAGTACTACAGAAATATAGGTAATGATTTATTGCCAAACCTTGCACAGTGTTTCGGCTCATTTATACTTCTGTTATCCTTTCTTTTGGTGGGAATTGTTTTTATGTTACTTTAATTCCTGGCCCCTGAGTCTTTACCCCAGAATATCACTTTTATAAACAACTCAAGCAGGAGCCCTGAAAAGCGTGAAAATTTAGTACCAGAAATGACGTCAACAGTATTTCCTAGCATGTTTCATTTTGTTGAGCTAGCAGTTAATAGTTCGTTTATTTACCTGACTGTACTGGTGCAGAGCTTTGGGTTCTTTGTTTTTTTTCCAAATGTCAAATGCAGCCAGACCTTCCAACCCTGGTAAATCTAGGCACCATCATAGGTTTAGAACTGTGATGGGCAACTCCAGATACAGGCGCCGACTCCCTCAATCTTTACACCTCTCGTTCTACTTGCTGTTTGACCCCTCCATACCTGCATGACTTTGAGCCTTTAGGGGAAGGACATTGGGATATCCTAAGTACTGTATCTGTAGAAGCTGTAAGGCTTTGTGACAAAACATTTAAAAGAATGCCTATTAGTGATATGAGTCATTCTACCCCATTTCTGTTTAACCAAAAACCATTGTATCTAATAATGTCTTGTATCTAATAGATCATAAATATTGCATTATTGATCTTCCATAGTGCTGTAATCCATTGTGATAAGTCTACTGATATTCCCTGCACTTTTTTTTTTTTTTTAAAGATTTATTTTATTTATTTATCCTCTCCATCCCCCCACCCCCCGTTGTTTTGCACTCATTGTCAGTTCTTTGTCTGCTCTTCTATGTCTGCCTGTCTTCTCTTTAGGCGGCATTGGGGACCAATCCTGGGATCTTGCAGCATGGGAGAGAGGTGCTCAATCTCTTCTTGCATCTCTTATTGTCTCTCCTCTGTGTCTCTTTTTGTTGCCTCACCTTGCTGCGCCAGCTCTCCTGCGTGGGCCAGTTGTCCCTCATGGGCCACCACTTCGTGTGGGCCAGCTCTCTGCTCATGCCAGCTTGCGATGTGGGCCAGCTTGCCTTTGATTAGGAGGCCCCGGGAGTTGAACCCTGGACCTCCTGTATGATAGATGGGAGCCCAATTGCTTGAGCGACATCTGTTTCCCTGCACTTTTTTTTAGATATGAAATACTTTGTATATCCTAGCCCACTTAATGTATTATATATTTGTTGGCCAACTAAGCTGTAATTTCAGTAAAGTGCTAAGTTTTTGTTTGGTTTGGTTTTGGTTTTGTTGTAAGGTTTTTGTTTCTGCTTTTGTTTTTTGATGGTTATTTGCTAATAGGGCCTTGGTTTTATTTCTGAGTGGTTTCATTCTTAAAGTAGCACACTAGTTTTCTCAAGTCAAGGAAAATTATTAATGATTTTCTTAGGATTAAGTTTTCTCCCAAAAAGTTTTTTTTTTTTTTTTTTTTTAAACTTTTGTACCTGCTTCTATTTGTATATATATATTAGTGTCTGATTTAGCACCATATTAATGAATTTGGTTCTTGTTTAGTATGTCACTGTTTGGTGATAGTCCAGAAAAGAGCACCATGGTGATTATGTTCTGCAGTATTTGAACAAGCTTGAGACTTGTTGGTGTACTTTGACAACACTTTCCTTTATGTTGACCCAATAGCAGATACTTTTAAGCCTTAAGAAAACTGAATGTGTACTTGGTAAAGAGAACTGACTACTGTAATTATGCATTTTGGTGTGGTTGTAAGCTTAGATGAGTAACTTCGAATCAATTAAACACATGTGAAGCCTCAGTGGATTTTAAAGGACTGCACTGGTATTTTGGAGTTTAGAAGACTACTGAATGAATGAGGATTGATATACATTTTTAAACAACGTACCGTAGTTTGTTTCGTGTACGGCCTAGTCCTTTTAAGTAATAATTATTACTACCTATAAAAGATAAGTGCCTATTTGTAATGACACTTCAGAGGTCTAGAAATGAAGAAATGTGACTTCTTGTTCTACTTCAGCCACTAGAGCACTGTGTACATGTGGGCAGGTCTCTGTGCTATCTGGTGTGGCTCCTGTGTTGGCAGTCCTTTCTTTAGTCTCTTAGATAGTCAGGATGACTGGCTTCTGACAGTCATTCTTTTATCTTTCTTCACTTTATTAAGCCCTTGGTATCTATGTGGGGATCGTGTTACAGATCTAGCATCTGGGGTGACTTTTGACATGTGTAATAGGCACGTGGTCAACACTTGATGAATCTGCTGCATGTTAATCCCAGGCCAGCTTCCTCTTCCTGTATAATCTTCCCTTCTAGCCAGTTTCCTTTTGCTCTCCAGCCAGTATGAGCTTAAAGGATGCCAACTAATTTAATATTCATTTAAGAAAAATGGCAATCTGTTACACAGCCATTACCTAGTTCAGTAAAAAGTCATGCCAAAGTTAATTTGTATTATTTGCTATTTTCTTCAGGTGAAACAACTAATTTGTTTATCCATACACTTGTAGGTTTTCTGCCTTGCCCTAAGTAAAACACATATATAAATTTGTCCTTAAAAATTGCATAACTTAGGAGGTGATTAATTATTTTATATAGAACTCAATACATTAAAAAGAATTCTGAGTAACTCCTCTAAATATTCAAATCTGCTAGTATATTTTAAGCATTTGAATTTAGAAAAAACAATTTGTTTACCTATTTTAATCTAACATTTGTTTAAACTGCATTACGTTACTGATCTGTTTTTTTTTATTAATTTTGAAGCAATTATAAACTCTAAGGAAGTTGCAAAAATAGTACAGAGCCCCAAGTACCTTCACACAAGGTTTCCCCAAAGGTAACATCTTACTTTATCTATAGCACAACAACTGATTTATATTTTATTACTAAAACCATAATGATGATTCTGCTATTTTGAAAAATGTTGACAAATACAAGAATGTTTATATTTTTGTTCACCTCAGAAGGTGAAGAAATTAGTGTGTAGAAATTCATTTTCTACACCTTGTTTCCGTAGGCAGTAGACCGAGGGTATGTTTTGTCCCTGTTTTTCCTATAAAAAGGGTGAAAGGTAGTGAGGTAAATGGCTGATTTTTTTCCATTGGGTAATTTAGTCACAGCCCTGAATACAAATACAGTCAAGTAAAATTTCAGTTACGTGGCATCTTCTTAATACCTTGGTGCTGAACATATTCATTTAATTTAATCAATCCTATATTTGCTTCCTGGGAACTTTCATTATATATGTAAAGAACTATTGAGCAGGTAGTCAAGGAATGTTTATTAAGTACCTACTATCACTGTCCTGAATATAGAGGTTTTGAAAATGTATAAGGGGTGTTTATAGTGTAATTGAATAAACAGCTAAAGAGCATTACCACATAATGTATAAGGTATTTCAACAAATTTTGTTCTCTCTAAACACATACACGTAAATACATAATTGACCTTTAATAAATATTTGTTGAGTGAATGATACACTTAGGTAATAAGCATGTTGTCAGAAAATTACATAAATAAAGAAAATAAATGTTTTCTGTCACTCTCAGGAATTCTAAGACAATTTGCTATCAGGTGATAGAATGGTAATACATGTTTTGTTATGTTTCTTTATTCTTTTCACTTTAGAAATCTCTAGGCAAATTAATAATCAGAATACCTTGATTAAAGCCTTGGTTTCTCTGACTGAAGCTCAAGCTCTTTCCCCATGGTACATTTATTAAAACAGTGTTAGGTGTTTTAGATGAGAAATGCCATGGTTAAGTAAACAGTATGAAATAAAATAAACAGTGTGTCAGTAATTTTTAGAGTAATCACTATGTATTGATTGCCAAATAATTTTATTTAGCTTGATTTTATCCACTTTGTATAATGGCTAGTGATTAAATTAGATCAAGTGTAAGGGACTAAACTTGCTCCTGGGGAACCTGTTCTTTATTTCCCCAAACAGTAATACAATGTAAATAGACTCTCATGGTGCTATAATGTAAATTAATAATTCTGTAAATATTTTTTCTAAATATTCATTAAGCATTTTATTGTGTGCTGTGCTGGGTACTATGGGAGATACTTTGGTGCTTAAGACATAGATGGAGATCAGATAAATACACAAGTAATTGAATAGTATGTAATTAGTCTGTTAGAGAGGTGCAGAAGTGCTATGGACACTTAGTAGGTAGAAAGCTTACTTTTGGCTGAAGCAAAGTGCCCAAAGAGGATATCTGATCTGATTATTAGGGATTGATAGAACTTTCTTGGTGAAAATTTGGTGAAAATTGTGAAGTTTACTTGTGTCAGAATTAGAAAATAATAAAATTGATTCATTTCCCTGAATCAGATGAGGTTTCTTGGGGGAAAAAATTGCCTGCATATAATATTTACATAATTAAGGTAAGGCTTAGGAATAAAGTAAAACACTTAGAAGCATAGTTTTGACATGAAAACCTTACTCTTGCTTTTAAAGCATTTTACTAGGTCACCAAAAAAATTGCACTAAATAAGACTTCCCTAGCTTGTATCCTTTTTACAGATAATTGATCATTGGGTTAATGACATATGCTTTATATTTTCATTTAATTTGTTAAATCCAGAAGTAAATTAGTAGATTTATCTCTTTGGTTGAGGTGAAAATTGATTTATTGCTATTGTTTCTCAGGTTCCAATGTTTAAAGCATATTTATTTCTGAATAAAATAGCATTGAAAAATTATCTTGACATTGTGGGGTTCAGCATTGCCAAAGGTAGCTATCAGTGGCAGACTTGGAGAAAAGGCTGGAGGAAAAAATGAAAGGAAGATGGTGGTGAATGGCCACATGATAGAGAAAGAAGGGAAGAAAGAGGGAGAGAGAAGAAGAGAGTTCTGTGTATTGGGGAATTGTTCTGTTTGGGCCATTCAAGTATGGCAGATGCCATATTACACCTAGTCATATTTGAAGCTTTTCTGAAAACAACTTCTTTGCCAAACATATGAAGAGCAGAAAATCTTTTGAGTTTGCTTTAGTTATGCAATAAATATTAATGAAAAATCGTTTCCAAACATTCATTCCTGATCTCCACCTCCTTTTCCACAGAGACCTAGATTCAAATTTGAGTCACCAGAGTAAATAAGTTCAGTGCTTATTAGCTTCCTGAGGTTGCATAACCATGGTATTTGTATTTTAAGGATGATGTAGGAAAGCCCATCAAGACATGGCAGCTGTTGAGTGCATAAAGGCCACCTTAACCACTGACATGCACTTTTGTAGTTGGGCAATGGTAGGAAAAAAATTTGCTGCATAGCCTTTATGGGAGGGCAATATTAGCGATCTCTGTACATATCTTGGAGAAGCGTATCATATCTTTCTTGGAATGCTTACTCTTTATTTCTCTTTATGGATTTTCATGTACTTTGAATTTTCTTTTATCAAAAATGAGCCATTTTTGACTGGTGCTTCCCAATGTTGAAAGATCTTTAAAAGGATCCTTATATTCTAGCATTTCTTCCTACTATGTTGATACCTACTTTCATTGCAGGGTTTAATAGTTGCTTTGTGTATTCTGATGTCTATCTGTTGAAGCATCATTCCAATCCAGTGATGATCTGGTTCAGCAAGCACAATTTTAACAGAAGATTGCTTGCATTCCAGAACCTAATTGTTAATTTTGGTGTTGTTAATTCATATCAAACATGGCTTATAAATATTAATCACATCTGCATGTGCTTTCTTGGGTTCTGTTAAAGTTTAGAAATTTCTTACAAAGTATGTTTAGTGTTTCAATATTTTAGATTTTTGTTTGTTCTAAGTAGCAGAAGTAAGTACTATGCTAGTATACAGGATTTGAGTTAGTATACAGGATTTGAGTTAGGCTTTTGCATTTCATTATCTGTTATAATTTAGGGATCAGTTAAAATTCTTTTTTTCATAACAAAAATTTTAAAGATAGCAAATTGGCCTGTTAGTAAAGAATGCTCTGGCTTATTGGAATTATAGTTAAAACTAAATTTAAAAAAAAAAAAAAGAAAAGAAAAAGCTGAATTCAATTTTCATTTTCCCATAAGATAATGTGCTTTCTCTATGAGAGTTCAACTTACTATATATCCTGTGACAAAGAGAAAAATCATGTCTGTGAACAGCAATTTCAAATATAAATATATTGACCTATAACTCATTCCCAGATGCCTGAAGTATTGAGAAGTGCTACCAAGATAAACATGTAGCAAAATGGATTTTAAAAAGGTAGATATTAAATATAGGGAAAGATTATAGTAATATAAAATTAGGATAGAGGAAAATAATTGCCTTGTATCATGGAAATTGAAAGAATAAAAACAAATAAAAAGAATTTATGATATGAGATGCTTTTTGCATTGTGTTTATTGATCAGTAAGGAGTTGTTTTGGGGAAAGGGAACTTACTTAGAACTCACATCTCACTTCTTCTTCTTAAACTCCCCCTGAGTAGTTGACATTCCACAGTGACTGTATTGCAGTGTAAGCTGAGTACATTTGGTTGTTCTTTACTAGTCTTCTAAAACCTTGATTTCTTTTTTTTTCTCCCATTCAGTAAGCATTTATTGCCTACTTTGTATGCTGAAAATACTAAGATGGTAAGATACTATTTAACCTTTTAAGGAGCTTGTAAACTAGTTTAGCTCACTAACAGATAATCACTAAGTAATATGGTAATTACATCTGTTTTTAGGTGTCATTGGCTTCACCTCCAAACCAACAGTATTTGGAGTTTCCTACTCTCCATTGCACTTGTTCTTACTCCAGCTCTTTTGGCTTCTATAGGGCCTGAGATTAATATATGTACCTCTTTTCTTGAATCTTGGACTACTTTCCAGTTTTATCCTTGAGATGATCTAATGTGTGGCTTGATCTTTGTTTCAAGGTTGTAGACAAAGCCAGGAGGGGAAACAACTTTAATAAGGGGTTGTGGTATTAATAACAAAACTAGAATTTGGAGAAAGTGATGGGAATCCTATGTTTTAGCATGAAATGGATTTAGATATTCAGTAGGATTCATAAAGAAGAATTCAGAATTGATTAAAAGAGGTAATGATTCATATGACTAGCTGTAGATACAATTTAGTTGATCTGTTGTTTCTTAGCTCCTTTGTATGGAGACACTGCTGTTAAAACTCTTGGAGGGAGTAGATGTGGCTCAAGCAGTTGAGCTCCTTTTTCCCACATGGGAGGTGCTGGGTTCAGTCCCCAGTGCCTCCTAAACATGCAAAAAACCCAACTCAGGGGAGCCGATGTGGCTCAGTGGTTGAGCACCGGCTTCCCACATACAAGGTCTGGGGTTCAATCCCTGGCCCCCCAGTACCTCAAAAAAACATCAAAATCCCTTGGAAATAAGCTGGCCACTCCCATGTGCTTTAATAGACTATATTTTAAAAATGAAATGTAGCCATATTTTGTTTCCTATTTTTAAAAATTATATCTTTGGTGATTAAAAAAATTGGTATGTTAACATCCAAGAATCTTTCCTGTGTTATGTTATTGTATTAATAGTGCTGTATTACTAAGTTTTTAGCTCACACCATTTAGAAAATAAAATTGTTTTTTTTCCCTTCTTGTTTCTCTGTTTGTTTCTACATTCTGAAAGTTTGCTTCTCTTTTCCATATTTCAAGATAATGACAGAGTTTTGTTGTATTTGTAATGTGATAGAGCATGGCCAAGTGTTAGAGTAGGGCAGAAGTTACTGTTGTAGAGGACAGACTGGGATGATTGCACACTTAAAAATTATTCTGCCTGTTAGAGCTGATCTAGACAAAACTTTAGATGCTGAGGAAAAGTTCTCTTTGCTAGGCCATGCCAGGGGTAGAACAGCCAGAGATCAATCCAGTTAACCTATTGTCAATGGGAATTCAAGGTGAAGAAGCACCTGGAATCTGGGATAGGAGGTTGTGTGTGTGTGTAAATAACTAAATGAATGCATGAGTATGTGCATGCCTATATACATCTGTGTTTAGATCTGTGGTCACAAGAGGATTCTGTGAATACTATACTCTAGATAATGGCATGATGCAAGTCTTTGGGATTGGTACTGATAATCCAATGGTGGGGACCCAGTCCTCCAAAGAAGAAGTCAGAGACCAAACTAGGAAGCTTCAAAAAGTGAAATCAGAAGCTTAGTTATGACAAGTATAAACAGGGCTAAGACAGGGGTAGGAGTAGAAAAATAGAATGGATATCAGAAGACACTAGAAACCCTAGTCACCTAACCTGGGGCATAAAGGCTGGGGTGCATAAGTGTTAATGATGACTTGATCTTGAATCGAAAATTGGGGTCGAAGCTGCCTAAGCACCTTCTGTCACAGGTCCGTATTGGTGATCTAGGATTTAAGTGGCAGCAGAAGTGAGACACTGGGAAGCAGACACAGGCTGGGCTTGACATTCTTTAGGATCCTATTAACTCTATTTTAGGGGGAAAAAAATTCTGTTGTTAATCAGTAATCGTTTAGTCTACTTTATTGGCACTGGTCTGGCATCACGAGATGCAGAGAACTGCTGAGGCTTCATTGTAATGTCTTAACAGGGAACTGCTGCTAAGATGAACAAACTAAAGCTTTGGAGTAAATATGCTTTCTTGCAAAACAGGAGGATGTGAAAAAGCACGTTAGGCACGAGGGTTTTAATTTTAATTCTGAATGCAAAAGTACTATGTTAGGAGTTTAATTTCTGAGTGGTGGTAAGAGGAAGCAAGGAAAATGTATGATTATGATAATTTGATGTTAAAATAAGGACCTTCTATACCTTTCATCTACTTTGTAGAAAAAATTATATTAGCATTGTTTGGTTTTAATCAAAGGACATTCACTAGGTTAAGGGGGAAAAAAGCGAATATGTGAGACTCATACTGGGAATTGAATGATGAGTTGAACAAGTGGGGCTTGAATAGTAGAAACCAGATGAGCTCCAGAGGTCTCATTAGCAGGGGTTTTGTACCTTCTTTCTACCTGCTGTTAATGTGACTTGACTTTAAAGATTTGGTCTCTCTGTCTTCCCTTTATAATTTTTATATTCCAGCAAGAAAGAATTAGACTGGCCCACTTCAGATCGGGTATCTGTTTCTGCCAGAGCCAGGGGATGGGAGGTTGTGTGCTGGGGGCCATTCCCAGAGATGGGGAAAGCAGAAGCCTGACAGCCTCCTAGGAGGTGTCTGGAGCATCTAGTCTTCTGTGTGTTTTACCTCCCTTTTCCCTTTCCTGCCCTCCTCACTTCTCAAAAGGCAGAGATAACTTGCTATCCCATCTATTGATGTGATTTTTCTAGTGGGAGAAAATGCAAACAGAAGCTGTGGCAAACACAACATCCAGAGGCATGTCATAGGACCACTGACTCTGAGTGCTATCGCTACTGACTCTGACTCCATTGTGATTCTTTCCTAAATTTAACTCCTGCCAACTTGCCATCTGTATCACTGGGGAAAGGAAGAGGAAATAAAAAGAAAAGAAATGTATTTAAAAGGGAAGGACATGAGTAGTTACGTGCCAGTAACTACTAAGGACATAAATTGTGGCTGCAGTACTTAGTTTTGCATCTGCACAAAGCCTTGGCCTGTTCCCTTCTGATTTCATACTTCAGTTGTCTTTTACTAGTATCTTGACTCATTGGGATTCTGTTCCTAGCAAGGTGACCTGGTCCTCCCTTCCCAAAAGGGTCGTAGCCCCTGGTAGTTCCAAATGGAATTGTAACACTGTGCATAGTATTACCAGAAGATACTCCAGAGGATTCCCCTAACTTCTCATAGTATTCCTAGCCCCCACTGCAACCCCCTTCCCCTTTACTGCGGCCCCCCTCTCCCCCAACCAATTCTGTAGCCTCTATCTTTGCCTGCTTTCCTACTGTTGTGAGGAAATCAAATTGGACATGATACACTCAGCATTCAATAGAGTGGAATAGTTATTATGTGTCCTGGTATAAGTGTTTCTTCCTTGAGTATTAACATTTCTAGAGGAGCAGATACCAGAATTCTTGAGACAAGCGAAAATTTGGGAGCAGGTGAAAGCCCACATCCCATGTATTTTGGAGATGGGAGACATCATATATCGGTTGGTAATTCAAAGCTTTTTTTAATTTAAAAAGTCAGTTTTATCGATACATATTAATAAATCATACAATCCATCCAAAGTGTACATTTTTTAGAGCTTTTTTTTTTTTTTTTTTTTTTTAATACTGCAAAACAGCACCTCAATTTTAGAAGATTTTAGCTGGGGCAAGAGTTGGCATATCAAGTTCCAGAAGCCTTTATGTCCTGCTGTAAGGGCAGCTGTTTTTGAATGAGAGGCTACTTGGTAAGACTTAATGAAGCCCCTGCCACTACCCTTTGTCCTTTGAAGTGAGTTCCCTGGTCAGAGACCCTGTAGGATACTTTGAAGTTATATGAAGCATTCAGTTAATCTTGGGTAGTGGTGCTTGTAGGGTCATATTCTGAATTGGTATCTCTTAAAGCGAGGACAAAAGCCACCACCATTTCTATAACGCAAAGGACTTGATGTTATTTGTGTGCTAGGAAGTAGTTGGGGGATTCTTCTTCTAAGACTGGTGCCCTATGGGGGACGCAGGCAAATGGGCTCTCAACAGTAGTGGAAGTGAGGTCAGTCTTAGTCCATGCAAACTGCTTCTCCTGCCACCTGGTTGTTTTGTTCATGAGCTTCGTGAGTAAGCCCCAGGCTGACTGGGAAAGGCGTATGACTAGATCTATGAAGTAGATCATTTTATCCATCCAGTTATTCAGAGGCTTTTTATTTTTGTTTGCTTTGGCAGTGACAGATTCTGGTGAGCATATACATAGAAAGCAAATTTGTAGGCTCTTGAGCCTGTTGTGAGAGGTTCATTCAAGTGCCGTTCCCCAATATCCCTGTCATTTATACGGTAATCTTTTCTTTCAAGGACTTTAATCATGGCTCAGAAAAGGGAAGAATTATAAACTCTGCAGCCATCCCAAGAAGTGTCTACTACAGAAGTAATAAAATATTCTAAATATTTCCAAAACTTAAGCAAAGTTTTATTTTTTGTTTTGAGCAAAGTTTTTAAGCCTTGGCATATGAAATTTTTTTTTTAAAGATTTTATTTATTTATTCCTCCCCCCCACCCCCCACCCCCCGTTGTTTTTGCACTCGCTATCTTGCTCTCTGTGTCCATTCGCTGTGTGCTCTCTCTGTCTGATTGTCTTCTCTTCTTGTCTTCTCTTTAGGAGGCACCAGGAACCGATCCTGGGACCTCTGATGTGGGAGAGAAGTACTCAATTGCTTGAGCCATCTCAGCTCCTTGGTTATTTGTGTCTCTCCACTTTTCTCTCTTTTTGTTGTGCCAGCTCTCCGCATAGGCCAGCTCTCCATGTGGGCAGCTCTCCACGCGGGCCAGCTCACTTTCACCAGGAGGCCCTGGGAAACGAACCCAGGACCACCTATATGGTAGACGGGAGCCTGGCCACTTGAGCCACATCCACTTTCCGTGAATATATTTTTAATAAAAAAATTTTTTTTCCCATGGTTGAGTTAGAAATCTTCCTTTTTTGATTTCATATTCTTTCGTTCCTGAACTATAAAGACTTCATTGTAAAATTTGCTTTCATTTTGTTTTATAGAGTGCTAATATATCATATATCCTGTGTATGCAAAAGCATGTGGTTTCTTTAAAAAATAAAGGAAAGAAAAACAAAAAAGAAAGCATATGTGTATGTACACACATATTAAGATGGTAAGATACCATTCCTATATCACATTGGTTAGTACTTCCAGTACAGTGTTAAATAGGAGTAGTGAAAATAGACATGCTTGCCTTGTTTCTGATCATGGGCAGAAAGTATTCACTTTTTCACCATTAAATATGATGTTAGTTTTTTGGTTTTTTTTAATTGTTACAAGCAATTGATTTAGCATTATTTGAATAGTTGCTTTCTCATAAATTCTACATTCTTCATAGCTTACCAAAATTCTATCCCCAACCAAGGCTAACTGTCCCAATCTAGCTGTCCCACCTCTGGAAAATAATTTACTACTAATCTAATACAGTACTCAGAATGTGTCATTCCAGTGACAGTGCAGATTGCAGCAAGAGTCTAAGGGCAAACTGAAACAAGTGAATCTTATTATAAAAATAAAAACAAACCAAAACAAATTAACATAAATTAGCACAATAACCACATTGAAGGGATGTGTGAACGTACATGTTTGTATATGTGTATGTATGTGCATGTATTTCCTAGCCCTGTCCAACAAAGAAGTTAAGGAGCAAAAACATAACCACTAACAATGAGCACACCTAACTCCCAAATCTTGGTTGCTAATACCGTTCCTTACTTCTCAGAAAAATGGCTGATTCCAGGCCGCAGGCAGTGTATGTACAAGGTAAGCCTGGAACATTTCTTATGCCAGAAAACAAGAAAATGTTTAAAAAAAAAAAAAAAGTGGGGGTGGTGGTGGCTGGGGAGCATATCACAAGAAGCCTATTGGGCTTCCACTGGCCAAATTTGACACTTTGAGCATCAAAATAATTTAGTATAATAATGAATTATGAACCATTAAAATAGTAATTCATTAGCTATAATGATAAAGTATTGAATAAATGGAGAAGGGGAGGGTCTTGTATACCACTACAATTCTGAGTTCTGAAGATGGAAAATCATCATTTTGCAACTATCATGGTAAAGATTAGATAGAGCAAGAATCATAACAAAATCTGGGGAAAATATTGATGAGAAACAAGATATATCCATGGTCTTGCAGTGTTTTCCCACAGACTGTATATTAGTTGCAAGGAAACTTGTAAGTTGGGGAAATCCAATAACAGTATGGGGCAGATGGACGCCATGTGACTCGCAGTATGACCCTTGTGGGGCCCCATCACTACCTGTGTAGTACTCTGGCCAACACTGCCTACCCTGGATCTAATCAAGAGGAAACATCTGGCGAACCCCAAATGAGGAAAGATCTATTAAAAAAAGGGGGAGAGGGGAGAGTACTGTGATATTCAGAAAAAAATATGTCATGAAAGAAAAAGGCTGTGGAAGTGTTCCAGACTAAAGGAGATTAAAGAGAAATAATCACCAAGTGCTGTATTTGACCCTAGACTAGATCCTGTATTGAATGGGAAAAAAACCCCACAAAAAACTGCTATAAAGGATATTGAACCAATTGAAAAAATTGGAATATGGACCATAGATTAGATAAAAAAATATTGCAACATTGTAAAATTTACTGAAGTTGACAATTGTTCAGTGGCTATGAAAGAGAGTATCTCTGTTCTTAGGAAATAAATAGTGAAGCAAGGAGCAATGGGCCATGATGTACATAATTTATTGTCATTTAATTCAGAAAAAAATTGTGTGTAAAGATAGAGAGCACACAAGCATGAGTAAAATAAAGGAGATAACATTAAGGATAGGCGAGTTGGGGTATAAAGGTGAATTTTGCAGCTTTTTTGTGTTTTGAATAATTTTAAATATCTGCCTTTTATTTTTAGACTTTTCTTATTTATAAAGAACTTGGTTCTTTGGAATGAGTTGGAATGAACATATTTGTAATATTTTCCTGTGTGTTGGCGTTGTGGCTCCAGGAGCCAAGTATTGTTGAATATGACAGTAGTTGGTGGAAAATAAGTGAGCCTTATCCACCAGAATCTAAAATTTATTTTTGTGTGTGTGTGTAACTATTTACTATACGGATTATTTTATTGCAATAAGAGTGCAATGAAATCATTTCTTTGCATTTATCCTTGGCTGAATTCATAGTAAAATAAAATATTATAAAAGTGTATCAACCATATAATATTTTATATTTGTGATAATTTAAGCTATCTATAGATTGCATTAATATACAAAAATGAATTGATAAAAAATTGGTACTCTAACTTGCTGTTTCCTGTTCTGTCTGCCCTCTTGCTGTTTTGGCTTCTACTTTTATCTCAACCTTTGTCTCTGTCTGGTAATTCAAACCTTGTAAAACCAAATAGACAGCATCCAAAACACACATAAAATTTCCTATGAAACAATAATTAAAGAGCAAACTCAGGAGGAAAATGGACAAAACATTTGAATAGGTATTTCACAGAAAAGGAAACATGAGTTGGCCAATAAACATAAAGGAATGCTCAGTCACATAAATAAACAGGGAGATGCAAATTGAGCCCTCAAGTAGATACCATTTTACACCTTAAAATTAAGAAGTTGGCATTACTAAGTGTTGAAGAGGATGTGGATCAATCTGAACTACCTGTTGCTGGTGGGAGCATAAATTACTAAACACACTTTGGGGAAAATGAAAATTGGCATCATCATGAAACATTAAACATGCATCCATCAGTGCCTAGTTGTATACTTAAGAGAAACTTTTGCACATGTGCAACAGGAGAAATGTATAAGAACTTCTCGATGAAATGTTCATAATAGTGGAAAAAAAATACCGGGGGGTGGGGAGTTAGTGAGGGGAAGGTGGGGTAATGAAATGCCATTGACAGAAGAATGGATAATTAAATTGTGGTACATTTCCTCAATGCAGTGTTATAGTGAAAATGAGTGAAATCGAAACCTACATGCAAAAACATGGCTGAATCTTAAACATAATGCTGAGTGAAAAAATGAATCCTAGAAGACAGGAGCTGATCAATACCATTTTTATAAAAATAAAAAAACAACACAAAACACTATTGTTGATATATATATGTTTATGGTATATTTTTTTTAAAAAAAGGAAAGGAAAAGAAAAAAAAATTAAAAAATTAAAAAAAAGAAAAAAATAAAAAACTAAAAACAACAAAAAAGGAAAGGAATGATAATATACATATCAGTTATTGGGGTGTGGGTTAGGGGAGGAGCAAATCTTATATCTAGTTTCTTCAGTTAGTATGTGAATGTCCATTATGTTTTAAATTTGAAACATGTTACAAATAACTGTTGTATATACAAATAACATCTTAAAAAAAATAATGAAGCCATATACAGAAGTCACAATTTAGGAGACATGTTATCATATCTGCATACTCTTTCACTGCCAGCACCCAGAATTCTTACCAGCACCCAGTATGTCACTACAGGTATCTTGTTTTAAAGCCTTCTTTTTGATTAAGCCTATGCCTGCCATCTGGCAAGTCACTCAGTACATATTTGTTGGGTGAATAACTGAATGAATGATTTAGGAAAATAATTCAGGACTTTTCTTAGAGACAATCTAAGAGGTAGATTTTTAAAATTACCTTTTTTTCCACTTTTAGTTGGGTTCCTATAAAATAAGCCAGAAGTGAGATAAAGAGCAAAACTAGGTTATTATTGGATAGGTTTTCCCCTGAATGATAAATATATATTTGCAGGCAGTGTTAATGGTTTTGTTTGAACTGTTGTACTAATATGATCAAAGAGGTTAGCAAATTTAGTTATATGACAAAAATAGTTGATAAGAAAAGCAGAATGTTGCTAAAAGGTCATGATATGCTTAGTGTTTTGGTTTCCTAGGCTGCTCAAAGCAGACACCATGAAATGGTTTGGTTTAAACAATGGGAATTTATTCGCTCATGATTAGATTCTGGGAAAGTTTCCAAGTCAAGGCATCATCAAGATAATGCTTTCTTCCCAAAGACCAACTACCTGCCACATGGCAAGGCACTTGCTGGTCTCTCCCTTCTCTTTCAATTTCGTTGCTTTCAGCTTCTTGCTTCTGTGGTGCTCTTCTCTCTCTCTCTCTCTCTCTCTCTCTCTCTCTCTCTCTCTCTCTCTCTCGTTAATAAAGAACTCCACTGTTAAGATTAGACCCATCCTGAATGAGGTGGGTTACGCCTTAACTGAAATAACCTTATCAAAAGGTCCTAATTACACAGAAGTGGATTAGATTTAAGAACATGTTTTTCTGTGGTACATAGAGCTTCAAACACCACACTTAAATGTAACATTTTAGAGTTCAAATGTCTCTGAGAATTAGTCTAATCCTCTCATTTTTGAAAAAAAAGAAAAGAGTGTTGGGCCCAGAGAAGTCATTTACTCCTCTAAGATCATGGAACTTCTTGACAGTTAAGAATAACCAGAGGGGGAAACAGATGTGGCTCAAGTGATTGGGCTCATGCCTACCATATAGGAGGTCCAGAGTTCGATTCCCGGGGCCTCTTGGTGAAAGGCAAGCTGGCCTGCACAGAGAGCTGGCCTGAGTGGAGAGCTGGCCCACGCAGGTGTGCTGGCCCACGCAGAGAGCTGGTGCAGCAAGATGATGCAACAAAAAGAGACACGGAGGAGAGACAATAAGAGACGCAGCAGACCAGGGAGCTGAGGTGGCACTCTCTCCCACTCTGGAAGGTCCCAGGATCGGTTCCCGGTGCTGCCTAAAGAGAAGACAAGCAGACATAGAAGAACACAGAGAGAGCATACAGCAAGTGCAAAACAAGGGGGTGGGGGGTGGGGGAGAGGAAGAAATAAATAAAAATAAATCTTTAAAAAAAAAAAAAAAAAGAACCAGAGGGAAGTAGAAGTGGTTCAAGTGATTGGGCTCCCGCCTACCACATGGGAGGTCTGTGGTTTGGTTACCGGTGGTTCCCAAAGAAGACAGCGAGCTGGCGTGACGGGCAGGCGCTGCGAGCTGATACAACAAGATAATGCAACAAGAGACACAAGAAAAACATAATGAGACACAACAAAGTGGGAAGCAGAGGTGGCTTAAGCAGTTAGGTGCCTCCCTTCCAAATCAGAGGTCCCGGGTTCAGTTCCCAATGCCTCCTAAAGAAACAAAAGAAGACGAACAGACACAGCAAGTTCAAACAATGAGGGGATGGGGAGAGAGAAATAAAATGAATCTTAAAAAAAAAAAGGCCAGAATCCAGATCTCATGATTCAAATATTAGTGTTTTCATATCAAACTATTGAATGGTAAATAAAAGAAATATTTAAATATATAAAGCATGGTGAATAACTTGAGGCTAGATTAGGACCATTGAGTGGGTAAGCATTGTTTCCAATTTTAGAAAAATCAGTTCAGCAATCCACATTTAACTTTGGATGCTTGGCAAATACACCTAGAGGAGTAACATTTTTGGGGGAGCAGGGGCTCTTAGTTGTTTCTCTGGTAAGTGGCTGTGTGACATGCAGATGAATACTGGAATGGGAATGGGAAAGTTGGGTTCTAAACCTGGCTCTGCCACTAACTTGCTGTGATTGATTCGTTGCATAACTTTTCCAAGTCTCAGTTTCCTTACCAGCAAAATGAAGGCGCTGAACCAGATGGTCTGTAGTGTAGCTTTAAGTGACTCTATATCTTCATGTATGTTTCATAACAAACTTCATCTATCTAAAATAAAATGTTTTTATGAGTTCCTTTATTAAACATTGGCAGCAAGTAATAGGTAAAGAGAGAATCAGTGGAAAATGAATAACTCATGATGCCAAAATGTATTCTGAACATAAACTGGGTTTTTCTGTTTCTGTTCCTGCATCACAGGTAAACACTTCTCCACATCGCTTCAGGGAGAAAGTGCCTGCTACTATTGTTGTTTCTACTCAGGTTCATGCCAGCCCAGAACAGAGAATCAGGTTAGTGTAAGGATTGTTTTGTCTGTTGAAAAAGGAGCCAGGAGCAGAATTGTGATTGTCTTCGCTGCATCGTTGCGTAGTGGTAAGACCACTGGAGTTTGATTCAGAGGGCTGGGTTTCACTCCTCCTTTACTACTGATGGTTGCATAAACTCAGGCAGGCCTCCTTACTTGGGTGGCTTTTAGATTTCTCCACCGAAAAATATGTACATTTAGAATAAGTCATCTTCAGTTTCAATTCTGGCTTTATAGCATTAGGATTTTTATTATTGTAGGTACCTACATAGAACAAAATCATGTTTTAAACCATAATTTTTTTTTTCTGGAAAAATGAAAATTCCAGTAATTTTTCAAATATAAAACCCATGTACCTTTAAGATATCTGAAATATATTTGGTATATACTTAAGACTATAGTTTTATGTTCCAGTTATTTGGGGGGGGGGGATATTTAGCAGTTTTTAAAGTACAGGTTTTGGAACTCTTATTCTGTTGTGTTGCTTTGGGTCACTAGTTTGAACAAAGAACTATATATTTTTTATGTTTTATTTTATTTTTAAAGAAGCTTTAGATTCCATAGGGGGAATGAACTATATTTTGAGTCACTTGAGAGTACTCTGGCAATCCAGTAGCCTTAGTTTTAGTTTTTTGCTTTGTTATTACTGAAAAGTTTTTGATATATTGTTCCTTAGAAGTGAGTCACTAGGTCTAGTCCACACTCAAGAAGAGGGCATTGCACAAGGCTGTGAATACTCAGGAATAGGACTCAGTGGGAGCCACCTTGGAAGCTGCCTAGCACATTCTGTAAGAATGAAGGAAGAGGAAAATAAGCTGAGTAGAAAAATACATGAATTACTTAAATTATTTAAACAGATTTATCATTCTTGTGCCATATGGTTTTATAATCAGGAAGTGTACTCCACCCTTATAAAAAGGAGAAATTTAACTTAATCTCCATTTCCTTTTTTTTTTTTTAAGCAAAAGTGGGTTTTATTCTGTTTCCTTTTATCAAATCAGTTATTTTTCTGTACTATGTAGAATTCTTCAAATTGTACCCGACTTTTTACTTGGTTAACTTGTTAACCTGATCATTCTCATAAAATGTCCAGGGATCTTAGTGCACTGCCCTAAAACACTTTTAAGAGTAAGAGGTTTTAGATTAGTAAGATTAATTTTATCAACTTTTCTGTGGCCACTTTCTGCAACTAAGTTTTAATAAAGTATTAGAAATTATCAGAAAATTGCGAGAGTATTTGTATTAGTCACCCAAAGGGGTACTGATACAAAATACCAGAAGTTGGTTGGTTTTTATAAAGGGTATGTATTTGGGGTAGAAGCTTGCAGTTACCAGATCATAAAGCATAAGTTGTTTCCCTCACCAAAGTCTATTGCCATGTGTTGGAGCACGATGGCTGTCGTTCTGCCAAGGGTTCAGGCTTCCTGGGTTCCTTTCTTCCTGGGGCTCGTTTCTCTCCATGCTCAGCTGCTGTGCTTTCTCCACAAGACCAGCTGTAGACTATCAGGCGAACGGCTCTGTCTCTCCAAGGCTTCTGCTGTATTTAAGGAGCCATCTCTATTCCTCTGTGTTCTTGTCCTGTGTGTTTACTTCCCAGTCTCCAATATCAAAAACTCTAACCTCCCTTCTCTGTGGTGCAGTTTCTCTGTGAGTCCCCGCCCACCAAGGGGGCGGGGATGTAATGTCCTACTGATGTGGCCCAATTAAAGCCTTAATCATTATTTAATCAAGTAAAAGTGAAACCTCTGAATCCAGTATGATCTAATATGCCCTGAGGGACAGACCAGTTTACAAACATAATCCAATATCTGTTTTTGGAATTCATTATCAATATCAAACTGCCACAGTATTTAATGCCTCAAACTGGCTAAGGGTAATGCCCAATTACAGTTAGTTTTACGGAATGTAGTGGCACAACCAAGTGTAGTGTATTTACCACCGAGCACTTACCACCCTTTAACTGATGGAGAAATATTTGGAGAGCATTATTATGGACTTCTTTTGTAAAGCTTATTTTAGAAGACAGTATTGTTATGTTTCTGGAAGTGAGATTTGACCTGATTGGCATTATTTATATGAGGTACTCTATAAAGTGTCTATGTGTATAGATAGCACATAGAATAACATTTCTTCAATAAATTTAGTCCAGAAAAATCTCAAGTTCATTGTACAAAGTTTATTATCTTAAATAACTCCATTAGAATAGATTGGGCATATATTTCTAAAGCATGTGACTACATGATTGAATTTAGAAGTCACCCCAGAATCAAGGTCTGTGTAGAACATATTCGTTCTAAAAACATTTATTGAGAGTTTAAAAAGTTCCAAGAAAGGAAGCTCAAGATAATGAAATACGTGCAAAGATACTTAATGTGCAATTTATATTACAGAGGTTAGAAACAGTTTCTATGATCAGAAAAGAAGTATGACTGTAAAATAACCTTACTAAACAGAGATTTTGGATTTTTAAAATTCAAATTTTTATTTTAAGAAATGACATTTAAAATTTAAACTTAAAAATGCTAATCATTTTAATTGCCATTTTATCTCCTGTGGTGAAACTTTCTCTTTTTTTATTTATTTTAGACTTTTAGACCTTAGAGCCTGAGGTTTGTATGCCCAAATCATTGAGTTGCATGCCAGCACTGAATATCCCTTAGTTGGCACTTGGTTTGGGAACAAATTATGGATTGGTCTTTACAGCATTATGATTAAAAAACAACAACAACAACAAAAAACAAATTGTATAAAGTATTTAAAAGGAGACTTATGAGTGAAAAAAAATGCAATATAGTACACATTTTTGGCTTAAGGTCCCAAACTTAGTCTTACTTCCTGGTTTTAATCATAGCATCCTTGCTTACAGCTATTTGCACTTGGACAAAATTATTAATGTCTCTTCTTGTTATTTTCTCATTAGTAAAATGGGCCTATTGTAGTTAGTAGAAATATCACAAGAATTAAATGGGCTAATGCTAATAAAGTGCTTTACACTGTGCCTGGCATATTGTAAGTAAATACTAAATTAATATTAGCTGCCA
Source organism: Tolypeutes matacus (assembly GCA_026826555.1). Lineage (NCBI taxonomy): Eukaryota > Metazoa > Chordata > Mammalia > Cingulata > Chlamyphoridae > Tolypeutes > Tolypeutes matacus. The sequence continues at coordinate 1,138,795 of JAKSZT010053779.1, read as the reverse complement.
TTTGTTGTTTTTTTTTTTAAAGATTTTATTTATTCATTCATTTATCCCCCCCCCTTGCTGCTTGTGCTCCCTGGGTCAGCCAACCACGCCGTGCGGGCGGGCCTGCCCCCACCAGGAGGCCCCGGGAACCGAACCCGGGGCCTCCCATATGGTAAACAGGAGCCCTACTGATTGAGCCACAGCCGCTTCCCTTCATTTTCTTTTTTAAACTTTATGAACCATAGCCATTTTCTTTTTTTCTGTTTTGTTTTTGTTTTGACATAGGGAAAAGGGTGGTGAGAAGGAGTGTCTATTCTCTGCATACACAGTCTTGTTAAAGATGTGGCCATGTTATCCGTGTTACCTATGAAAGGCTTGCCCCTTGTGCCTCTGTTTTATGAGGACCTTTATTAAAAGGTGTCTTTAAGTACATTAATGAGATGATAATGGCCACTTAGTAGCATCCTAAGAAAGCTAAACTCTTATATGGAACTTGGAGGAGCTCTCTTGCTCATATACATTTTGCTTTACCTTAGTTGTGTACACACATTTTTGTGCTTTGTGTAAATGAGAACAAAAAGGGTCTCCTGCTCTCCTTAAGAGTTTATAATTTGAAAGTGTTAAGACAACATAAATGACATAAAAGGAGTAGAGGAAATGGGGGGAAAATCAGAAATGTATAAGCTCTCAAGCTGTTCTTTATATTTTTCAAATATGCCTTTGTGGGAGGGGGACCTCAAAAGCCTCGTCTAGATAAACCTATTTTTCTTTTTAAGATTTTATTTATTTATTTATTTATCCCCCCTTGCTGCTTGTGCTCATTGTGTCCATTTGCTGTGCGTTTTTCTGTGTCTACTTGTCTCCCTTTGTTGCCTCGTCTTGCTGCGTCAGCTCACCGCGCCGCATGGGCTGGCTTCCCTTCACCAGGAGGCCCTGGGAATCGAACCGGGGGCCTCCCATATGGTAAACGGGAGCCCTATCGATTGAGCCACATCCGCTTCCCGATAAACGTATTTTGAAAGTAGGGATTTAGTATTTATTCACTGAATGAATCTTTTTTTTTTTTTTTTTTTTTTTTTATACCTAGTCATTTTGGGTTTTCTTATAAAAATTAGGATATTTTGGTTCCTTCCCCCTCAAATAGCTTAAATTATTTATGTATAATTATTTATAATAGTCACTCACCCTCTGCCTTTCCTTCCATTTTTCTTTTTCTTTTTTTTACTTTCACATAATTTTTGACCTTTTAGATTGGTTCTTTTTCTCCTTACAGTATTGTAGCTGTTCTTTATATATAATTGTCTAGTCCAAAAATGTTCCATAAATCCCTTCAGGAATGAATTTTTATAGTCAACCTTGAGAATGTTAGGAGTCCACTTCAGTCATATGGTTCAAAATTAATTCAGACTTTTTGATATCATAGATTTGGTTCATTTTAAAAAATCTTTATCTTCATCCAACATCAGTGGATAATCTCGATTCTTTGCTGTGTGCAAGTGATTCGACATTCAGGAATAAAGACTCCCTTTTGTGTGCTCAGGGGTTGCTGAAGGAAAGTTGCTACAGAATTTTATCAGAAAGCAAGCTATCCCTCATGGTTTATTGTTGCAGAGCCCCTACTTAATAGATTTAAACAGTCTAGGAGTCTTTTTAATTTTTTTAATATGGGCTTTGCCCTTCATCATACATTTTTATTTTTCAAATTTCTTTAATCTACTAAAGAATGGCAAGGAATTCAGTTTTATAATGTCACAAATATATTTTAATTTCTTCCCCTTCCCCCAAATAATAGCTAATGATAATAAAAATAATAATACTGACAGCCAACATTTCTTGTTCCCTAGATTTTTATGTACATTACATCATAATAGCTAATGATAATAAAAATAATAATACCGATAGCTAACATTTCTTATTCCCTAGGGTTTGTACATATATTACATGCATTGCATACATTACATCATATATTCATAACCGTATGAGGTAGGTTTTATTATTATTCTAGTTTTATGTTGTAAGAAAAAGGCACAGCAAAGTAACTTGCCCAAGGTCACAGGATTAGGCACAGTAAAGTAACTTGCCCAGGGACACAGGATTAGGAAATGACGGGGACAAGATTCAAAGCCAGGAAGTCTGGCTCCAGGGCTCATGCCTTTTAATTGCTCTGCTGTACTGCTGCTCTAGTACATGAAGAAAGGCGTAACCTTTCTTTTCTCTAAAAGGGCAGGAAGCATTCTTACTATGTTTGAATTTATATTTGAAGCCAGTAGCCTGTGAAGTTCATTATAGTAAACACAAAATTAAAACACTTTATTGCTAAGAAAGAAAACACATATTAATAAAATATGTTTGGACCAGAATGATTTGTTTTTATGGCTAAATAAAACCTTCTGAAAACAAAAAATACAAAAACAAAAACAAACAAACACACAAAAAAAACCTTCTGAGATGACTGCATATAAGTTTAACATCCTGTTTTTGGGAAGAATCTATTGATTTGTAATTGAATCTAGGCTTTGCTGTATTTTAATCATATTTTTGGTATTTGGTGTGCTAATTGCACTTGCTTCCCCTTTTTTCCTGATTATTTTATTCTGCTGGGGGTCAGTAAATTGAGGTGTGTTAGGTTACAGAGAATAGAAATTAAACTAATGCAGATAAAAAGGGTAATCTCGTAGAACTTAAGTACAGGAAGTACAACCATGCTTCTGGGGAACTGAATGTTTTCAAGTACCTAGTCTCCATTTCTTTCTTTTTTTTTTTTTCGGGCGGGGAGGGCAGGGGGGAGGTACCAGGGATCGAACCTGGAACCTCGTATATGGGAAGAGGTGCTCAACCACTGCGCTACATCCACTCCCCAATGAGAGTTGGGTTGTTTTTTGTTTGATGGTTGTTTGTTTTTAGGAGGTAGTAGGGATTGAACCTGGCACCTCATACATGGGTAGCAGGCGCTCAGCCACTTGCTCTCCCCTAGTCTCCATTTCTTTTTCTGGAGTTGCTTAGACTCTTGTTTTTGTTTATTTTAACGGTTTTTCTCTGTTTTCTTATGCGTGTGCAATGGCCAGTTGTTCATCTCATTCCTAGTTCCCATATCTTGGTTATCCTATTCTAAATTCTAACTTCCTAGGACAGAGAATCTGTTTATGTCACTTTGTGAAGGATGTCTAACACTGTTTCAATCAACTGCAAGGACCTAATGATGTATATACAATAGAGTTGCCTTTTCAGGAAGTGGAAAATGGCAGTTTTTCTAAGAAGGTACTTTATGCAGGAAGAAAATATTGGATATCTTTAGTATAGTAACTGGAAAAAAGCATTATACATGAAAAAACTTTGGGGATTTTAAACTTTGAATTTACTATTTTGGGATTATTGATTTGAGTTACTGCTCTGCTTTTTCTTTCCTTTATGGGTGTTGGGATTTTGTGGCAAACTTATTTTCCGTTGCTCTAGTTTATGGTTCTGGAATGGAGATACATTTTAAGTCTAATTTTACAGTGGAATTGGGTTTGTGAGCTAAATGAATTGATTTTTTAGTCACGTCTTATGTCATAACTGTATTTTTAAAAACAAAGTTAGAGGGAAGCATATGTGGCTCAGGTGACTGGGCTTCTGCCTACCACATGAGAGGTTGCTGGTTTGGATCCTGGTGCCTCCTAAAGAAGACAGCAAGCCGGCTTGACGGACAGGTGTGACAAGCTGACACAACAAGAGACACAAGAAGAAAAGAACATAATGGGAGACACAACAAAGCAGGGAGCAGAGGTTCCCAGTGCCTCCTAAAGAAGACAGAGAGCTGACAGCTGATGTAACAAGATGATGCAACAAGAGACATAGGGAAGAAAAACAGAATGAGAGACACAACACAGCAGGGAGCAGAAATGGCTCAAGCGATTAAACACATCCCTCCCACATCAGAGGTCCTGGGTTTGGCTCCCTGTGCCTTCCAAAGAAACAAGGAAGACGAACAGACTCAGCAAGTGAAAAACAATGAGGGGGTGGGGTGGGGAGAAATAAATAAAATAAATCTTTAAAAAACAGTAAAACACAGACAAGTTTATTTGTAGTTTGCCTTAAAAAAAAAAAGAGCCACATGAACTTCTCTGCATACTTTGTTCTCACACTGACTTTTTTTTTTTCCAATTTTTAAAATTGTGGCAACATAAATGTAACATAAAATTTGTCCTATTCAGTGTAAAATTCAGTGGCATTAATTACGTTTACAATGTCATACTGTTAGTGGAACACTCTAGGTTCTGGGCTTCTAGGTTCTTGCTGTGTCACAGAAAGATATTTAAGGACATGCCATAGGGTAGGCAAAGGAGTAAAGAGTTTATTAAGAAACAAGAAAGGAGATAGAGAAAAATTGCTAGAGGACAGGCTGAAATGGCCTGGAAAAAGATCTTTTAGGGTTTAGGATACCAGGTGAAGGCTGGACACCGCCCAGAAGAGGAAGCAAAAAGGAGGGGAACCGTGATGGCAAAACGGAGTTGACCCAGTGGCTGCTACTGCCGGTACCCTCCCCCACACTAAAGACACCTTAGAATTCTCAGGACTCTGAGCTGGATACAGACAAAGGGGGCTCCAGGGATCCACTGCCCCAGGAAAGGGGAGAGAGAGGGACACAGCTAAGGGTCACTCAGCTTCTTACCCATAAATTTGGTCTGCTGTGTCCCACCAGCCCTTTCAGGCCGGGTAGGACTGCACCGTTGTTTGCCCTGGGAGCCTGCACTGGACTGGAGAGATCTTACCCTTTAAATCTCCTTCTCTTCTAGTCAGGACTGATTGTTGAGGACAGACCTCAGGAAAGGGACACAGCTTAAGGCTTTTGATCCACAAATTTGGTCTGCTGTGTCCTACAAGCCCTTCCAGGCTGGGTGGAGCCTTGACATTGTTTGCCTTGGGAGCCAGCAAGGGACTAAAGAGATCCCAGATTAAAGAGATCTGACCCTCCCAATCTCCTTCTCTACTATCTAGGACTGATTGTTGAGGACTCAGAGGGAAGTGGGATTATTTCCTACACAGGAAAAGGGAGGCTGCTGCCAGAGAAGGCTGGAGAACTGTCTCTGAGAAATTTTGAATTACAAGACTCTTAGCCTCACAGCAGGAACCTCTATCACATTGATCCCTACTGTGTTGCAGCACCCACACTCTGACCAGGCTTTGAACTGAGAGGGCTGCCAAAGACTGCCATCTGCTGGCAGACCAGGGAAGTGCATGTGAGAAAATTAAAAATAAATAAGAGAGTTTTTTTCTGACCTTTACAGCCTCCCTTCCCAAGGTCCTAGGAAGCGGGTCTGCAATCCATTACTGGGTGCACAGTCCAGTTTTGAGCAACTAACAAGGACTATCCTAATGATCCAGGTCGAACCAAGAATCAAAGAGCAGCAGTAACACACAGTCTCTCACCACTAAATCCCAATGAAAGAGAAAGAAATTGTGCATCTGAGTAAACTACCATCTTGATCAGATGCCTAGATATCAGTAAAAAGTTATGAGCCATACTAAGAAAATGGAAAACATGACCCAAGAAAAGGACTATATCAAAGCCCCAGAAGAGACGCAGGATTTGAGAGAACTAATTAAAAAGATGTACACAAATTTCCAAAATCAAATTAATGACTCAAAAGACAATATAGCTAAAGAGATAAAGGACATCAAGAAGACATTGAATGAGCACAAAGAAGAATTTGAAATCCTGAATAGTAAAGTAACAGGGCTCATGGGAATGAAAGACACAATAGGTAAAATAAAAAACACCCCCCTTTATAAAGACCAAAAAAAAAAAAAAACAAACAAAAAACAAAACACCTTAGTGGCATATATTAGCAGACTCCAAATGATAGAAGAAAGAATAAGTGCTACTGAAGATGGACTAGCTGAAATTGAAGAGAGATAACAGAGAGATAAAAGAATGGAAAAAATTGAGCAGGAGCTCAGGGAGTAGAATGACAACATGAAATGCAACAACATATGTGTCATGGGAGTTCCAGAAGGAGAAGAGAAGGGAAAAGAGGAAGAAAGAGTACTTCAGGAAATAATAGCTGAAAATTTCCCAACTCTCACAAAAGAAATGAACTTACATGTACAAGAAGTGCACCTTACCCCAATCAGAATAAATCCAAATAGACCCACTCCAAGACACATACTACTCAGAATGTCAAATGTCAAAGATAAAGAGAAAATTCTGAGAGCAACAAGGGAAAAGCAAACCATCACATACAAGGGACACCCAGTAAGACTTGGCACGGATTTCTCATCACAAACCATGGAGGCAAAAAGACAATGGTATGGTCCAGTTAGGATACCAAAAGAGAAAAACTGCCAGCTGAGAATTCTTGATCCAGCAAAATTGTCCTTCAAATATGATGATGAGTATTAAATATTCACAAACAAACCAAAAGAGTTCGTAAAAAAGAATCCACCTTTGTAGGAAATATTAAAGAGAGCCTTAGAGTCTGCAGGAAAAAGACAGGAGAGAGAAGCTTGGAGGAGAGTATAAAAGAAAGAATAGTAGAAAGGATAACCAAAGGAGGAAAAATACAGATGAAAATATGATAGGACATATGAAAACCAAAGAATACAATGGTGGAAGTAAATAATGCATTTACACTAATATCATTGAATGTGAATGGATTAAACTCCCCAATAAAAAGATATAGGCTGAGAGAATGGAAAAAAAAAAAAAAAACACATGAAACATCCATAGGCTGCTTACAAGAGACTCAACTTAGACCCAGAGATACAAACCAGTGAAAGTGAAAGGTTAGAAAAAGATACTCCAGCCAAATAGTAACCAAAAAATAGCAGAGGTAGCTATACTAATATCAGACAATACAGATTTTAAATGCAGAGAAGTTATAAGAGATACTGAAGGCCATTATATGTTAATAAAAGGGACAATCTACCAAGAAGATAATAGCAGTCATAAATATCTATGCACCTAACCAGGGTGGCCCCAACTACATGAGACAAACTCTGGCAAAACTGAAGGAAGAAATAGACATGTCTAATCATTGTAGACATCAGCACACCTCTGACATCATTAGATAGAGCAACTAGACAGAAGATCAACAAGGAAACAGAACTTGAACAATATGATAAACGAGTTAGACCTAACAGACATATACAGAACATTGCATCCAAACTCAGCAGGTTATACATTCTTCTTCAGTGCCCATGGATCTTTCTCCAGGATAGACCACATGTTAGAGCATAATGCAGCTCTCAATAAGTATAAAAAGATTGAAATTATACAAAGCACCTTGTAAGATCATAGTGAAATGAAACTGGGAATCAATAATAGATAGGAGAAAGGAAAATTTGCAAATGTGTGGAGGCTAAACAACACACTCCTAAATAATCAGTGGGTCAAAGAAGAAATTGCAAGTAAAATCAGTAAATATATTGAAACAAATGAAAAATGAGAACATAACTTATCAAAACTTATGGGATACAGTGAAGGCAGTCTTGAGAGGGCAATTTATAGCCCCAAACACCTATATTAAAAAAGAAGGAGGAGCTCAACTCAAAGATTTAACTGAACAACTAGAGAAACTAGAAGAATAGCAAACCAATTCCAAAGCAAGCAGAAGGAAAGAAATAATAAAGATTAGAGCAGAAATAAATGAAATTGAGAACACAAAAACAATAGAGAAAATCAACAAAACCAAAAGCTGGTTCTTTGAGAAGATTAATAAAATTGACAAACCCCTAGCTAGACTAACAAAGAAAAAAAAGAGAGAAGGTGCAAATAAATACAACAGGAAATAAAAGGGGTAAGTTACAACTGACCCCACAGAAGTAGAAAGGATCACAAGAGGATATTATGAGAAACTATATGCCAACAAACTAGACAACCTAGATGAAATGGACAAATTCCTAGAAATGCACAAGAACTCTGCTGATGCTACAAGAAATACAAGAACTAAACAAACCAATCACATTTAAAGAGATTGAATCTGTCATCAAAAATCTCCCAAAAAAGTAAAGTCCAGGACCAGATGGCTTCACAGGTAAATTCTTCCAAGCATTTAGAAAAGAATTAACACCAATCCTGTTTAAATTCTTCCAGAAAATTGAAGAGGTGGGAAAGTTACCCAACACATTTTATGAAGCCAACATCACCCTAATACCAAAGCCAGACAAAGACACTACAAGAAAAGAAAATTACAGACCAATCTCTCTAATGAATATAGATACAAAAGTTCTCAACAAACTACTTGCAGATCGAACCCAACAGCATATCAAAAGACTTATGCATCACAACCAAGTGGGAGTTATTCCTGGTATGCAAGGCTGGTTCAACATAAGAAAATCAATCAGTGTCATACACCACATTAACAAACTGAAGGAAAAAATCCCATATGATCCTCTCAATCAATGGAGAAAAGGCATTCGACAAAATCCAACAACCTTTTTTGATAAACACACTTCATAAGATAGGAATAAAAGGAAAATACCTCAATATGATAAAAGGGATATATGAAAAACCCACAGCCAACATTGTACTCAATGAGGAAAGGTCCCCCCCTAAGATCAGGAGCAAGACAAGGATGCCCACTGTCACCATTGTTATTCAACATTGTACTAGAAGTTCTAGCTGGAGCAATTAGACAAGAAAAAAAAAACATTAAAGGCATCCAAATAGGAAAAGAGGAAGTAAAACTCTCACTATTTGCTGATGACATGATGCTATATTTAGAAAATTCTTTAATGTTGATGACAAAGCTACTTGAGCTAATAAATGAGTTTGGCAAAGTGTCAGGATACAAGATCACACCCAAAAATCAGTGATGTTTTTTGTACACTAGTATTGAACAATCTGAGGAGAAAATCAGAGAAAAAATTCCATTTACAATAGCAACAAAAAGACTGAAATACCTAGCAATCAATTTAATCAAAGAAGTACAGGACCTATATGCAGAAATCTATAAAACAATGATGCAAAAAGAAATCAGTGAAGACCTAAACAAATGGAAAGGCATTCCATGTTCATGGATTGGAAGACTAAATATTATGAAGATGTGAGTCCTACCCAAATTGATTTATAGATTTAATGCAATACCAATCAAAATTCCAACAGCCTACTTTACATAAATAGAAAATCAACTACCAAACTCATTTGGAAGGGAAAGTGCACCCGAGTAGCCAAAAGCATTCTAAAAAAGAAGAGCAATGTGGGAGGAATTTCACTGCCTGACTTTGAAACATAGTACAAAGCTATAGTGGTCAAAACAGCATGCTACTGACATAAAGATAGATATATCGATCAGTGGAATAGAATTGAGAGTCCAGAAATAAACCCTCACTTTTATGGTCAGCTGGTTTTGGACAAACCTACCAAGTCCATGTTAACAGGACAAAACAGTCTCTTCAAATGGTCCCTGGAGAACTCGATATCTATAACCAAAAGAATGAAAGAGGACCCTTACCTCACTCCCTATACAAGAATCAACTCAAAATGGATCAAAGACCTAAATATAAAAGCCAGGAACATAAAACTACTAGAAGAAAATTAGGGAAAGATCGTAAAGACCTTGTGGTAGGTGATGGTTTCTTGAACCTTATACCCAAAGCACGTGCAGCAAAAGAAAAAATAGATAAATGGGACTTCCTCAAAATTAAACACTTTTCCACCTCAAAGGACTTTGTCAAAAGTGTAAAAAGGCAGCCAACTCAATGGGAGAAAATATTTGGAAATCACATGTCCGATAAGGGTTTAATATCCATAATATATAAAGAGATGCTACAACTCAACAATAAAAAGATAAATGACCCAATTAAAAATTGGACAAAAGACATGAACAGACATTTGTCCAAAGAAAAATACAAATGGCAAAAAAAAAAAAAAAAAAAAACGCATGAAAAAATGTTCAGCATCACTAATGATTAGGGAAATTCAAATTAAAACTGCAGTGAGATATCATTTTTCATAGATCAGAATGGCCACTATTAAACGACAGAGAATTACAAGTGTTGGAGAGGATGTGGAGAGATAGGAACACTTATTCACTGTTGGTGGGAATGTGGAATGGTACAGCCACTGTGGAGGATTGTTTGGCAGTTCCTAAAGAAGTTGAATATAGATTTTCCATGTGATCCTCCAATACCACTAGTAGGTACATACCCAGAAGAACTGAGAGCAGTGACACGAATAGACATCTGCACACCAATGTTCACAGTGGCATTATTCCTGATTGCCAAAAGTTAGAAACAACCCAGGTGTCCATAAGCTAATAAATGGATAAACTGTGGTTTATTCACACGATGGAATATTAAGCAGCACTAAGAAGAAATGAAGTTGTGAAGCATATGACAACATGGATGAACATGGAGGACATTATGTTGAGTGAAGCAATCCAGACACAAAAGAAAAAATACTGTATGATTGCATTACTGTGAACTGTTATGTAACATATTGTATCATTCCATTTATATAAAATGTAAACATAAATCAGTTTATAAAGTTGAAATTTGATTAGTAGTTATGTAGGGCTAGGGAAGGCATGCTAAGGGGTGTAGAGTTTTTCTTTTTGGAGTAATGCAATAACTTAAAAAATTTTTGTGCTGATGTATGCACAACATTGTGATTATACTAAGAGCCTATGATTACACTTTAGATAGATCATATGGTATATGAATATATCTCAATAAAACTGCTTAATTAATAAATAAATAATTGTGCAAGAATAGCCCGAAATAGCAGCTATAACAGTAGGGGAAACCTAGAGAGAGAGAGAGGTGAAGAATTTTGTCTATTTTATTGTTTATTATTATTGAAGTAATGAAAATGCTCTAATAATGATTGAAGTGATGAATCTACAACTATGTGATTATACCAAATACCATTAATTGTACACTTTGGATGAATTGTATGCTTTATTATGTATCAATAAAATTGATTTGTTTGAAAAGAAAAAACAAAAGAAAAGAGATTGTACACAACCCCAGATCTGGGTGGGGCTGTGCTACAGGGTGAGAATCTCGTGTGGTGCCCGAAGGTAGGCCTTTTTAAGGCTTTTCCTCCTCCCCTTTCCTAATGTTGGGGAGGGGCCCTAGCTGTTTTTTGTTCTGATTGGTTGCTTAGGATCCCCACCTCTTAGCTCTCAGGGGACCAACGATGAGGCCTTTGTTTGGAGTTATCCGGCACCAGTGAGGGAGGCCTTGAGCCCAGGGTCGCCAGGGTTTTTCTGGCTTTGTTCTTAGTAGGCACCTTCTCTCAGGGTTTTTGGGCATGGTCTCGCTGCCATGCTCTCTGCTGGCTTAGTCTTCCCTCTTTTCCCTATACTAACCTGCCTCAATACTTATATTAACAGAACGTTTTCATTATTCCAAACAGCAATTCTGTATCCATTAGCAATAACTTCTCATTCTCTCCTCCCCCCAGTTCCTGTAACTTCTGGTCAACTTCTGACATTATGGGTTTGCTTATTCTAGATATTTTATATGTATGGAATCATACAACATTTGGCATTTTGCATCTGGCTTATTTTACATAGCATAATGTTTTCAAGGCTCATCCATATTGTGGCATGTATCAGAACTTCGTTTCCTTTTTCTTTTTGTGGTTGACTAATATTCCATGGAATGTATATATTACATTTTGTATATCATTCATCTGTGAGTGGACACCTGGGTTATTTCTTCTTTTTGGAGATTGTGAATAATGCTTATGTAAAATCAATTCGCGTTTTGCAGTAGGTGTTGCCAGAAGACCCCTTTCCTGGAAGGGTTTATCTTGAAGACAAAAACAATTTACCTCTGCAGAGGTTTTCCAAGAACATACCCTACAGGGTTGTTGATAAGCCACATCTAATGATTTTAGTCCTGTAGAGATTGATGATCAGAATGGACAAGCATATCATACTATATTAAGCATACAGAATGTGTGTCTGCTCCCCACTTTATAAGACCCCCATGTGTAAAATGGAAACTTATTGTCAGCCAATTAGAACATTTCCTCTCTTGTGTCTGCATTTGCCCTCATGAGATTTCTCCTTTCCACTTTCCACACCCTCCACAGAGCCCCCTTTTACTTTCTGAATGGGATGCTGCCTCATTCATGAATCGGTCAATAAAGCTGTGAGATCCTAAATTGGAAGAAAAGTTTTTCTTTTACTACATGCCTATGAATATTGGTGTATAAGTATCTTTTTGAGTCCCTGGGTTCATTTAGTTATATTTTAAGAGTAAGTAGATCATTAAAAAATATATACAGTATTCTCTCTGAAATGTATTCCAGCAAAGAAATGTGTTACCTTAGCTGTCTTTTTAACTTTTTCTTCAGGTTCATTGTACTCTTCTTTTCTGCATGTTTTGCCTAAGGACTGGATCTCTGAGAGTGGTGAGATCCCTGGTAAGAATAAAAAAAGTACCACAAGAAAAAATCCCATACCCCCTTATTATTGACCCTTAGCGTTGACATAGTACCTTCTTTGACATTGATGCAAGAATATTTCAATATTGCTGTTAACTGTAGTCCATAAGTTACATTAATTGTATTTTTCCCATGCATCACTATATTTTTACAACCTTTTAATAGTGACATACATTTGTTTTAGTTCATAGAACATTTTTGTATTTGTATTATTAACTACAGTTCTCATCCATCTCTGGATTCACAATGTTATTCAGTCCCTGGATTATACTCTAGCTTTCTTTCAATTGACATTTAAGGCCTGGAACTGTATAACACAGTGAGCCATGTGGTGGAAGATGGACCGTGGTTAACAGTACAAATATGAGAGTGTTCTCTCATGAACTCTAACAAATGTACAACCCTAATACATCATCTTTTGTGTGGAAAAAATATATAAAGTGTACACTGTGGACCATAGTCGTAATAGTCTGATCACATTGTTTTGTAATCTATAACAAATGTTCTACAACAAGGTAAGATTTTGGTGAAGGATTGATGTATGGGAATTCTGTACATTATGTGATTATTTTGTAAGTTCACAACTTCTAATAAAAATACCCACAGAATTAATAGAAAAGAGAAGAACATTTGTGATATCGTGTAAGGTGTATGTATGAAAATAATTATTTCATGAACATATAATTTGCTCTTTCAACTTTTTTGTACCTTGATAAGACATTCTAAGGGATACTGTATAACTAAATGGTCAAAGGAAAGATGTATGTAATACAACCTCAAATTTTCATCCTTGGTAACTTGGGAAAAATGATATGGTTTTATTTTTAAGGCATTGGTCATGTATAATGATATATTTATGTATAGAGGAAAACAAAGAGTAGAGTTATAATTTTGCATACCTTCTTATTTGCAACCTGACTAGAGTGGTAACCCATTCTAAGATTTGGTGGCAGTTAGCATTTTGTAGACTATTTGGAAATTCTTTACTTCTGATCTATCAAAAATACTAGAAATCTTAAAACACATAAAGCCTGCCCAACAGTTTTTTCTTTTTTCTTTTTTTTTAAACTAACTTTGTATTTTGAAAATTTCAAACATACAGAAAAGTTTAAACACTAATTCTGTAAACATCCAAATGCCTTCCACCTGGATTCAACAATTAACCAAATTTTGCTACATAAATTTTCGCTATTTACATTCTCTATTTTTGTGTCCATTCACTGGGGCAATTCTCTGTGTTTTGTTTCCTGCCCTCTCTTCTCATCCTTCTCCTCCTGACTTCACCGGGATTCGATCCCGGGAACCTCTGATGTGGGAGAGAGTTGTTCTGCCACCCACGCCACCTTAGTTCCTGGTTTTTTCGGCGCATCTCATCTTGGCTCTCCCTTGTGTTGCCCTCCTGTTACATCATCATCTTGCTGCGTGGCTCAGCAGGGCCTGGCACGCCCGCTCACGGGGCCTGGCAGCCCGCGCACCTTCTATATTTTTCTTTATTATTTTACCAGGAGGTCCCGGGAATCAAACCCAGGTCCCTCCATATGGGAGACGGACACCCAACCATTCGAGCCGCATCTGCCCCCCGGATTTGTGGATTTAAATTATTAGTCAGTTGATTGCATCTATGGCTGATTGCATCTACACTCAACAAAGGAGACTGCCTTCAGCAATGAAGAAAATCTCCCCATCCAATCAGTTGAATGCCTTAAATTTCAGCATCAGAAGGAAGAATTTTTATCTTTACTCCTGATAGCCAGCTTTTCTTGGGGGTTTTCAACATCACTTTCTTTGACTTTCCAACTTGCTGGGGTACTAGAATTCAGACTTGCCAATCCCCATGGTTGTGTGAGCCAATTCCTATAATAAATATCTTAATATTTACATACATATATATATATATATATATATCTTGTGGGTTCTCTTTCTCTGGAGAGCCCTAATTCACATATCCTCATCATTTTTTTGAGCATTTCTTTTTATTATTGATAACAAGATTCATTTTATGCCTTTCTTTAGCAGTTTGGCATTATTTATGAATTCCAAAAATAGATATTGGATTGTGTTTGTAAACTGTTCTGTTCCTCTGGACATATTAGATTGTATTAAATTCAGAGGTTTCACTTTTACTTGATTAAATTATGATTAGGGCTTATTATAACTATTTATTATATATATAGTATATATATTATATACTATTATATATATACTATATATAGCTATACTATATAGTTACTAGTAATTATACTAGTTACTAATTGTAATTACTATAGTTTAGTCCCTTTGGGGACTCATGGCAAACTGCATGGCAGAGGAGAGAGTTGAGTTTTGATGCTGGAGCCCCAGGAGGTGGGTGCAAGAGGGGCAGATATGTGAGGAGGGAGAGAAGGCTTCTTGGACAGAGCAGAGGCCCCAGGAAGAGAATGAGCCTGGTTGTGTGCAGCTGATCTTGTGAAGAGGGCAGAGCAGCTGAGCCCAGAGAGGGACGAGCCACAGGGAGAGAGACAAGCCTTATGGTAGCCTACAGCTGAGAAAGGAAGGAGCTAGGCCCACAGAACCTTAGGAGGAAGAGGAAGGCTGAACCCTCCCAGAGACCCGCAGCCATCTTGCTCCAACACGTGACAACAGACTTTGGTGAGGGAAGTAACTTATGCTTTATGGCCTGGTAACTGTAAGCTTCTACCCCAAATAAATACCCTTTCTAAAAGCCAACAGATTTCTGGTACTTCGCATCAGCACCCCTTTGGCTGACTAGTACAGTTCCTTTTCCCAGTCCTGGATTCAGCCATTTTTCCTAGGAGCCCTGGTCCTTGGTGGTGGGGAATGGTATTAGGAACCAAGATCTGAATACTTGGTGTGTACATTGCTGCTATGATATCTTTGCTTCTAGACCCTATCAGGGGACAGAGCTAGAAAAAAATAAGTTATACAGACAATGTATATACACGTTTGCATGCACATGCTCATGTAACATGGATTTATGTATGAACATGAATATATATTTTAGAAATATGAGTTCACACAAATAACTTTCCATCTTCACAGGGATCTTCTTTGCTTTCCTCCATTGCATGTATCTCCTTTTTTGTAGTAAGAACATGGGCTCCCAACAATACCAATATATTTATACATTTGCTCAGTTTTATAGTGCATCTAAAATAGTTTCAGAATTGCTTCACCCATACCAGTACAAAATCAAACAACAACAAACCTAATAAAAATGATCTTAGGGTTTGTTTGCAGTTCTCCCCACTCCTCACGATGGACCTTACTCAAGAGTGAGGATCAAATACTCTGAAATATAATTGGATTCATTTGTTTAAATTTGATTTTTTTTTTAGATTTTTTCCTCTTCCCATCTTTGCTGGTTTAAATTTATATTTTTAATATGTAGAACGTTGGCATTCTTCTAAAAATTAAGAGTTATACAAAAAGCTATGCTCAGGGAATTCTCACTCCTTCCTGTTTCCCTACCACCCTGTTTTCTTCACTCTTATAGATAACCAATTTCATTGTTTTTCGGTTTATTCTTCTGATATTTCTTATTGTAACAATAAGCAGATATACATTTGTTTTCTTGTTTCCTGTTTTGGTCTTACACAAAAGATAGTATGCTATATTAGCATTTTGGCACTTTGTTCTTTTCATTGAGCAATAATACCCTGAAATCACTCCATATCAATTCATAACAGTCCTCTTGTGTGTGTATGTAGTCCAGTGTATTCATCCCATCTTCTGTGTTTGGATATCTAGGTAGTTTCTAGTATCTTTATATTAGAGAATAGAGAAATGAACAACCTTGTGTTTGTCTTTTTATACTAGTAGAATTGTATCCCCAGGATAAATTTCTAGAAGTGGGAATGCTGGGTCAAAGAATAAATGCATACATAGTTTTGCTAGATGTTACCAGATGCCCCTCCACAGGGGTTGTACTATTTTGCATTTATACCAGCAGTGTATAAGAGCCATAGCCTTACCAAGAACATATTTTTAAACTATTTAAATTTTGCCAATCCAAAGGGCTACAAATAATATTTCTGTGTAGGTTTTATTTTTTCTTTCTTTGTTTTGTTTTTAGCTCCCTATTTGTCCAGTACTGTTTGGCTATGACAATGAAAGAAGTGCAGTCCCTGTCCTAAAGACTGTTCAGGGAGAAAGATGAGTAAACATGTTACTACTCCACGGTATTAATGTGATACAGGATCACAACAGGATACAAGAACATGTTGGAGAACTCCTGTCTCAGCCTTTGGGAGGACAGGAAAATTTCCTGGAGAAATGAACCACCAAATCGAGAATAGAAGTTACCCAAGTACACAGGCAAGGAAGGGCAGGGAGACCTGGGAAGAAAGAAAGGCATATGCAAAAGCCATGAATCAAGGGATTGGAATAGTAAGATTGGTGTGATTGAAAGACATCATTTCCAAGGGAAAAAGAAACAAGTTAGGCTGGAGGGTAAGTAAAGATCTGATCAGGAAAATTTGGACTTTATATTTTCTGTGTAGTTCTAATGTGTTTTTTTTCTTATTATGAGTGAAATTGAACATCTTTTCACATCTCTAAAGGTCATTTATATAAATAGAGGAGGAGATGCCATACATGCCTTTAAGCTATATTTCTCTAAGACTTTTGGTCTTTTTCTTCAATTATTAAGCTCTTTATATATAAGGAATACGATTAGCTCTTGGTGAAATATATTGAAGTTTTCTCATTTGTCTTTTGACTTTTGCTTATGGTGTTTTTTTGCTAAACAGGTTTTTAAAATTTTTATGTAGTTGAGTTTATTATTGTTTCTATTATTACCTTGGTATTTTGAGTTATAGTTAGAAAACATAATGAATTTGACATGAATTTGCAGTGTTTAAGGGGAAAGGGATGAGGTGTAGCTATCTATCCCAGAAAAATAGGGCTTGTGGTCTGTGCTCTATTTATGACTGCCACAATATTACATTTTAAAGTCTGAGCCAGAACGATCTGCTATTTCATTATATACAACATGCAAGTTTATTTACTTATTTTACTTTTAACATTTTATTATAGCAAATTTCAAACACACATAAAATGAACACCCACATACCTGTCACCTAGCTTCAGTAATTATCAATTATTTTAAAGCTCTCATACCAAATGACATAGATTTAAAACTTTTCAGTTAGTGTGAATTATTCTTGTTTTAAAAAGGAAAGTTTTCTATTAGCGTAGTAGGCTTTGGCCAGTTGGCCTCCCAGGCTCTCTGGCCTTTTTTCAGTGATCTTGGCCATCAGACTTTACTTTTTTTAGGCTCATCTCCATAAATCGTAAATTTATAGAAAAAAAGGTGAGAAAGATTATAGGTCAGAGACAAATAATGTGATGGATCAGTGAAATAATTTAAGAGCCCTGGCCGATTATTGTTGTACTAAAATTTAAATCCTCCTATATTAGGTCAAGGTAAATACTATTTATTGTATACATGTATATTTGTATGTGTGTGCATATGTATATATTAATGTCTGTTTTCCATGGTTCAATATTATTAGCAGACATCTTTTATCATTGAGTCTGTGAAGAAAACTTATAGACATTTGTTAGTCAAAATGTAAATGTAACTCAGAAAAATGCTCAAAGATTGTAATTTGCTTAATGGAATTTTCTTTGTACTACAATATTTTAAATGGAAATGATATTGCTTTCACTTGATAGCCTCCATGGAAGTTTTGTTTTATTAATCAAGAATCCATGATTAATTTGAAAGAATAATTAGAGATCATAAGAGCTCTGGGGTTTCTTTATTTCATTTCCTTTTAAGGGCCTGTATTCTGTGTGGAACAGTATTCTTGGTTCATTGAAACCCAGCTGAAGTACTACATTGGAGTTTTAGAATAGCTTTTCCCTCCTTCTAATGTAGATGCTGATCAGTCACTTGCTGGTAACCATATGTTGAGAATTTCATTATTATTCTGAAAACACTTTAACAAGCAGGAAGGAAACTCAATTAAAGAATTCTTCACTTAATGATCATAAACTACTTGCATAAGTAACGTCCACATTTGGTTTGTTTTTTTCATTGGCAATAGCAGTGGTAGTGATCATGGCCAGACAGAATGCTTGCTGGCAAGAAGTGGATGGAGAAGACTACGTATAATGATGAAGGGAAGTCGCTGCTTAGGCCTGTATTAATTATTCTTCCTGTGTCCTTCTCTTGTGAGCTTGTCTAGATGGACTAAATATTACATTTTGCCTGAGTTTTGCATTTCTTTAAAAACCTCTAGTTCTTGTGTCTTTTCATTTTCCTTTAACTTTCTAAAATTACAGCTTGCCTACCAAAATGAAGGCTTTCTTATAGCCAGCCAGCTCGATGATAGGCCATGTTCTTTTTAGGATTAATATCTTACCTCTAAATATGTAATTTCAGCATTTAGTGTATTGTGAAACAGAGGTTTTTTTTTTTATTAGTTTGTGGAAAAGAGTAGCAATCCTGATTAGAAAACAACCTGCTAAGTAATTGGTTTTGTGCCACTTGCCAAAAGCATGAGACACATTGTGGTGTTTGTATGTTTATAATTAAGACCTTTTTTTCCCTTCAGTTACGTTAATTGAAATTTGTACATGTAAATTTTCTACTACCTAGAGGTTTTACAATTTTTATTATTAAAATCTGAATGCACATATTTTTCTCTTGGGAGTCCTATTTTTAAACTGGTTTAAAGAGAGAATTCTGGATGTGGAAAAAATAGGAACAAAGTAAAAATAGGTAACTAAAGACCTCAAGCCAGCAATGAACTTGGCTTTTATTTCCATGTAGTGTTTGTGAGTTTAACTTGGCTTGAATGCCAAGTTCTTGCTATGAAAACAAAAATCCTTCTCTTGGGTTCATTTATAGGCTCCTCCTTTAATGTAGCCTGGGAAGTTGGATCCTTTATTTTAGTATTGGATATATACTTTGAAGGTAGTACTGTTTCTGTTTATGTCCATCTGAAAATTTTGATGTAGTAGGCTTTAAATCCAATTGAAAACTGTTCTTTCAGAATAATCTTGAACCTTAAGTGCTTTATTTTTAATTGGTTATTTTATTATTATTATGTGTGCCTTTTCAGTGGTATTTATTTATTTATTTTTTTAGGGTAGGCAAGGGAGTAAACAGTTTATTAAGAAATTAGAAAAAGGAAAAGTACATACTCGAGAGACATGGAT
The DNA here is from genome assembly GCA_026826555.1 of Tolypeutes matacus. Classification (NCBI taxonomy): domain Eukaryota; kingdom Metazoa; phylum Chordata; class Mammalia; order Cingulata; family Chlamyphoridae; genus Tolypeutes; species Tolypeutes matacus. Next base: position 1,119,270 of record JAKSZT010053779.1, on the reverse strand, counting down.
GCAGGGGGGGTGGTGGTGGTGAAGACTGCGAAGGCTATTTCAGTCTTCATAGCATTACTTGCTTCTTTGTCCCCTGCCATGGCTTGCCAAATATGTTAGTGGAACGCTCTAGGTTCTGGGCTTGTAGGTTCTTGGCTATGTCACATAAAGGAATTTAAGGACATGCCATAGGGTAGGTAGGCAAGGGAGTAAAGAGTTTATTAAGAAACGAGAAAAAGGAAAAGTATACACCCGAGACATGGGTGTGGGCTGTGCTACAGGGTGAGGTGTGCATAAATGGTTTTTAACAATATCTTTAAATTTGTGCCATTAATAGTTTCATTTGGTTGACCGTACTTCAAAAGAGAACCCTCAATATCAAATTTATAATGAATGATGATGGGGTTTATCATGCCAGGAAAATTAAGCAAGTTTTTATTTAATTGATATTGCATTTTGAAAATTAGAAGAAGTTTAGAAAAACATGAAGACAAAAAAAAATGGAACGTTGTTTGTACTTGCTCACAGAAAGTATTAAAAAAATGTGAGAGGAACTGATGTGGCTCAATGGTTGAGTGCTGGCTTCCCACCTATGAGGTCTGGGGTTCAATCTCTGGCCCTGGTACCTAAAAAAAATTTTTTTAATGTGAAACACCAGTTATTATTTAAAAAAAAAAAAAAAAAAAAAAAATCTTCTAAAGCAATCCTTTAATTTCATGTTAAATGTCAGTTCTATTTTTGTTCCAGAAATAATCTGCTTTATAAAATTCTTCAGGGATTTGGTGAAAGAAAATATTGGTGTTTTGTGTAGATCATTTTAAGTAATGACATACTCTTACTAAGCCAGATCTGAATGACTGTATTTAGTCTCTTTGTATGTTACAAATATCTAACTTATTTAATTCTTTAGTGCCCCTTTAGGCTGTATCCGAGATTAAAAAATTAGGAGGAGATCAAATGTTGTTTTCTTTCCATTTGTTGATATACACATTTAGTTTTTAGCACTTTTTTTCCCTCAGAGTAGGTTTGTGCCCTCCACCCTTTATTACAAAAGAATATTTACCTTAATAATATCACCAGAGTCAAATAATAAATTATTCGGGAAGATCCAGATTTAAAATTATGAAGTAGAGGTATTTTGTAACAAGAATACTGAGTTGTAAGTTAAACATCTCCAAGAAAGTACAAGTTTTGTCTGTTTAAAGTTTGTTATAAATTAGTTAATTCAGGGAAGCAGATGTGGCTTAGGTGACTGAGCTCCCACCAACCACATGGGAGGTCCAGGTTCGGTTCCCAGTGCCTCTTAAAGAAGATGGGCTGGTGCGACGGGCTGATGCATCGAAATGATGCAGTGAGATGACAATCAAGAGACAGGGCGAGGAGATGCAATGAGAGATGCAGGAAAGCAGGGAGTAGAGGTGGCTCAGGCGATTAGGTGCCTCCCTCCCACGTGGGAGGTCCCAGGAGGCCCCAGGTTTGGTTCCTGGTGCTTCCTGAGAAGAGAAGACCAGCACACAACAAACAGACATAGCACATGCAAACAATGAGGGAGTGGGGAGAAATAAATAAAATAAATCTTTAAAAAAGAAAATAAATAAATAAATTAGTTAATTCAAACCCATGAACCAATGTGTCAAATAGTTGGCCCTCCCATAACTCCTTGTTTACTTTCACTTTTCTCTTGTCTCAAAATTCTTGAAAAGTTATATTTTTCAATTGTAAGAAATTTAAATGCATACAAATATAGAGACAACAATATAATGAACCCCCATGTACACATCACCCAGCTTCAGTAGTTATCTGCTCATAGCCAATCTTGTTTCATCTCTATCCTGATGCACTTACTCTACACCTGCATTATTTTGAAACAAATCCCAAGCATCATTTAATCAGTAAATATTTTAGCATTTGTGAGTGTGTATATGTGTATGTGTGTGTTTGTATTTAAACACAAAATACCAGTAAACAGTTTAGGGTGAATCTGTTCAATAAACATTTATTGATTGCCTGCTATGGGCTAGATGCTTTGGGTTCAGTGCTAGGAATAGAACGATGTCTAAGACATATCTAAGGGGGCGGATGTGGCTCAAATGGTTGGGCATCCATCTGCCATATGGAGGGACCTGAGTTCGACCCCCAGGACCTCCGGGTAAAATTAAAAAAAAAAAAAAAAGACATATCTAAGACCTCTGCCCTTAACCAGCTTAGAAGTTCTGAAGAGTTTGAGTATAGCCCTAGAAGGACAATAAGAACTCTGAGCTAAATAAGAACAGTGCATTGTATTCTGACATACCTGATGCACATAATCAGTGGGAGGTAACAATATGCTCTTAGTGCTTTTATCTTTAAAAAAAAAAAAAAAAAAATCATTAGAATTATACTTGATATCAGCAATAAAAATGCTAGAAATATACAAAGAATTAGGCTTATCAGTTGTATTAGTCAGCCAAAGGGGTGCTGATACAAAATACCAGAAATCGGTTGACTTTTATAAAGGGTATTTATTTGGAGTAGAGGCTTACAGTCACAAGGCCATAAAGCCCAAGTTACTTCCCTCACCAAAGTCTGTTGCCATGTGTTGGAGCAACATGGCTGCCGATCTCTGAGGGTTCAGCCTTCCCCTTCCTCCTAAGGCTCCGTAGAGCCAGCTCCTTCCTTTCTCAGCTGTACGCTAGTCCTGGGACTCATTTCTTTCCAGGCTTTCTCAGCTGTTCAGGGTGCTGGTCTCTTCAGCTGTAAACTATTAGGCAAATGGCTTGGCTCTCTCCCTGGGGCTCCAGCATCCAAAACTAAACTCTGTGTTCTCCTTCTCTGTGTATTTTCTTCTCTGTCTTTGATTGAGCATCTGTTTATATAGCCCACAAAGTGGGAGAAAGACAGGGACTCAAACTGTCTTTCAAACTGTCACCCTAATGACATAGTCAGATAAAAGCCCTGATCTTTATTTAATATAGTAAAAGTGAAACCTCTGAATCTAGTACAATCTAATAAGCCCAGAGGAACAGACCAGTTTACAAACACAATCCAGTATCTGTTTTTAGAATTCATAAACAATATCGAACTGCCACATCAGTTATAAATTATTTTTAAATTTTTAGATTAAGTGACCTGGGATTATGCAAAACCGCTTATGCCACTGTCATGTTGACTTTATAGCTCTAATTTTTTAGGACAGTCATATTTTAAAATTCATTTCCATTTTCAAAATGTGTTAGTGATTTTATTTTAAAATTTAGACTACCAATTACGATTTTTCTTTTATTTCTTCTACATAGTTTCATATAATTATGGTTTTCCTTTTTTAGAGCTGTTGAGATATTGATGACATTTAAGTTCAAAATCAGTTACAGAATCATGCCTTTATACCTTCTTAATATCTATTGATTTTATCTACAGCTTTTGTCCTTGTTGCTAACATATTTCAGGCCATCATCCTATCTAACCTGGATGGCTGCAATTTCCTTTTAGCTGTCTGTCTGGATTAGAAGAGGCTACTTTGGAGGCTTTTTCTATACTGCAGCAAAACTAATCTTTTTAAGATGCAAAACTAGTTTCCTATCTCTACTTTTAAAAAATTCTCAATGCTTCCCTATTGCCTTTACATAAAGCTCATTGAAAGTATGGCTTATAATACCTTTTATTAAACGATTAATACTTATATCTCCAATGTCATCATCTTATCACCCCTGCTTTCCTCCTCCTAATGTGTATATATATACACACTATATATATATCTGTATATATATACCCTCACCCACTCTTTCTTCCTGAAACAACTTCTCCCCATACTTGCCCTTCTCTCTCTCTCTCTCTCTCTCTCTCTTTTTTTCTTTTAAGATATCAGGGGCTGGGGATTGAACCCAGGACCTCTTATGTGGGAAGCCAGTGCTCAACCACTGAGCCAAATCAGCTCCCCTGAGTTGGTTTTTTGTTTGTTTTGCTTGTTTGGTTTTTCAGGAGGCACCAAAAACTGAACCCGGGACCTCCCATGTGGAAGGCAGTTGTGTAACCGCTTGAGCCACATCTGCTCCCCCCTTTTCCTTGTGAAACCTATTATGTGCTAGTTGTTCATAGAGGTCTTAATGTTTACCTTGTTAAAGCACTTATACTGTATTGCCAGACTACTTGTCTGTGTCCCCTCTATGATAGTTTGCATTTTAATTTCTAGTGGGTCTTTCGGGCCTATAACTGTGACTAGGTCATAGTAGGCACAAAATGATATTAATTGAATGAATGAACATGTATTGCTATGTACCAAATTACCCTAAAATGTCTTGCTTGAAAGAAAAAAAACAAACACACGTTTATTATCTCACAGTTTCTGTGAGTCAAGAATTCAGGAATGGTTTAGCTGGGTCATCTTGACAGGGCTTGACTTGGCTAGAGGATCTTCTCAGGAAGGTTTATACATGAGTCTGTTGCCCGGAAGGCTTCAGTTTCTTGCTGGATGTTGGCAGGAAGCCTTCAGGGCTGCTTGAGTATCCTTACAACATGGAAGCTGGCTTCTTCCAGAGCGAGTGAGCTAAGAGAGGAGAGCAAGGATGAAGCCATATGTTTTTTGTTCTTTATCACTTATTATTTTTATTTGGACAGCATATATATACACACATACAATACATCTACTGCCAGAATCCTCTTTTTAATTTCATTTGATTTACAAAAACAGGACAGCAAAATACCTTAGTTTACTAATACTGTATAAAAATAAAACTGATTAAGCAGCTGTAATTGTCAATATCTTACAGTGTTACAGATCATTTATCTGTGGTGAAAGAACATCTCAATCTGCCCAGAGTGATGAGGTATAATACTATATCGGCAGACTGACAACCAATCAGTTTCTGTGATTTTAACCACCAAATATAATTCTCAAAAGAAGCATAAGGTAGAGCTAGGCCTTAAAGTCAGAGCATCATTCTACGTAGTGAAGGGCTTTTTTCTTCTCTAACCAAAGAGAGTAGTTACCTTAATTCTAAAACTATGAAATTTTCCAGACTATGACAACTTCATACAATATTAGATAAAACAACTTTTCTTCCTTTTTAAACACCTGCAGCAGTCTTTCAAAAATTCAACTTGGCTAAAAAAGTAAACAAAAATTACTATTCTGCATTTGGATTTTTATAAATCCATGGTCTTTTAAATATAAAAAGTAATTGCTTCATAGTTTTAGTGTTCAGTGAACCCTAGTAGTACTATTTGAACCATATCTTGACATAGTAATTCTAATTAGAATGGTGGTTCCTGTTTTGTGACATTTTAAAATAGGATTTATCACAAAGAATAAAAAGCCTTGAGTTTTCTACGTTATGTTACTATGACATACAAGAGAATATCAAATGTGTGTTTCTCAACCACTTGGAAAGTCAAGTAGCAACTTTTAGGGAGAGTAAATTGTTCATTTTTTTTTTAAACAAGTTGCTGCATTTCAAGCCATCTAAGTGCTCAGCAAGAACCACATATAAATTTACTCCTGAAACTGTAAAGATTGTCATTCACTGACTTTGTTTTTCTTCGTTTTTGTGAGGGAAAGATGAGCTAGTGAGTTGCTAGGCAACCCCAAACTCTCATAAGTTTAAAAGGCAGAGTGCAGAGTATCCTAACCAGGATCATCCCCTGAGTTCAGTGAAAAATAGGCAGCCCACCTATCTTATATGGAAAAACAGGTGTCCTTAAACCTTATTTTGGACAGAGAAATTAAAATTTGATTTAAAATAAGCATTTCAAACACGGGTAGAAAGAGCTCATTATTTTCCTGACATGTTTTCCCGTGAGAAAACACTTTCCTTTTTATCCCATGTACTGCTCCCAGTCCCTAATGTTAAAATGAGCTCTCTTTTTAGAACCACTAATACAACTACGTTGGTTTAAAAAAAAAAAAAATACCAAGCTAGTGATGGCTTTTGTATTGAAAGTCCGAGTCAGACGTGACCTGTGCCGGCTCTATGAGGCCACACTGCTTCTGAACTGGAAATGAGCATTTGTCAGGTGATTAATGAGTTTACTTGCAGGTGGGTGCCCTAAATTTACACAACACATATAGATAACTCCCACAGAATGGAAGAATTAATTTATGATTCTCCCTTCCTTTTTTTAAAAAATACATTTATCCATGTGGAAATAAATATTTTTAAAAAGTAAGTTCTTATTAAAATATTTGATGCTGTATAATAAATTATCCCCCCCCAAAAAAAGAAAATAAATAAATAAAGAAAGAAAGAAAAAAAAAACAAAAACAAAAACAAAAAAAATATTTGACTTGCTTTTGATGCTACAAAATAACCAGATTGCATATAATTATAATATTAAGCTGATTATCTAAATAGTCATAATTTTATTGTAGCTCACAGATTCTGGAAATAAAGTCATCTCTTAAGTTCTATATTGCCTATAAAATGAATGTGACCCAGAAATCACAGTTTTGAGACTTATCATAGGTCTTTAAAATATGAAACAGACATCTACCTATGAGCTCTATTTATATACTTTTAAAGGGAAAATCATAGTCTTTTAAACTTGTAGTTTAAAACAGTTAAAATTAGTAGTACAAAAAGTAGTCTATTTCGTCTACTATATATAATTAAATAACTCATCCATGAAATATTTGAGTCCCTGATATGTGCCTGTAAGGATGCTTCCACATTGTCAGAACAGCCTTGTCAGGGGAGGTGACCTTAAAGCTGAGAACTGAAGGAGTCAGTCCTGCAAGTTGTTTACAGAAGGTGGGACGGCCCTGTGGTGTAAACAGTTGGTGCATGAGTAGTTGAAAGGATGCCTGGAAATATCCAGGGAAAGAGTGGATTTAGATTTGAGAGGGAGAAAGTGTTTAAAGGACCAAGATAAGGAGTATGAGTTTTATTCAACACATACTTAAAGTCATTGAAAGGTTTTAAGCAGAAAAGTTGGATGTTTATGTGTTAACCAAAAACAAACAGAAAAAGCTCTCTGACTGCAAAAGAGAAAAAGTAGAAAAATAGTAAAGCCATTTTACTAGGCCAAGTGAAAGATGATGACAGGACAGCTTGAACTAGAGTGATAGGAGAGAAGTGGATGGATTTGAGATCTAGTTTGTAGGTAGAGCCAATAGGACATAACATAAAGAGAATAAAAGCAGGGAAAAACGGAAGATACCCAGGTTTTTGGCTTCAGCAGTTGAGTGAAAGGTAATATCTTTAAATGAGATCTGAGGCCAGTGAGAGGGGAAATAAAGAGTTTATTTTGGGACGTTAATTTTGAGATGTCTGCAAGTCACATGGCAGTCAGTTATATAATCTTATTTATTTATTTCATTTTTAATTAGTTTTGTTTCAGTTGGAGCTCAGAGATTTGGGAGGAGATATACAGATGTATTTAAAGTCCTGGAATGGATGAAATCCTTTCTAGGGAGGGAACAGCTCTGGCAACTCCAGCTTTTTAGAGTTAGATGAATGGGACACATTGCTGCTTATTTTGTATAAATAAAATGAAACAAAACAAAAAACCCACAGCACATTAAGTTTATTTACATTATATATATTAAGGACTTATGTGTTTTTTTTTTGTTTTTTTTTTTTAAATTTTGGCAGCATTGTGGTATATGAGAAAGGCAGAGGTTTAAATCACTCTGCCACTTTTTGATTGAATCAACATTTACCAACTGTGTGACTTAAATTTTACCTCTTTGAGCCTTAGCTTCTTTAGCTGCTAAAAGTGGTAAGAACAGTTGTTTTGTTTCATGATTTCTTAAATTATAAAACAGAAGAATGGATTAAAACAGTATTATCAGAAAAAATATTCTTACTCATATATTAAGGTTGTATAATTATTAATATAGAATTTTCAATTGTATATAGCAAGTGAGGATGAATTTTTAAAGACAGATCATGGTTTTCCATTTGTTCTTTAATCATTGTTAGGTATAACATAGGGGTTGGAAAACATTTTCTGTAATGGCCAGATAGTAAATTTATGAGACTTTGTGGGCTGTACAGTCTCAGTGGCAGCTACTCAATCCTGTGTTGTTGCACAAAAGCAGCTATATATAATAAAAATGAGCATGGCTGTGTTCCAATAAAACTTTATTTTCAAAAACAGGTGATGGGCCAAATTTGGCAATGAGCTGTAGTATGCCAATCCCTAGTATTGAATATATAATGATCAAACCCCTCCAAAACATAGACTCCCCAAAATCATTCTAGATCTTTTTTGAACTTTTGTCCATGTATTCCAAACTTAAAGTATTGTTTGTTCCCATCGCTTGATCTCTTTCATCCTTCTGTGCATAGCTCAGTTTCATCACACCTGCATTCAGGATCCACTAGAAATTTTTTCTTTCTCCATGTGGGTGATCTTTAGTTCAGGTTTGCTACCTCCCCTAACAACTGATTTGTCAGTTTGTAGTCTGTTACTCAGTAGAGGAGCTAGGATCAGTGAAAAACTATTAACAAATTAATGAGCCACAGGTTTTTTATACATTGACCAAGAATAATAGTTTATTTTAATTCCATCCTCTGCCTTGATTGTTAGGGCCAATGCTGAAAAGTTGACTATATTTGATTCCCTGCTATGACTAATAATGGTGATAAGGATAGTGGTATTGAATTATTCCTACATACGCGCTTTGTACTTTTTAAGGTTCAGTACTTTATTGAATATGAGCAGTACCATACTGAAATCATTAAGAGCACGAATTCTGGAGCCAAACAGCCTGGTTAAATATAGTCTCCACCACTTATTAGCTTTGTGACCTTGAATAGTTACCTAATTTCTCTCTGCCTCAATTCCCCATCTGTTAAATGTGTATAGTAATAGTCTTTATCTCATGTAGTTGCTATGAGAATTAAATGAATGTGTAGAACTTGCCTGGCTCTACTTGTGTAATAAAACAAATAAAAATATGATTTCAAGCATAATATAGGTGGTATTTAGAAATATTTACATTATTATTAAGTCAGAATAATTTGCCATTTAAAATGATAAAAATAAAAGGAGCTCATAATAAAGGATATTTTCTCCTTTTTTAAAATCACGGACATATTTAAAGAACTCTTCTCATCATTTACCTCATGATAACTGTCTAGTATCTGGCTCAGGGAAGATTAATTAAATGAACAGGAATTTGTCTTTTCATCTCAAGGTGCCAATTTTGCAATTATTCTCCTTTCTATAAGACCCCTTTTCTTCGCATTTTGAGAAAGTGATCTGTTGCTTACTGAAAAATATGTTGAGTGGTATACAATATATCCTAACATAATCCATGAATCATTCTTAAGGCCTTTCGGTAAGCCATAATTTTATTTTACATCATTTCCTTCGTTCTCAGTTCCTCCTAGTGATCTTTCTCATAGAGAATGCTATAACCAAATACACTAAATAACTTTGTTAAATCTCATAATGGGTTGGGTTAACAGCATACTAAAATGGCTGTAAAAACTGACCAGACATTATACAGCATTCCTGCCTAATTTTTTCTTATCATACCTGTGATAGTTTTTGGATAACTGCAAGGTTAGAGGGAAGAGTACCCAAGACCACCCTTACTTCTGACAATAATTGTGAATTCAGGGAGTTCCCCCCAAATTTGATAATTTTCTGGTAAGATTCACAGAATTCATTGAAAACTGTTATATTTACATTTATGGTTCATTACAGGGAAAGAATACAGGTAAAAGTCAGCCAAGAGAGAAGCACGTACATAGGACAGAGTCCAGGAGGGTACCAAATGCAGAGCTTCCAGTTGTCTTCCCCTTGTGGAGCCTGGACAACGTTACTGTCCTCATATTGGTGTTGCCACCCAGGGAAGCTTACCTAAGTCTTGATGTCCAGAGTTTTGATTGGGGCTCCATCATGAAGGCATGGCTGCCTGTCCATGCGGCTGATCTCAATCCTCAGCACTTCAGGATGTCCAGCTAATGCCCAAAGCTCTTATCCTAAATCACATTGTTGGTTGGCTCAGAGCCCACACCCTGAATCACATTGTTGGTGTGGCTAGGGGTTCCCACCTAAATCACATGGTTACTATCTGGCTGGCCCAAGGCTCCCAAGCAAACCGGGACATTCCTTCAGGCATGACATTCCAAGGGTTTAGAATACCTAGGGCAAAGGCCAGACCTCTTTTTGGGCAAGGTTAAATGATTTACTATAGGATACCATAACTTGTGAGATATAAATTTATTTAGTTTTTAATAGAAGAAAATGCCTCTTTAATAATACTTCCATGCTTACCTTTATTTCCTTGTTATAACTACTAGGTTGAATCAAGCAAGAATTTTTTCTAAAAGTCTTTATATTCTTTGTCATTTGGTTTGATTTCAGCAGTTTATGACTTTTGTTCATCAACAACATAGTTAACTTTTTTTAATCTTTAAAAGTTAAAAATACACACCTTCTGGGAGACTTTGAAGACAGTAAATAGTAAGTTAGAAGCTATTTATTTCTTAAACTTCTAATTGTGCTGGCATCAAGTAAAATGCTTTGTATACGTTATCTCTAATCCTAATCATAACCCGAATGAGAGCCGTTAGTATAAATGGGAGAACTATAATTTGAACCCTTTTTATGAGTTAGTCTTAGAAATCACATAATATCACTTCCCCACAATCTTATTTACTAGAAGAGAGTCCCCCCATTCATGGAGAAGGGAATTAGGCCTCACCCACCTCTTAAAGGGAAGAGTGTCAAAGAATTTGCTGATAGTTTAAAGCCACCATAAAAACCTAGAGACTTTTTTGTATCATTAAATATATATATATATATTTTAGAGAAGGGAACTTATAATCATGAATGTGCAGAATTCCTGTACAATACCCTCCACCAACACATTACATTGTTGTGGAACATTTCTTACAGATTATGAGATAACATCATGAGACTCTTACCACTAACTATGGTCTATAAGTATACATTTGAAAACCTAGAGACTTGATGTACTTTCATGTTAAAAAATTTTATTTTGCCCTTTAAAAAAGTTTCATTTCTTTGAAGTCAATGCAAATGATTTATGGAAAATTAGTGATCACTCTTTGACTTCAAAATTTTACCTTGAGACTTGGTCTATTAATTAAACACAATGGAAGCAATTTGTCTGAATGTTCTTGCTGGTACAGAGATCTTAATCTTCCAATTTTTCAAACTTATTTTATTGGATTTACAAAATATATAGTTAATTTATTAGTTATTTTTATTGTGGATCATGCGAAAGCACCAAACAATACTTCTGCTTCTTGTTTTCTCTGAAAAAAATTTTTACTTACTAGATTTATCCTTTTGAATAATTCTGAGAGGCAGTTAATTTACAGACTGCAGGTCTGGGTGCCGAAAGAAAATTGCAGACCATTTAGGGACCTAAAACCTATTTGGTGAAGTCATTTGGTGTGTGTATAGGATAAGATGCCAGATATTCTTGATAGCTTGGAGATATGAGAGCTTTGAAAGCAGAGTGGGATAACTCCAGCATGTAAAAAGGGCTGGCATCTATGATAAAAAGCACACCTTTATATTTATGGGCTAATCTGGAGAATAGAATGGAGATATTCAGAGTTAACTTGAATTGCAGTATTTCTGCATGTAGTATGTCATACTTGACAGGAGAAATACTGCATTCAGAACTTTTTATGCACCCGCAGATATCTTCTGTCAACTGTGCAGAAAAATCAGAAATACCGAGATGGTTATTGATTTAATGCCCTATTTTGAATCAGTGATAAAACCAGGGATAAAACACAAAATTATAGTGACCCAGATCTCACTTTTGGTCAGATCCTCCTTGGCAAACTCTGAAATATTTTACCCTGAATTTTTAGAGAATGCTTCTCATCTCTCTCTCTCTCTCTCTCTCTCTCTCACACACACACACACACGCACGCAATCATACTGCTTTTAAATTTTTATTTTTTACACTGCCATACAGTAAAATTGACCTTTTTTTCTAAAAAATAAATTTCTTATTTTCAAACTTATAGGACAGTTGCAAAAATAATAGAAATCCCATAGAGAGACCTCCCACATACCTCTACCCTCGCCCTAGATACCCAGATCCACCAATTTTAACATTGTGCCACATTTGCCATATTATTCTAGCTATCTATCCATTTGTTGATTATATCTTACCTGTCATCTGTCTGTATATCTAATCTATTTTCTCAACATTTGAGAGTAGAATTTACGTATCTTGCTTCTTGAACACATAATACTTAATGTACATTTCCTAAAAAAAAAAAAAAAAACAAGTATATTCACTTAAGTGCAATTGTCAAGTTAAGAAATTTAACAGTGCTATATAAGCGTATAGTCTGTATTCCAAATTTTTCATATGTCTCAGTGATGTACTTTTGAGCTATTTCTCCTCCATTATTAGATCCTGTCCAGGATCACGGATTGCAATTGTCATTGTCTCTTTAATTGCTGTTTTTCTTTAAATTGCAGACACATATATCCAACATAAACTTTTTCATTTCAACCACTCCCACACATACCTAATTCATTGGGATTAATCACATTCACAGTGTTGCAGTACCCTTACCATTGGCTGTTACCAGAACTTTACCATCACCCCAAACAGAAACCATACACCCATTATAAATAAACTCCCCATTTCCTTGCCCCTGGTAATCTCTGTTCTACTTTCTGTCTCTATGAGTTTGCATACTCCCCAGTATTTGGGAATATGGGGCTTAAATTTAAATCTCTAACAATCTCATTTTCTTTGATACCAACTTAACTTCAACAGTAAATATAACTATGATTCTATACCCCTCTGTCCTTCCACCTTTATGTAGTTCTTATTACATATTATATTTTTATACATTACAAATTCCAAACCATTGATTTATCATCTTTGTGCATTTGTTCTTTGTAGGAAGTAAAAAGTAGAGTTACAAACCAAAAAGACAATGATACTGGAATCTAATTTATCCATGTTTGTTACCCTTATCCCAGAGATCCTTTTTTCTTCATGTGACTTCAATCTATTGTCTATTGTCTAGTGTCATTTCCTTTCAACTTATAGAATTCCCTGTAGCATTTCTTGTAAGGCAAGTATGGTGGTGACAACTCCTTCAGCTTTTGTTTATCTAATAATGCCTTAATCTCACCCTCATTTTTTTGTTTTGGAAGTTAAATTTTTTTTTTTTTTTTTTTTTTTTGGTAAGATGGTTTTGTCAGATACAGAATTCTTCATAATTGCTTTCCATGGCTTCTAGTGAGAAGGCAGCATTTAATTTTTTTTTAAAGCAGTTTGATTGAGATATATTCACATACCATACAATCTATCCAAGTGTACAACAAGTGGCTTTTGGTATAATCACAGTGTTGTGCATTCATCACCACCAAAAATTTAAAACAATTTCATTATTCCAAAAAGAAAAACTCCACACCCCTTAGCAGTCACCTCTCAAACCCTCTATCCTTCCCCAGTCCTACATAACCATGAATCTAATTCCATATTTATAAATTGATTTATATTTACATTTTGTATAAATGGAATCAACAATATGCAGTATTTTGCATCTGGTTTCTGTCACTTAGCATAATCTTTTTTTTTTTTTTTTGCCTGATGTTAACATCTTGCAATATTAACATACATAACATTTATTCACTTAAAGAAAAACAGAAAACAGCCTTATATATGCAATTTTACCCATATTCATGTTTCACATGCGGTTTTACTATGCTATACAGTTCCATGTTACAGTTTTTAGGTTTCCTTTTATTAATATACATGACTTCCCTTTAAACCCCTTTCATACCCACATAATAGTACTGGTAGTTACAAACGTTGGGCTTTCACCTTTTCTATTAATTTCCAAAGATTAACATGCATCCTTTTTACCAATTCTTTACAAGTTAACCCTTAGCTTTCCATTCTTTAACCTCGTTCCATTTTTTTGTGACCGGTATTATAGTTATTAACTCCATGAATTTACACAATATATTTAGTTCATAATAATGCAGCCATACAGTATTTGTCCTTTTGCGTCTAGCTTCACGCAACATAATGCCCTCCAGGTTCATCAATGTTGTCATATGCTTCACGACTTCATTTCTTCTTACAGCTGCATAATATTCCATTGTGGGTATACACGACAGTTTGTTCATCCAGTCATGGGTTGATGGACACCCGGGTTGTTTTCATCTTTTGGCAGTCGTGAATAACACCGCTATGAACATTGGTGTGCGGATGTCTGCTCATGTCACTGCTCTCATTTCTTTTGGGTATATACCCACTAGTGGTATTGCAGGGTCCCATAGCAAGTCTATATTCAACTTCTTTAGGAACTGCCAAAAAGTCCTCCATAGTGGCTATAACATTCGCCATTCCCACCAACAGTGAGTAAGTGTTCCTATCTCTCCACATATTCTCCAACCCTTGTAGTTTTCTGTCTTTTTATAGTGGCCATTCTAATAGGTGTGAAATGATATCTTATTATAGCTTTGATTTGCATTTCCCTAAACATTAGTGATGTTGAACATTTTTTCATGTGTTTTTTTTTGTCATTTGTATTTCTTTGGACAAATGTCTTTTTAAGTCTTTTGCCCATTTTTTAATAGGGTCATTTTTCTTTTTATTGTCGAGTTTGTAGCATCTCTTAATATATCATGGATAGTAAACCTTTATCAGATATGTGATTTCCAAATATTTTCTCCCATGTATTTTGGCTGACTTTTCACCCTTTTGACAAAGTCCTGTGAGGTGCAAAAGTGTTTAATTTTGAAGCAGTCCCATTTATCTGTTTTTTATTTTGTTGTTTTTATAAGGTCCAAGAAACCACCACCTACCACAAAATCTTTAAGATGTTTCCCTACATTTTCTTCTAGTAGTTTTATGATCCTGGCTTTTATATTTAAGTCTTTTGTTGCTTGTGCTTTGGGTATAACCCACTGATTTGGGATGTAACGTTCTGTATAATTCTGTTAAGTCTTGGTCATTTATCATATTGTTCAAGTTCTCTGTTTCCTTGTTGGTCTTCTGACTAGTTGTTCTATCTAATGATGTGAGTGGTATGTTAAAGTCTCTGACTGTATTAGTCAGCTGAGTGGAGTGCTGATATAAAATACCAGAAATCTGTTGGCTTTTATAAAGGGTATTTTTTGGGGGTAAAAGCTTACAGTTACAAGGCTCTAAAGAGCCCAACTCAGGGTTGGTTTCTCACAAAAGTCAGTTGCCATGTGTTGAAGCAAGATAGTGGGCGATCTCTCCTGGTTTCTCCTTCCTTATTCCTCTTAAGGCTCCATGGGCCCAGCTTCTTCTGATCTCAGCTGTAGGCTGGCATTGGGCTCCTCTCTTGGCCTCTCAGCTGCTCTGCTCTCTTTACAAGGTCAGCTGTAAACTATCAGGTAAATGGCTCATCTCTCCCTGGGGCTCCAGGATCAAAACTGACAAAGTTCTCTCTTCTTCTGTGTCTTCTTGAGTGATTGCCCATTTATATCAGCCCCCCAAGGGGCTGGGAATTTAACCTGAGTTACATCTTACTAAATCAAAGCCCTAATCTTGACATAATTTAATCAAAGGTATCTCAGCTCAATCTAATACTGTCAAAGGATATCACACTCAGAGGAACGACCAGTTTACAAACCTAATCTCTCTTTTTGGAATTCATAAATAATCTCAAACTCCCACACCAAATATTATTGAAGAGATGTCTGTTTTTCCCTTCAGTTTTGCCAGAGTTTGCCTTATGTATTTTGGGGCACCGTGGTTAGGTGAATAGACATGTATGACTATTTCTTCCTGGTGAATTGTTCGTTTTATTGATATGTAATGTCTTCTGTATCTCTTATAAGTTTTCTGCTTTTAAAGTTTGTTTTGTCTGATATTAGTATAACTACCCCTGCTCTCTTTTGGTTACTGTTTGCGTGGAGTATCTTTTTCCAACCTTTTACATTCAGCCGGGTTATGTACCTGGTTCTAAGTTGAGAGACGAGAGAGTCCCGTGTCTTTCAAATCCGCCATCTTCCTGGAAGTCCTGCATTTAATCTTATTGTGGTTCCCTTGTATATGACACATTACCTCTCTCTTATGGCTTTCAGAATTTTCTCTATATATTTGGCTTCTGACAGTTTGATTATAATATGTTGTGGTGTTTTTCTATTTGGGGTTAACTTGTTTGGCATTTCTTGAGTTTCTTAGAGATATATATTCATGTCTTTATTAAATTTTGGAAGTTTTCAATCAGTGTTTCTTCAAATATTCTCTCTGCCCCTTTCCCTCTTTCTTTTCGTTCTGGTACTCCTACAAAGTATACATTGGTACACTTGATGGTGTTCTACAGGTTCCTCATGCTCTGTTCACTTTTGTTCATTCTCTTTTCTTTCTGCTTCTCAGCCTGAAGGATTTTAATTGTGTTTTCTTCAACTACTGATTCTTCTGCCTGAACCAATCTGCTGTTGAACCCCACTTGGGAATTTTTTATTTCTTTTACTGTAGTCTTCAGCTCTGTTTGGTTCTTTTTCATAATTTTAATATCTTTGGGTTCCTGTGTCATTTTTCTGATGTCCTTTAGTTCTCTGTCTATGTTATCCTTTAGCTCTTTGAGCATATGTAAGACGTCTTGTCTTTTTTCTTGGTCTTGCTGGACCTCCTTGTTAATTGTTTCTAATGCTTTAATCTTCTCCTTTGCATGGGCCATTGCTTCCTATTTCTTTTTATGTTTTTTAATCTTTTGTTGCAGCCTGGACATTGTGGTATTTTAATATGTCATCTCTGTAATTTAGACTCTGAGGCATCTGTTCCTTAAGCTTGTATCCAGCTAGTGTTATGATATAGATGCCATAGAATGACATGAGCTGACCAAAAAAAAAAAAAAAAAAAAAGAAACAAAACCTCTTTCTCAATCTTTGCAGATTAACCTTTGAGAGTGTTCTCCTTTAGAGCTTAACCAGACTATGGCTTTAGAGAACAGCCCAAGGCAACAGCATAGGAACTCCCTGATCTTTTCTGTACATGTGTCTTGTCCTGTGCATGTGGCATGTTGCCCTAGGAATTCCCCTGTTTACATTGATTTGAATGCCCTCATTTTCCTAGGAAACTCTTTTCTCATGATCCTCCATACTGTACTGTATGTCTTACACCTGGCACTCCTTTGTCCCAAGGAGCTATGATTTGACTGCTCTCCCCCAGAGTTTGTAGGAGAGCTCTGTGCAGTGCCTTCAACACACAGGGCAAGTTTTGGGGTGGTGAGCCTGCAACAGGTGTCCTGGTTCAATCCTTCAGGCTGTCACTATCAGATTGGCACAGACATACATTCTCCCAGTATATGCACAAGGGTTACGTGGTCCCTCTAGAACCGGGACCAGGGACCTGTATTAAGAGTGCAGGCCAGCTCTGCACTGAACTGGTAAGGGAATGGAGGAAGGAACAGCAATTGTGCCATGAAATCCTGCCAGTTTTAAGTTACCTTTTTCTTTAACTTTTTTCCAGAGCTTTGAGAAAGATGTTTCTGTCAGTTGTGTTTGTTGTTCACAGCTCTGTGGGCATACAGAGCCCTAGAGCATCTCACTCCACCATCTTGATTGGGCTGGGGCCCGTGTCACTGTACTTATCACTGCTATGTCCAGCCCATGGTAGCTGCTCTGCCCTGGGGCTGCCTAGCAAAATTGATGTCTTTTTGATGTACTGCTCTATGCATTTTGATACTTCTGCAGATTAGTTAGTTACTTCCACAATTGTTTTCCTATTGCAAGGAAAGCAAGGATTTGGGGTTTAGAGGGAGGCAAAGCATCTTGGCTAATTCTAGTAGTTAATGAAGTTGGATAGGAGAAATAAAGCAAAGGAGATATATCTGTTTCTGTTTATGATTAATGATTAGTTTTTCTTCCCTGAAGAAAAAAAGAAAAAAAGAAATCACAGAAAAGCCCCAGGGGAGTGGGAAGAACATTTTGTACTAAAAGTAGTTCCACTTGTCTTGATGTGATGGTTGAAAGACTGAGACTGTGTGTGAGATGTGCTGCAGTTCATGTTATAAGTGCTTTTAAAGAGGTAACTATTTAGGAAATAAACTCTCCTATCTTCTGGGGGCTTAGACATTGGAAAGTGAATTATAGATGGTCATCTGTGAGAGTCACATAAAAATCATAGTCCAGGAAGCTGATGTGGCTCAAGCAATTGGGCTCCTGTCTACCATGTAGGAGGCTCAGGGTTCGATTTCTGGGGCCTCCTGATGAAGGTAAGCTAGCCCACGTGCCAAGCTGGTCCACGCAGAGAGTTGGCCCATGCAGGAGTGCTGGCCTGCACAGAGTGCTGGCCCAAGCATAGAGCTGGTACAGCAAGATGATGCAACAAAAAGAGACACAGAGGAGAGACAGTAAGAGATGCAGCAGACCAGAGAGCTGAGGCAGTGCAAGAGAATGAGTGCCTCTCTCCCACTCCGGAAAGCCCCAGTATCGGTTCCTGGTGCCGCCTAAAGAGAAAACAAGCAGACACAGAAGAGCACATAGGAAATGGATACAGAGAGCAGACAGCAAGCACAAAAACAATGGGGCGGGGAGAGTAATAAATAAATCTTAAAAAAAAAAAAAAAAAAAGAAGTCATAGACTTTCTCCTAGCATATATGAATACCAATAAAGTTGTCACGCAGTGAGAGTGTTTTATTTACTTCTAAGCCAGCATTGCCTAACTTTCTGTGATGATAGAAATGCTTTCTCTTTGTGCAGTCCAGTATCATTGCCACTAGCCACACATGTTTGTCGAGTACTTCAAATGTGACTACTGTGACTGAGGAACTGAATTAAAAAAAAAAAACCAATTTAAATTACTTTGAAGTTAAGTCTAAATAACCACGTCTAGCTAGTGGCTGCCATATTGGATAACACAGGCTTAAACTCTTCCATGTACCCGAGATTAAAATCCTTTCAAAAAGAGGCATTGTGAGTGTCACTTGTTAGGAATTTAATTTGTTCATTTCACTTCTGATTTTTTTTGCAGCCAAGCTGTAGTAGTTATATCTGTAAGTTGAGTTATTAGAACTTAAAAATGGTTTTGGTTGCCATTAAGTATGTAACTCTCTTGTCGTTGAGGAAGATTTAAAGTAGTTTCCAGCAGTTGATCCTGTTTCTTCCATAGTGCTGTTTCCAGAGCCAGTTTGTCTTGGGCTAATAGGCTTGTCTAGAGAATGTGAGTGCTGCACTGTGGGATCTATTGAGTGCTGCACTGTGGGATCTCTGCTGTCACTTTGTCTTGCATTAGGAACACTCTGAGGCTTTAGATCTACCTTAATTTAACCCAAAGAATTTTAAAAGCTCACTTCCCATATTTGATTATTATTTAGTAATAAGATAAAAAGGTTAGGAATGACTTTCATAAAATCTCATAGTACATTTCCATGGCAGTAGTTTTCAACCCTGGATGCACGTTAGAATCAACCAGAGAACCTTTAGAAACTATGGCTGGGCTCCAGCCCCAGAGATTCTGATTTGAATGGGGTGGGTCTTAGGCATCAGCATTTTTGTTTTTAAAGCTTCCCAATTTATTCTAATATACAACCAGGTTGAAAATCTCTGCTGTATGGGCTAATTAGTGGACCTGGGTTACTTGTATTTAGTAAATATTCTGAACTGGAGACTAATTCATAATCTTTTTCCTCTTTCCAGTTGGAGCCCAGATTTCAAGTCTTGAGTAAAATACCATCAAGGGAATGGGCCTTTTTGTGCTCCCACATTCAGAACCCATTATCCAAGGAATGCCCTAAAGGTCAGTGTATGAGAAAAAAATATTAGTGTGATTTTGTTTGCCTATAATTTGGCATATTATTTCTTGTTTTGGATATGTTATTTTAATTTATAAATTTTTTTCTTCTCCTGAACTCAAGTACTTATTTTGCTTTACATTTTCTCACCTCCCTTTCATTTAACCTTGGCCAAATTTGCCTTTTTCTATCTACCCCTCTAATTCTCACCCTTTTATATTCTCCCAGTAACCCAAGCTGGAAATCTGTGTCCTCTTCAACTCTTCTCATTCCTTTATCTTCAAAGACATCTAGTTCCCAGATTGTTAATACTCTGTTGGTGGCATTTCTCATATTCTCCCATATTTTCCCAACCCCTACCCCCACTGACACTGCCTTTATCACTGGAAGATCATTAAAATATATCCATTCCACACTTTACACAATTTTTAGAATATTTTGTCGATATAAGTTACTCTCTTGCTCCAAAGGAGTTGATTCTTGCCTAGCATGTAAGACCTTTTATGTTCTGCCCTTGTCTGCAATTCCTTTCCAAGTCTTGTATCCAGCTTTTTCTCATATGCACCCTGTGCTGCAGCCATGCAAATCTTGCAGGACCTAGCAGCATGCTTTCTCTTTTGTATGTACAAGATAAGATCTTGTCCATTATCACCCTAATGAACTCCTGTTTAGTTTCCAAGGCTTACTTCAAATGTCACCTCCTCGGTGGAGAGTTAAATGCTTCTTCCTTTATGTTCCCATAGCATCTTGTTTACTTATTTATTATTTTTATTACAGCACTTGTCACTTTGCTTCTATTATATCTTTTACCTTAACCATGAGCCCCGAGAGGTTTAAACATGTTCTATTTACCTTTCTATCACTAGCACCTAACAAAGTACCTGGATATAGTACTAAATGAACAAGAAAATAAAAATAAACACATAGTTTTTTGTACTCTTGCTTTATAATCTTTTGACTGCACTACTTCAGCACTTTTGGTGATGTAGTAAGGGCCAATCTAAATTTACATTCATCAAGAAAGGGTTTACTAAATTAGTTGTACAACTGAGACTGAGGAAAATGCTTACGTATTTAAAAGAGCTGATATTTCTGAAGTATCTTCAGATGATTCAGTGGTATACTTTTCATGCTGACATTTGTATGGTGGTTTCAAGACATTTTTGGCTATTATTGAAGGCAGAAACCAATGTAGAAAGCCATTATCAACACAGCAAGAACTTATATTTTTGAAAGTAATAATGCTATATTTATTTAACATAGTCTGTTGTTTTGATTTTTTTACTTATCCTCCCTTCACTGCATATTCAGTTGGGTTTTGATATCAATTTGCCTTTTATTATTTCTTTACTTCAATATAAGGGTCCTAGTAGATATTTACTATAGTTTACAATTTTATATTCCATATAGATCCATTAATATACATTTAAATACATTTAAAGTTTAATTAAATATACATTTTAAGTTGATTCTGTACTGTTTTTAAAATACTAGTTAACATCTTATATATTTTGGTAGTCTAGAATTTCTCAAATGCATAGGAAAATCCAGTGATAGAAATAGAAAATCTAGAGATTGAGAAATTTAAATCTATCTATAGATGTAACTAATGTTAATGGATTTCTAAACAAACTACAGTAAAGAAGGAAGATAATTTCCATTTTAAGATGGCTGAATAAAAGCATTTATATTCTACTCTCCTTCCTAATGCTAACTGAATACAACTAAAAAAATAAAGACTAGGGAAGAAATCTTTTAACTTCAGTGGTATAGGAGAAAACCACAATCCCAAACCTCAAGACTTCAAGAAGAGCTTCCGAACACTGAATTTAAGAATAAATAGAGGAAGTGTGCAATCATCTGAAGATCTTAAACATGGCACAGAGCTCTCCCAAAGTAGGTGGCATGGCCTTGCAGAGTGGCAGGCAAGACAGAGCTGAAGGAAATGATACAGGTGTGCCTTTTACTTTTTTTTTTTTTTTTTTTGCAGAAAATAGAGGCAAAAAGTGGCAGAGTACATGGTGGAGGTAGGGGATGAGAGATGGGGATTGAGGGATTTAAAAATCCCAAAACAAAAGGCTACTTTATTTAAATATAATAAGCTTATATAAATCATTTTTTAAAAATTTAGTAGAAAAATAGTTCTTTCACAGAAAAAAAATAAAATGTAAAGATAAAGAACTTTTCTTCAAAAATAAAGTATTAATAAATCAGCAATATATTTTTTCCTTTTAGACTGAGAATGATGAAAAACTTTTGGTACCTTGTGATTTTGCACGTGTGAAGAAACAGATTCTTCTACACTGATGAGAGTAAGAATAGGTACACATTCTTTGGGAGAACAATTTGGTATTCGAAAATGTAGAAATGCCCGTACCCCTTGACTCACCAGTATCACTGGTAATGTATATCGCTTTTTTTTTTTTTTACCGGGAGGTCCCGGGGATCGAACCCAGGTCCCTCCATATGGGAGACGGACGCCCAACCAGTTGAGCCACATCCGACCCCAATGTATATCGCTTTTATACTGATGTTTGTACAAAAGTGTTTTTTGCAGCATTTTTTATAGGAGCAAATGATTGGAAATACTTAAATGTTCATAATTTAGGCACTAGTTAAATTAAGTATAGAACTCATATAAAATGCTATGCTACGCAACATAGCATAGAATTACGGGCTTGATTCAGCCACCTAGATTCCAATCCCAGCTCTGCTGCTTGTTACTATGTAACCAAGGTCAATTTACTCAACTTCCTGTACCTGATTTTCCTCTTCTGTAAAATCCACAATAGTAACTCTGTCTCATTAGGTTGTTATGAAGATTAAATGAATTATTTGTTAAGTCTCTTGAACTGTTTGGCCATAGCTACTATTAGTAATGGTAGAGGTGCTTGGGTGTTAGGTAGAGATGGTGGGACTAGATGGAAAAAAGTCATAGTCCTTAATTTTTTTTTTTAATTGTTAGTAATAAAATTAGAATGACAAATAGACCTTCCCTGTATGAAGGAGGTGTTGGCAGTATTTTGACTTTCGTAGTGGGCTCATATCCCAGTACCTTTATTACGTAATTTGTCAAGCCTACGGATCCTCTCTATTTACAGAATGTTTTTTGTAGATCTATTACCCATTGCCATGCTCTAAATATTTAAAAAATATAAACTCTATTTATTTGTACAAATATAAGTGTAATTTCAATATATTTGTACTTGGAGGTTTTGATGTTAAGTGCAAAGACTTTATTGCAAATTCTGGAGTAACTTGTTGGTTGAAGGTCATCTATGTTTGGTCTTCCCTGACTTTTTAAAGTAGTTAAACCACAGTATAAGTTGAGAACGAAAATACCATGAAAGAAAATTTTCCTCTATATGTTTTGTGAGTGAATAATCTTTAACTCTTGTATGCTTATAGCTGTTTCCAATGAATCTGTTTTTTTCTCTTTCTCTTTTTTTTTTATTTATTTATTTATTTATTTATTTATTTATTTATTTATTGTTCTTTTTTTTTTTTTTACTGAATGAACAAAGTATGAATGAATCTCTTTCTCTTTAAATGAAAATTAAGTTACCAGCTTTTCCCCTCTCTCTTTGGGGTTACAAGGAATTCTGTAAAGTTCGTTAACATTCTAATTTCTTATCTGCTGCCTGAAGACTGGAAAATTTTAATATTGAGGTAAATGTTTTTATGCTAGTATATACTCTATTGAACTACTGAGATGCACCCTAAGATTTCAAACTGTGACTCCTTTAGTAATAGATCTTTAACTAGGGAATTCATATTCTTGGAATTCGCAAATGCTTACCATGGAATGACTTTGTGTGTGGGTCGCTTTTAGGCATTATAACAATTAGTAGTATACCTTTTGTAAGACCTGTAATATACAGTGGGTCAATAATTTCTCTTCTTTTCTTGCCGTTGATTCTACAAAGTAGATTCAACTGCACTCTTAAAAAAAACAGAACATATATTTATGTGTGGATAAAAGGTAAAAATCCCAAAATACTATAGCCTGGGATATTAAAGTGCTATAGTCTGGGATATAATGCTCTGAACTTTAGAAAACCAGCTTAGGGATGTTTTCAGCAAAATTATACAGGGGTATCAACAGGGTACATTTATCAGAGAGAGCACTAAGTGGAGAGGAGAAGATTGAAAGGCCTAAGAAACATTGCCAGCCAATAACAATAAGTGCCCTTACATTAATCATGATTTGTAAAAAAAAATGATATTTATGAAACGATTAAAGCTGAATGCTGGATATTTGATAATAAAGAATTATGGTTACTGGTCTTGTTGTGATAATGATATTGTTTATTTTTTAAGAGTGCTCTATCTATCTATGAAATTATATGATGCCTAAGATTTGATTCAAAATAATACCATATAATAGACACCAAATATTAATAATACCAAATAATAAATAATGAAGTAAGAGTTGATTATTATTGAAGCTTGGAGATGGATACAAGGGGTTTAAATATACTCTTCTACTTTTTAAATTACAAATTTTAAAAATGTTTCACATTTTTCATAATAAAATTAATTTACTTAAAACAAGGAACCTAGCATCTTTTAATTAAGGCTAGTTATTTTCCTATCAGATTTTGATATGCTGTTCAATTTCTGTTGAATATATAAACTTAATTATTTTCAATGATGAAATTAGGTACTGTAGTTATCCTCATTTTACAGTTAAGTAAATGTGGCTTGGAGTAGTAGAATTGACTTCCCTAGGTCATGAAGGTAGTGTAGCAACAAAGGTTAAAATCCATGTCTGCAGACCCAGAACCTAACCCTTTAACTATTAGGTTGGTGCAAAAGTAATTGCGTTTTCATACTATGAATTTCAAATCATTATAACTAGACTCAAACACATCTTTATTAATCAAAATAGGAACCATTACAATCAACACATTTTTGCCAGTGAGACATAAGTTTGTTTATTCCTGTAGTGTAAAAATCCATGCTTTGGGATTCGGCGAACTCTTGGAAAGCATTTTCTGCATCCTGCTGGTTGTGGAAGCATTTTCCCTGCAAAAAGTTGTCGAGATGCTTGAAGAAGTGGTAGTCTGTTGGCAAGAGGTAAGGTGAATATGGCAGATGAGGCAAAACTTCGTAGCCCAGTTCATTCAACTTCAGAAGCATTGGTTGTGCGATGTGCAGTTGGGCGTTGTCATGAAGAATTGGGTCCTTTCTGTTGATCAATGCTGGCTTCAGGTGTTGCAGTTTTTGGTGCATCTCATCGATTTGCTGAGCATAATTCTCAGATGTAATGGTTTTGCAGGGATTCAGAAAGCTGTAGTGGATCCAACCAGCAGCAGACCACCAAACAGTGACCATGACCTTTTCTTTAGTTCAAGTTTGGCTTTGGGAAGTGCTTTGAAGCTTCTTCTCGGTCCAGCCACTGAGCTGGTCACCGCCGGTTGTCTTATAAAATCCACTTTTTGTTGAATATCACAATCTGATAGAGAAATGGTTCATTGTTGTTGCGTAGAATAAAAGAAGACGACACTTCAAAACGACGATTTTTTAAATTTTAGGTCAGCTCATGAGATACCCACTTATCGAGCTTTTTCACCTTTCCAGTTTGCTTCAAATGCTGAACAACTATAGGATGGTCTTTGTCAAGGTCTTCGGCAACTTCTCACGTAGTTGTAGGAGGATCACCCTCGATGATTGCTCTCAATTGTTCATTGTCATCTTCTGATGGTCGACCACTATGCTCCTCATCTTCAAAGCTCTTGTCTCCTTTGCAAAACTTCTTGAACCACCACTGCACTGTACATTCGTTAGCAGTTCCTGGCCAAATGCATTGTTGATGTTGCAGTTGTCTCTGCTGCTTTACGACCCATTTTGAACTCAAATAAGAAAATCGCTCGAATTTGCTTTTTTGTCTAACAACATTTCCATAGTCCAAAATAAATATAAAATAAACAGCAAGTAATAAGTTATTAGCAAAAAAACATAAAGTGAGAAATTCACATTAAAATGTTGTATAACATAACCACATTTATTTAAGAATGTATTCCAATATCAAACAGCAAATTTCAATAATGCAAAACCGCAATTACTTTTGTTTTTTTTTCTTTTTTTTTATTTATTTATTTATTTATTTTTTTTTTTATTATGGGTAAAAATCAAAATTCTCACAATACATACAAACATTTGTAAAATGATATATAAATATATATGCATATATGTGTATTTGCTTACAAAAATGTTATTTTTATATATATATATACATATATTTTAAGAGGTGCTTAGATTACCTAAAATATTATACGGAACCCACTGGGATTCCCATGTTGCCCACCTCCCACACCTCCCACCACATCCAACACAAACATCTCCCATAGTGTGGCCCACCAACCTCAATGAACTTACACATCCTGGAGCCTTGCCACCAACCATAGACCACAGTTCACACTGTAGACCACACTCTCTCCCACTCAGTTCTGAGTGGTGTGTGCTGATTTAAAATGGCCTACATCCATTGCCACAACAGTACTCAGGACAACCTCCAACTCCCAAAGAAGCCCCTGTATTTCAACTGCTCATCCCCTCCCTACCCAAAAAAACTGTCAAGTGGCCACTGGCTCCACCTCATTGTTATAATTTCTTGCATTGCAAGAATCACCATATGTGAGCAAGAGAATACCATCAAGTCCACTCTAGTCCATAGTTCTTCCCCCAATCCAGAGGCGACTGGGATGGTGATGTCCACTCCAACTCCAAGTGAGAGAGGGCTTATCGACCTAATATCATCCTCTACTCTTAGTCTTCTGCTTGTCTCTATAATTCAGCATTTTCATGAATCCAATCAGAAATTTTATGTCACACATTTAGAATATGTAAATATTCTGGCCAATTTGATTCTGCATTACCTTTACAAAAGTTACATCCTCTTGGTGTCATTTCTTCTTTAGTAAAACGGGACTAATAGATTTTATCCTGTATTTTTTGCATAATACTTATTCATAGTTAAATGTAAATCACATCTGTGAATATGCAACATTGTATGCAGTTTATTACTTTCTTAGATGAATGACTATAAAAATTTTAATATTGATATTATATACATTTATATTTTATGACAAAACCCTTCAGACCAGGGAATAAAAATTTGCACCAAGAAACCTGACAAGAAATAGAGACCTGGCCTTTAAACTAGCAGAGTACATCAGATCAGGCCAATCAGATAAGAGTGCAGGGAAACATTTCCTGTGGGAATGTTTTGGTGAAAAAATATTTTTACTTTAGATCCTTAGTCTGAGTGTCTTAACTCTTTGAAGTTAAGTGTAATATTTTCAAGGCCAGATCACTGGAAAAAAATAAAAGCATAAAATCTGTGTTTAAATGAGGATGAAAAGGGACATAATGAAGTAAATAAAATATAGGTTTCCAAAGTATTACTATGGCCTAAGCACAGTGATATACTGATAGATGTATAACAACTGGCTAAGGGGGAAGGGGGCAGAGGAGACTTGATTTTCAGTGTTTGCTGATTTCTGTGGTAAATACTTCCACTGTGGCTAGTTTTAAGCTATTAATGGTTTAACAGCTATCTTTCTAAAATCCAGCTGGAATGATCTAGATCCCACATGCCACTCACTTTAGTTTAAGGTCAAGGTTAACAGTGCTAGATAAGGCAGAAATATTTTACGTTTACATTTATTGTGACAATGGGGAGGCATATTTTATGAAATCTGAGTTTCTTTTTAAAATAAAAAGTATCATTTTAAAAAGTGAAAGTGTATTATTTTATTCACAGAAGAATATGGTGAATAGAAATGATGTTTCTAAAATTATCTTTGTTATTAAAGAAAAAAATGTTCAGCACATGTTAAATTGCATAATACATTGTTGGTGTTTAATTGCTAATTATAGTTTTTTGTTTGTATTTTCCTTTGAAGAATTATGCCAAGAAATTATTCCCTTAAATTCTGAATATTATTCCATATTTGGGGTTATGTGGTTGAGTACATGGTGTTAGGATTGGAAAAGACTTGAATGAAAAAGAACAGGAAATTCATTGGAAAAGAATATGAAGTTAGGTGTGCGTAACATTTCCCTTATGTGTCAGATATATCTAGAATTATTAAGAATTCTCTGCCAAGATTTTAGTCATGAATCCTGTTTCTTGTTTCCAGTCTGTTTATACCCTTGGTGGTAGATACACAAAGTAAACATGTTTTTTTAATTTTATTTTATTTTTTTAACTTCTGGGAACTAAAATACTTTGGATAATTTTGTCCAGATATTTTAAAGAAGAACAAATAGTACTAGCTTTACTGGGAATAGCTAGAAAATAAAAATATCATTGATTTCATGAAGAAATTTATTTCATAAAGACAAATAGGCAGCTTGCAGGTAGTAAGAAAATCACTGGATTTAGATTTATGTCATGAATTCCAATTTCAGCTATAGCTTGTTATTGCATCTTAGGGCAAGCCACTTTAATCTCTCTGACCTTCAGTTTCCCTGTGGAAATACCTAGCATTATACTTTGGACGTTAAGTCTGTACTTCCTAGACACAGAGGCAGGAAACAAGATTTCCTTGGGGATTAACCCCAGCCCTGACTACTAATTGCTGGTGCTATCCCTTTAGACTCTTAAAATGATTCAGGGGCTGAATGGCTGGTGCTTTCAACTTGGAAAAGACTGATTACAAACCAATGGGTAGATTTTTACTCATGGGTAGAAAAGTTTTTGTGTGAAGAATTGACAGGTACAGAGAATAAAGCTGCAAAAACCTGATTTGCTAGAACAGTTTGAGGATAGGCCAGTGAAGTCCATTTGTTTTCAACTGTTGTTGAAAATCTTTTAAAAATGGGCTTATCTTCTCTGACACAACCGTCCTCACAGGCCTTCCAACCTGGGGCTAACTTATGTTTCCCTGCTGTACTTCTCCCTAGTGTTTGTCCTTCCCTAGTAATAGATCACATGTATCATCATCCTTCATTATCTTTGCTACCATCTGAATCCTCAACTGCACAAGGACAGATACCAGGTCTATTTTAAATGACTTGTCATATATGAAGTGCTTAGAACATAGCCTGGCAAGCAGTAAATGTTACATATACTAGTTGTTGTGGATATGCACCACTGTATCCTAAGGGCCTTGTTGACGTTTTATAGATTATTCTCCATTCAGAATAGCATAGCACAAAAGTCATCCTTCTGAACCATAATTCTTATTGAATAGCCATCGAAAGAATGGGAGATTTGCCAAATTTGTAATGACTTCAAAATACTAATAGGAAGTTGTTCTCTTATATTAAAGCCAAATATAGGATATTGAATACCTTATAACCATCTCAGTATTCCCAATGTGATTTTGTGGTTGGAGATCATGGGTAGGAACGTCTGAGGATTGGAAGAAGCTCAGGTTTGTTTTACCATTAAAAGCAGTACAATTTCTTTGACGTTATAAAAGAAACAATTTTGTTTCTCCTTTTCTTTAATCCTAGAAGTCTTCTGGATCTGAGGGAAGTTGATTAGTCTGGCTCTTCTCTCTCTGAGTCAGGTCCTAATTCCCTCAAGGTTTATTATACATGTGGAGTTACCGTCACTGGCTAAGAGAGTCATTCCCTTCTCCCCAAGAGGATGGAGAAGTCTATCCGGACTTTATTTTGTTTGTGCCATTCAGTCACAAATGTTTTTTTAAAATGTTCAGGTAAATATTCCTACAGATGTAATATTTTTCTTTTCTTTT
Source organism: Tolypeutes matacus (assembly GCA_026826555.1). Lineage (NCBI taxonomy): Eukaryota > Metazoa > Chordata > Mammalia > Cingulata > Chlamyphoridae > Tolypeutes > Tolypeutes matacus. Next base: position 1,089,919 of record JAKSZT010053779.1, on the reverse strand, counting down.
TTCTTTTTTTAAACAACTTATTGAAGTATACCATTCATACATGAACATACATAAACAATAAGTGTTCAGCAAACATTATGAACTTACAAAACAAACATGTATAACATCTTTAACATCTATAACATATAACATCACACATCACCCCACCACAAATACTTTGCATTGTTGTGAAACATTTGTTAATAAATTATGAAAGAGCATCGTCAAAGTATTACTACTAACTATAGTCCGTATCCTATTCCCCTATACTTTTTTTTTAAAGGATTTATTTATTTATTTACCTTTATCCATTTTTACCCTCCCCCCCCCCGTTTCTCCTGTTTCTGTGTCCATTTGCTGGGCAACTCTCTGTGTCCGTATCCTGCCCTCTCTTCTCATCCTTCTCCTCCTATCTTCACTGGGATTTGATCCTCGGAACCTCTAATGTGGGAGAGAGGCGTCCTACCGCCTGTGCCACCTTAGTTCCTGGTTTTTCAGTGCGTCTCGTCTTGGCCGGCTCTCCCTTGTGTCACTCTCCTGTTATGTCATCATCTTGCTGTGGGGCTCGCAGGGCCTGACGGCACACCTGCTTGCGGGGCTAATGTTTTTCTTGTTACTTCCTGAGTAAGTAAATAAAAGTTTCTCTTAAGAGAGCATTTTTAATCTTGGATAGAAGATTAAAAAGAATGAATAAGTAAGCTAAGAAATAACTAAGAAGACTTGAGAAAAAAAAAATCTACATGTATCTGTTTCAATTGAGAGCATTTTAATAAATAAAAAGGTTGGTATTTAAGTATTTAATTTTTGTGTTCTGATATAAATATATAGGTCTTGATTCATTGGGGTCAATTCAACTAAATTTAGAAGTATTATAGAGTAAGTATTTGCTTAAATAGCTATATATTTAATAGACATGAATGAGCATTTCAGGGCATTTAGTGTTTATTTTTAGTTAGTATGTGTTCTTGCAAAATGTTTATTGTTTTGTGTGCATAAATTTTTAATTTCCCAAAATGGTATTGTAATAAATGTTTCATTCTGTTTCTTTTCACCAATCACTGTGATTTTAAGATGCATCCATATGAAATACATACTTTTAAATGACTGCATATGATTGTGCCTCGACCCTGTTTTTACCTTCATTTTCCCATTGATGACTTCTAAATAGCCTCCAAGTCCCCATCACCATAAATAACAGTATAGAGTAAACATCGATGTACAAGTTCCCTTTAGGACCCATGTGAGAATTTCTTTGGGATTTATATGCAGGCGTAGAATGCAAGATTCTGAGTAATGCAAGATTATTCTTTAGAGCCTCTACCAGTCTGTTCTCACACTAGCTATGTATCAGGTTCCTGTCTGTCCACATGCCCAACATTCGTGGGCATTTTCCAGCTTTCTGACTATTGCCAATCTAATAGATGTAAAGTGGTATTTACTTGTTTTAATTTGCATTTCTTTTGTTAAAAAATAAATTAAAACATCTCGATGTGTTTGATAGTCCTCTAAGTTGCCTCTTCATATCTTTTTTCTTCTTCTTCCTCTTTATTTGAGAAGTTGTGGGTTTATAGAACAATCACGTATAAAGTACAGGATTCCCATACATAACCCCACCGCTAACACCATATATTGGTGTGAAACATTTGTTACAATTGATTAAAGTTCATGATTTAATGTAGGCTTCACTGTGTAGTATAGTTTTGTGGAATTAAAAAAAAATTTTTATTCTGTTACCCTATATACAATTTAACATTTCCCCTTTTAATCATATTAATTAATCATATTAATATTATATTAATTATATTAATATTAATCATATTAATCAGTGCTGTTAATTGAGTTCACAGTGCTATGCCACCATCACTACCATCCATTACCCAAATATATCCATCATTCTAAATAGGAACCCTGTATATTTTAAGCCATAATGTCCTATTCCCTATCTCCTATCCCCACGAAACAGATATTCTAGCTTCTGACTCTATGAGTTTGCTTATTCTAATTGTTTCAATCAGTGAGATCATATATTATTTGACCTTTTATGTCTGACTAATTTCACTCAAAATAATGTCTTCAAGATTCATCCATGTTGTAGCATGTATCAGGACTTCATTCATTTTTATGGCTGGATAATATTACATTGTATGTATATGCCACATTTTATTTATTCATTCATTAGTTAATGACACATGGATTGCTTCCATCTTTTGGCAATTGTAAATAATGTCACTTTGAACATTGGTATGTAAATATCTGAACTAGTCTCTGCTTTCAGTTCTTTGGGAGTTGTTTTAGTTTAGTAAGGCTGCTAGTGCAAAATACCAGCAATGGGTTAGCTTTTATAAAGGAAATTTATTAGGGTGAAACTTACAGTTCTGAAGCTGTGAAAATGTTCAAATCAAGGCTTCATCAGAAACACTTTCTCACCAGATGTTGACTGCTGGTCTGTTCCTGGAGTACTACCATGTGGCAAGGCAAATTGGTGTCTGCTCCTCACAACATTTGGGCCTGCTCCATTGATTACAGTCTCCACCCTCTCTGTCAGCCTCTCAGGGCTTCTCTGTCTTCCTGCGGTCTTCTCTCACACATGGCAGGGTCAGAATAGTGGTTGTCTTTCTCTCTGTGTCTCTGCTTCCTGTTCTCAGTTTTAATAAGACCCCAGCAAGAGAGTAGAGACCCAACTTGCCTCACTGACTTAGTTCAATTAAAGTCCCTAAAGCGACCTGATCACGTGATTTAATCAAAAGGTCCCTTAATGAAACCAATGGGCCCAATAACTACAGGAATGGATTTAGTTTAAGAACATGATCTTTTCTGGGATTCACAAGACTTCAAATTGTCAAACTCCACCCTCTGGATCCCCAAAAGATATATGTTCTTTCCATATGCAAAATAAATTCATTCCATCACAATATTTCATAAAGCCTTAATCATTTCAGTAGCAATGCTAAGTACAAAATCACATCAAAATGATTTATAGGCACATAGTCTGTCTTGGGTCAAAAGTCCCCTCTTGGCTGTAGACCTGTGAAGCTTAAAAAACAAGTTATGTGCTTCTAGTATACAAAGGAAGGACAGGTATAGGGTAAACATATGAATTACCATAGGGAGAAATTGGAAGGAAAACATGTCACAGATCCTACACAGTTCCTGAAAACCTGCAGAGCATATTCCATTATGTTTCACAGTCTGAGAGTCATCTGTAGAAAGATGGTTTCTTCTCCTCAGAGCTTCATGGAGGATCACCCCTTTCAGGGGCTTGCCCAGCACCATCTTCTTGACTCTACCCTCATCAAGCATCTGGGTGGCGGGCAAGCTCTAGACCTCACCCTCCAAGAATATTGGGGTAATGGCCACACTCTCCCCCATCTCTGGGGCACAGTCTTAACCTCCTTAGCACAGTGGGGTGGTGGCCACATTCTCTCTAATCTCTGGCTCACAGGCACAACCCCTTCAGAGTAGTGATGACCTAATTTTCTCTATTCTCCAGGGAATGTGTCCCACCCTCTCTGTAGCCTGGGGTGGCAGAACTCTCTATGAACAACAGGGCGGAAGGCCCACCCTCTTCAAATCCCAGGGTATACTCATCCCATCTGACACATGAGTGGGGTGCCTCTCAGCCTGAAAAGATGTCTTAAGTCCAGACTTCAGCTTCTGTGGTTTTACCCTTAAAGTGGTTTCTCCTTCAGTTTCTCCCTTTTCTGTACCTTTTAGTCCGGGCTACATTGGTTTTCATCATACAGATCTTACAGATAACTTGTTGACTTTGCATGCAGTTCACAGGGGTCCAAGCCATCAGATAGTAAGACTTTCCACAAATCCATTCTGGAAAACTGCATTTCTAACCCTGACTCGCAAGGAAAGGCTGCCTGGTCCGAAGTTTAGTTAAGTCCGCACATGGGGTCTTATTCTCTGGGGACTTGTATTCCAGAAGCTCAGAATCTCCCAAATCATCAGTTTCTGGTTTCTTTGTGCCCAGGAGTTGAATTTTCAGCATATACTTTTCCTCTCACATTTTGCCATAAGCTGTGAGGAGAAGCCAGGATGCATTTCTACATTTAGTTTGGAAATTTCCTTAGCTAAATATCCAAGCTTGTCACTTTCAAATTCTGCCTTCATTTAACTTCAGGAGTCAATTTTGCCAAGTTCTCTGCCGCTTTAAAACAAGGATCACCTTTCCTCCAGTTTCCAATAATACATTCATCATTTCTGTCTAAGGCTTCATCAGAAGTAACTTTAGGATCGATATTTCTACCACCAGTCTCTTCAAAGCAGTTTAGGCCTTTTCTATCAAGCATCTCACAATTCCTCCAGAACTACCCAATACCCATTTATAAAACTGTTCCAACATTTTTGGTATACGCAAGCAGCATTCCACTCATTTGGTACCAATTTGTTTTAGTTTTCTAAGGCTGCCAATGTAAAATGCTAGCAGTGGGTTAGCTTTTATAAAGGAAATTTATTAGTGTGAAAGCTTACAGTTCTGAAGCTGTGAAAGTGTCCAAATCAAGGCATCATCAGAGATGCTTTCTCACCTTAGGTCGGTTGCTGGTTGGATCCTGGAATCCTGCCATGTGGCAAGGCAAAACGGCGGCTTTTCCTCACTTTGGGCCTGCTTCCCTGATTTCAGCCTCAGGCCTCTCTCTCAGCCTCTCAGGGTTTTTCTGCCTTCCTGCCATCTCTCTCTAATGGCAGGGTGATGGTCTTTCTCTGTGTGTGTTTCTATGTGGATGTCTTTCTCTGTGTGTCTGTTTCCATTTCTCAGTGTATGAAAGACCTCAGCAAGAGGGCAGAGACCCAGACTGGGTCATGCCTCACTGACTTAATCCAATCAAAGGCCCTAAACAATCTAATCAAGTGAGCTAACAAGAGGTACCTGAATGCAATCAAAGGGCCCCATACCCACAGGAAAGGATTAGTTTAAGATCATGGTTGTTTTTGGGATTCACAAAACGTCAAACTGTCACAGGGCTATATATCTAGAAGTGGGATTGCCCCGTCCTGTACTTAGCTTTCTGAAGAACTGCCAAACTGCCTTCCACAGTGGCTGCACCAGTTTACATTGACACCAGAAATGAATGGGTGTTCCTATTTCTTCGCATCCTCCCCAACACTTGTTACTTTCCATTTTTTAATAGCAGCCGTTCTAATCGGTGTGAAATGGTATCTATTTGTGGTTTTGATTTACATGTCCCTGATGGCTAATGATATTTGAGCATCTTTTCATGTGCTTTCTGACCATTTGTATATCTTCTTTGGAGAGATGTCTGTTCAAGAATTTTGCCCATTTTTAAATTGGGTTGTTTGTCATTTTGTTGTTAAATTGAAGGATTCCTTTATGTAATCTGGATATTAAACCATAAGTCGGATATGTAGTTTCCAAATATTTTCTTCCATTGTGCAGGTTGTCATTTTATTTTTATGATAAAGTTCTTTGAGTTGGAAAAATTTTTAATTTTGATGAAGTCCTATTTATCTACTTTTTCCATTGTTGCTTGTATTTTGAGTATAAAGTCTTAAGAAACTTGCCCTAACGCAAGGCACGGAAGAGTCTCCCGTACATTTTCTTATAGAAGTTTTATAATTCTTAGTTGATTTTTGTATATGGTATAATGTAGGAGTCTTCCTTCTCTCTTTTGCAAATGGAGATCCAGTGTTCCTAGAACAATTTGTTGAAGATACTATTCTTTTCCTATTGAGTGGTCTGCCACCATGTCAAAAATCTGACCATAAATATGAGGGTTGATTTAGGACCTCTCAATTCTATTTCATTGTCTATATATTGGCTCTTGTGCCATTACCATGCTGTTTTTATTACTGTGACTTAGTAATAAATTTTAAGATCAAGAAGTGTGAGTCCTCCTGTAGCAGTATGATATTGTTTATAAGTTCCAAAAATAGATAATGGATTATGTTTGTGAACTGGTTTGGGCATATTAGATTATATTGGATTCAGAGGTTTTACTTTTACTTGATTAAATAATGATTAAAGCTTTGATTGGGCCATGTCAGTAGACGTTGAGTATCTGCCCCCTTGGTGGGTGGGGACTCATAGAGAAAACAACAAGGCACAGGAGTTAGTTGGAGTTTTAATGCTGGAGCCCCAGGAAGTAAATACACAGAGAAGCAGATATGTGAGGCTCCATTAGACATGAGGTCCCTGGAAGAGAGACGAGCCATTCATCTGATAGTTTACAGCTGGCCTTGTGGAGAGAGCAGAGCAGCTGAGCCCTGAGAGAAATGAGCCCGGGGAGAGAGAGAAGACTTATCCCAGCCTACAGCAGATATTGGAAGAAGCTGGGACCATGGAGCCCTAAGAAGAAGAGGAAGGCTAGACCCTTGCAGATGTCAGCAGCCATCTTGCTCCAATACATGGCAACAGACTTTGGTGAGGGAAGTAACTATCCTTTATGGCCTGGTAACTGTAAGCTTCTACCCCAAATAAATACCCTTTATAAAACCCAACAGATTTCTGGTATTTTGCATCAGCACCCCTTTGGCTTACTAATATACCTCCCTTCATACTTTTTTTTTCTTTTTTTTTTACAATTAATAAAAATATGAAATAATAATGATAGTTTTAAAAATAAATAAAATACAAAAAAAATTAAAAATTAAAATTTTTTAAAAAAATTTGGGATAATAAAAAATGATGAAAAAATATTTTAAAATATTTTTTGACATTTTGCCTTTCATCACTGTAAGATCTTTTGTCCTGTCTGTACAGTGACATTTTCTTTCACTTCCACTGGGGGCAGTGTCTTTCTTTTTCTTTTTGTCTCCAAAGAAGTTTTAGGTCACAGCAAAGTCACATACAGAATATAGGGGATATACTTCTTTTCAAGATGGTTTTAGCAACTCAGGACCTTTTATCCTTCCATATAAATTTGATGATTACCTTTTCCATTTCTGCAAATAACTTTGTTGGAATTTTGATTGGCATTGCATTGGATGTATACATTGCTTTGGGTAAGGTTGATATATTATCGATATCTGGTCTTCCAATCCATGAACATGAAGTAACCTTCCATTTATTTAGTTCTCTGATCATTTTTAGCAATAAACCCTTTGCAGTTTTCTGTGTACAAATCTTTTACATCCTTGTTTAGATTTATTTCTAGATATTTGATTCTTTTCATTACTGTTGTGAATGGAAATCTTTTTTTTTTTTATTTCTTCTTCTGATTGTTCAGTTCTTGTATATAGAAACACTATTGATTTTTGGTTGTTGATCTTGTACCCTGCCACTTTGTGGAATTCATTTGTTTTCTCTAGGAGCTTTGTTGTGGGTATTTCAGGATTAGCTGCATATAGGATCTTGTCATCTGCACATAGGGAAAGTTTTACTTTTATCTGTCCAATTTGGATGCCTTTTATTTCTTTTTCTTGCCTAATTGCTTTGGCAAGAACTTCCAGTATCATTAACAATGGTGCCAGTGGGCATATTTTTCTTGTCCCTGATCTTAGAAGGAAAACTTCCAGCCTTTCACCATTAAGGAGGATGTTAGCTATGGACTTTTCACATATACCCTTTATCATGTTGAGGAACTTTCCTTCTATTCCTAGTGTTCTGTTTTTGCATGAAAGGTACTGTATTTTATCAAATACCTTTTCTGCATCAATTGACATGATTATGCAAGTTTTTCCTTTATTCTCTTAATGTGATGTATTACATTAATTGATTTTCTTGTGTTGAACCAGCCTTGCATGCCTTGGATAAATTCCACTTAGTCATGGTTTATAATTCTTTTTTTGTTGAGGATTTTTGCATCTACATTCATACTAGATGTTAGTCTGTAGTTTTCTCTTTTTGTGCTATCTGTATCTAACTTTGAAATAAGGGTGATGTTGGCCTGATAGTATACCCTCCTGTTCAATTTTTTAGAAGAGTTTGAGCAGAATTGAGGTTAAGTCTTTTTGCAATGTTTGGTAGAATTCCCCTGTGAAGCCATCAGGTCCTAGGCTTTTCTTTGTTGGGAAGTTTTTGATTACTGACTCAGTCTCTTTATGAGTAATTGGTTTGTTGCTCTTCTATTTTTCTTAAGCCAATGTTGGTAGTTTGTTTGTGTCTAAGGATATATCTGTTTCTTCTAGGTTATTTATTGGCATACAGTTGTTTATAGTATCCTCTTATAGTCCATTTTATTTCAGTGGGTTCAGTAGTATTGTCCCCCTTTCATTTCTGATTTTTGATATTTGTATCATTTTCTTTTTTCTTTGTCAGTCTAGCTAAAGGTTTGTCAGTTTTATTGATTTTTTTTTTTTTTGAAAGAACCACTTTTGGTTTTGTTGATTCTCCCTATTGTTTTAACCATTGATTGTTTCAGAGTATGTTGTTAAATTTCCAAATATTTGTGAATTTTCCATTTCTCCCTGTTACTGATTTCTAGCTTCCTTCTTTTGTGGTCAGAGAACATACATTGTATGATTTCAATATTTTTTAATTTATTGAGACTTCTTTTGTGAGCCAACGTATGGTCTATCCTGGTGAATGATCTATGTGCACTTGAAAGTATGTTATAGTCTGCTTTTGTTGGGTTCAGTGTTCTGTATATATCTGTTAGGTCTAATTGGTTTACTATATCATTCAAGTCCTGTACTTCCTTACTGATCTTTGACTAGATGTAATAATCATTATTGAGAGTAGTGTTTTAAAGTCTCCTGTTGATGTAGAGCTGTCAATTTCTGACTTCAGATCTGTTAGTATTTGCTTCATAGGTTTTGTGGTGCTGCTGTCAGGTGCATATACATTTATAATTGTTATGTCTTCCTGTTGAATTTTCCCCTTTATTAGTGTATAATGACAATCTTTGTCCCTGGGAACTTTTTTTTTTTTTTTTTTTTTGCTTAAAGTTTATTTTATCTGATATTATTAGAGCCACCCCAGCTCGCTTTTTTTAAAAAAGATATATTTTATTTATTTATTTATTTCCCCCACCCCCTGTTGTTTTTGCACTTGCTATCTTGCTCTCTGTGTCTATTTCCTGTGTGCTCTCTGTGTCTGCTTGTCTTCTCTTCTCGTCTTCTCTTTAGGAGGCACCGGGAACCAATCCTGGGACCTCCGATGTAGGAGACAGTCACTCAATCGCTTGAGCCACCTCAGCTCCCTAGTTTGTTGTGTCTCTCATTGTCTCTCCTCTTTGTCACTTTTTGTTGCACCAGCTCTCCACATGGGGCCAGCTCTCTACGCGGGGCCAGCTTACCCCCTGAGCCATTTCACCATGTGGGCCAGCATCAAGTGCCTTCTTATTTCTATCTGGATATATTTTCATCTGTTTTCCTTGTGATTATCATGGGGTTAAAATTTAATATCCTAAATATATAACAATCGTATTTGGTTTGATACTACTTAAATTCAATGTCATGCACATATACATACCTTTCTTATACCTTTCTGTCTCCCTTCCCCCCCTACACACACAATTTTTCTTGGACTTGTTACCACTTATTTCTTTGTATATTGCATCCAAAATCCTAGATTTATCATTACTTTTTATTCATTTGCATTTAAAAAGTGAACTCTGTGACTTAGTCCCTGGGATGGTTGTTTCTTGATTTTGTAAACAGCTCCTGATAGAACAGATTTTCTTGAACTTCAGCCTTCCTGTCAGTAAGGTCTGTATAAGGCAAACGCGTGTGCATGGTTTTCCTGGTTCTCTGGGTTTCTGTTTCTTCCTGGGATTTTGCTTGTTAGTTTTTGGAGTTCCCCTGTCTACAAAAGATTCTTTGGTCCTTCTCTTTCCCAGGTAACAGATCTCCCTCTCCTGGGTGTTTGTAACCTTTGTTCCAGACTGTCTGCCTCTTTAGCTTTTTAACACTCCTTTTCTTGTCTGAGGTTGCTTTTGTCTGGAGGGCAAATTCTGGAAGGAGGGGCACACTAGAGTGGGCTTTTCCCAAATCAGTCTTTCCCAGCTGAAACAGGGCCAGGGACCTACAAAGGGGGTACAGACCCACTCCAACGTGTCCTCGGGAAGGGATCAGGAAGGGCACCAAGAGCTGCTCCAATGGCTTCCCAAAGGTGAACTGTCCTGGCCTTCCCAACAAATGCAGCCCTTCAGTTAACAGTCCCCTGCAGCTCTGAGGAAACCCTGTTTCTCTAAATCCTTACCACCTCTGCCCCTGCCTGGGGAGGGTTGTAACAATGGCTTTCTCTAGATTGCCCCCAGCAAACTGAAATCTTTTGCTAAACCAAAAGCTGTGATTAATGATTGGCTGTGCCCACCCAGGTCTTGGGGAAGAGGATTTTTAAGTTCCTTTATGTCACCAGTGAGCTCTCTTAGGGACCACACTGCATCTGACTGTGAGAGTAGAGGATGGGTGCTGGTAGCTGCAGCTCAGAGAGGGTAATTTACTCTTCTTTATGGTAATTTATCAGTCTCTTTCCCCCTTCTTCCCTGGATACTGTACAGTTTCTTTTGGCCTATGGAGTTAAACAGGCCTTCCTGTTTAATAATTGTTTTGGTGGAAGGACTTCGTCCTGGAGGTCCTTACTCTTCTATCTTCCCCAGAAGTCGGTGTTCCTATTTTATCTATTCCCACCCCCCCATTGGAATTGCTTTCTTTTTCTTGTTGACTAGGAATTTCCTCATAAATTCCAGATATTTATACCTTGTCAGTTTTAGACTTTCCCTTTGTCTTCCTTTATTGTATCATCTCACTTTTTACTTGTCCATAGCGTTCTTTGCTGAGCAGAATCTTTAATTTTGATGTAACTATATTCATCATTTTATTTAGTTATATTTGCTATATGATATTTTATTTTGAATTTGTTTAAGAAGTTCTTAATTGATTCATAAAGATATCCTCATATATTTACTTCTTTTAACTTTATTGTTTTTTACCTTTCATATTTGGGTCTTCCATACATCTTGAGCCCACTTTTGTATGTGCTTTTCTGTAGGAGTCTAGTTTTATTTTCTTCTAAATAGTGAGTCAGTTTCCACAATACCATTTACATATCAACCATGTCTTTCTTGTGGCCTTTATTATGACCTATGTTTCCAATACATATGTAGGTCTGTGTCTGAGCTCTCTCATCTGTACTTTGGTTTGTTTGTTCTTTTTTTTTTTTTTTTAAATCAATTTTATACATATTAATAAAGCATACAATCCATCTAAAGAGTATAATCAATGTTTTTTTAATCACATAGTTGTGCATTCATCACTTCAATCATTATTACAGCATTTTCATTATTCCAATAATAATAATAATAAAGTAAAAAAACTCTATCCCTTAATAATCACCTCTCCATCTCTCTGCTTCCCGTGCCCATTACACATTATCCAGTAATGTGTTACAGACCCGCTTCCAAGGGCCTTGGGGAGGGAGGCTGTAAAGGCCTGAAAAAGCCTCTCTTAAACTTTTAATTTCCACACGTGTGTACTATGGTGCTCTTTGGCAGTCCTCTCAGTTCAAACCCTGGTCAGAATATGTTCGCAGCCACCCTGACTGCAACAGTGTGACAGAGTATCCTGTATCAGGGCTATTTAGAACCTCACAAATAATACTTTCTCAGAGTCTGGTTCTTCAACCTTTGTTGGCACACCCCTCCCTTTTCCTGGGTAGGAAATAATTCTATTCCCTTCTGCATCCTCAGCAACCAGTCCAGGTCTGCAGGGAGGGTGTTTGACAGGGTTGACTCTCTTTGATCCTTTGCCGACTTCCAGGACAAACAGTAGCACATCCCCACCAGGCCTGGAAGGACTCGTGGGACACAGCAGTCCAAGTTTGTTGGCCAAAAAAATGAATCAGCCTTAGGCTGTGTCCCTCTCTCTGCCCTTTCTTGGGGCGGTGGACCTCTGCAGCCCTCTCTGTTCATAGCCACCAGCCAGAGGCCGGAGAATTCAAAGCTTTCTGCTCTGTAGGTGGAGGGATGGGCTCCTGCAGCTGCAGTTGTAGCTTTTACTCACAGAGTTTTCCCTTTGATATTCTTTTCCTTTATTCCTTTCTTTTCTGTGTGCTGTCCAGCCTTCCCCTGGTGCCCTAAACCCTACATTGTTTTTCTAGGCTATTTCTGACTGTCCTCTAGCTATTTCTCTGGGAGTTAAGTGAGTCTCGTGCCTCTTTAATCCTCCATCTTTATTTAAATACAAATCCACCAGGATAAATATATTGATATATATTAGTAAAGCGTGAATCCATCCAAAGTGTACAATCAATGGTATTTGGTATAATTATATAGCTGTGTCTAATCCGCCATCTTTCCAAAGACTCCCAATCCCAAATCTTTGTATGCTGCTGTTCCCTACCTAGAAAGTTCTTCCTAATCAGAATTATAATTTTCAGTGCATAATCTTGAGACACCACAAACACTCGTATATTTTATTATGATCATCAAATAGAATTTTATGTGTACTGTATAGTGTTAGGATAAAAACTTTTATACCATATATTTTTGGAAACATGTAGTTCTTATAGCTTATATTTTCTCTTTAAGCTATTGGATTCAAAGGCCTAAACATTTGAAATGCAATAAATGGGCTATGTATTTAATTTTAACCTCCAAATGTTAAACTGCTAGCAAATATTTGCCCTAGGAAATTTCAGTTGTATAATCTTTGCCTTTCTTTTTCCCATTTCTAATTTAGGTGTTAATTAACTGTAAAATGCAAAAGGAGACAAGCAGAATGAGAATAACAGCAAGATAGGCTTAATCCTTTAGTCCTGAAATAAATGATGAGCTGACCACAAAGGCAGTGCTTTCCTAGATTGTACCAAAAAATGAGATTTAGGGTTTATTATGGAAAGTTAAAAACATAAATAAAACCTAGGAAACAATCATATTCCCACCACCATGCCATCTGTGGCAATTTAATCAAGGTTTTATTTTTTATTTTATCGTATTCCTTCTAAGAGAATGATGAGATTATTATAAGAAAAATATGATGAACTCATTTGTACTTTGTAAATCATTCATTTTAGTAACTTATTCCTCAGGAATTAGAAGCAACACATAAAATATTATTGTCAATATTACAGATGATTTATAGAATGTACTAAATAGCCAACAGATGAGAATAGCATTTCCCCTTTCATTCTTCCCCAAAGCATTTTTTAAAATAGGCTACATGTGATCAACTGTGAAATGATGTAATTAGGACATGGCTATTTGTGGTAATCATTCTTATTTTTTGGTGTGGTGGAAGGATAGAGAGGGAGAGTTTTTCTATTCTTTTCTCCTCTCCTTCTAACTCCTCTAGTGAGAATGTACCCCCTATCCATGAGAATGTGAATACATTTTTAGGTTTCATATATAGATTATCTAATGCAAAAATTATAAAGAAAACTTAATCCTCTAAGTAGCAAAGGATATAAATCCAGTACAAGTAATTTTTGTGTTCTTGAGAATCATAGCAATTAAACCTTTTCTATTTCTTAAGGATTTCATATTTCCTATTTTTTCATTTGTAGATCCCTATTATAAGTGAATAAAGAGCAGATTATATATACATATTTAAAATGCATCTATTAATATATTTATTAAGCATCTTCTGTATGTCTATAAAAATCATAGGTCACTGGCCACTACCTTGATTTTCAGAAATTATCTGTCCCTCTCCCTATTGCTAGATACTTTTTATTATTTTCAGGCCTTTGAAATTTAAACAAGTCTGTTTATAACCTTCCTGTATACATCTCCTTATGCCTATGTGTGGGAATTTCTCTAAGGCACATACCTGGGACTGGAATTATTGGGTCATGCCATGATTAGATGTTCAGTTTTCCTAGGTAATGCCAACTAGATTATGCCAGTCAAACCCTCCAGAATAATAGCCCTTTTCCCCACATCTTCACCAATTTGATATTACCAGACTTAATTTTTTTTATATAGAATGGTTTATTGCAGGAGTTCTTAACAAGCGGTCCATGAACTTGAAATTCAAACAAACATTATACTTGTGGGGACGTGTTGGTGCAGGTGTGATATATTTATTAAATAGTACACGGTATAGTGTGGACTTAGTAAGGGGTCTGTGGTTTTCACCTGACTGGCAAAGGGGCCTGTGGAACAAAAAAGGTTAAGAACCCCTAGTATATTGGTTTCCTTTCTTCTGTAACAAATTACCACAAACTTAGTGACTTTAAACAACTCAAATTTATTATCTTATGGTTCTGAAGGTCAGGAGTCCGAATGAGTCTTATGGGGCTAAAATCAAGATGTCTGTAGAACTGTATTGCTTCTGGAGATTCTATGGGAGAATCTGTTCCTTGCCTTTTCCAGCTCTTAGAGGCTGTCCACATTGCTTGGTTTATGGCTGCATGGCTCCAACTCTGCTGCTTTCATTATATCTCCTTTTCTGGCCCTCCTACTTTGCTCCTATAAGGACATCTGATTACATCACACTCACCAGGATAATTATATTTGCAAAGTCTCTTTTGCCATATCAGGTAACATATTCACAGATTTCAGGGATTGGAATATGGATATCTTAGGTGTGGGACATCATTCTGCCTACCACAAATGTTAACTCATTTGGGTATTAATTTGCATCTCCCTTTTTTCTGATGATGTCATGCACCTTTTCATATCTTCCCTGTCATTTGTGTTTCCTTTTCTGTGAAATGCTTGTTTCTCTTTTGTACATGTTTCTATTGGGTTGTTTGCCTTTCATCGATTAGTAGGTATTCTTTACATATTTTGGATCTAATGCCTTTTTGTTTAAGTATTGCAAATATTTTTTCCCAACTTGTGGCTTGGGTTTACTTTCTTTCTGTTGACTTTGATGTGCAGAAGTTTTTAATTTTGATAAGGTCAGTTGTGTGTACATGTGTGTGTGTAAGAAATTCTTCACTCCTCTGAGGATCTGGAGATATTTGCCAAGATTTCTTTCTAAAAATGTAAAAAGTTTTGTTTTTCAAATTAATATTTTCGAACCCCTTGGTGATGAGGTCATGATTAGTATGAGCTAGTGTTCCTGAGAAGAGAGAGGTTCTGGTGGGTAGGGTGACTTGATTAATATTTATTTGAAGCAGTGATCAAGGATTACTATGGACATACATTCAAATGGCTTTAGGATTAAGGAAGGTCATAGACTATCCATGACAGGTTGTCAGGCACTAAAAAAAATTTGAGGGCATTTCAGGCAGAAGAAATAGGATATTGCAAAAGGACTGAGGATTTGAAATTGCATGGCTTGTTCAGAGGACAGCAGGTTGCTGATATGCCATGAGCATGGGTTGTGAGGTCAGGGATATGGCAGAAGTTGGCTCTTCAAAATTAGATATATTCCAGATTTTGAAGAAGCTTTTCTGCCTTTCTAGAGTTTTGACTTTATCCTATTGCAGTTAATTATGTCACTTTTACAGGAAGGTGTATACTGATCTGTTTGGAATTTTAGAAGGATAAATATAGAAGCAGCAGGAAGGGGGTAAAAACTGGATTTGATATTCCCACAATGTCTTGCAGATAGTAGACATTTAAGGAATTCAATTTCATCAGTGCTATTTTTCAGAATATTTTAAGATTTTTTCCCCCAAAATCAACTGCAGAGTCTGCAATACATTCTTTTGATTATTAGTGGTGAGTTTTCAGTCTTTAAATGAACTTGATACTTGGTCAAAAGTTATTTGGAGGAAGTTTGGAAAGTAAAGTGTATTAGTCAGCCAATGAGGTGTTGATGCAAAATACCAGAAATCTGTTGACTTTTGTAAAGGGTATTTATTTGGAGTAGAAGCTTACAGTCCCAAGGCCATAAAGTGTAAGTTACTTCCCTCACCAAAATCTGTTGCCATGTGTTGGAGCAAAATGGCTGCCAGTCTCTGCGAGCGTTCAGCCTTCCTCTTCCTCCTAAGGCTCCGTGGTTCCAGCTCCTTCCAATCTCAGCTGTAGACTAGCATAAGGCTCATCTCTCTTCCAGGAGCTAGTTTCTTTCTGAGCTCAGCTGCTCTGCTCTCGTCACAAGGTCAGCTGTAGACTATCAGGCTCATATCTCTTCCCAGGGCCTCTGCTGTGGTCTAATGGACCCTTCTCTCTTTTCTCACGTATCTCCTTCTCTGTGTATCTACTTCTGTGTGAGAGTCTGTTTTATCAGCCCACCAAGGGCCTAGGACTCAATGCTGAATTGCGCTTTAATGACGTGGTTGAATCAAGTGACATTACAAAACAGATATAGGCCATTTTACATCAGCATGTAACATGCAGAACTGTGTGAGAGAGAGTGTGGTCTACAACGTGAACTAAGATCCATGCTTAGTGGCAAAGCCCCAGGATGTGTATATCCATTCCAGGTGATGTAACACACTAATGAAAGAAGTTTATGTGGGAGGTTGTGGGAGGTGTGGGAGGTGGAGAACATGGGAATCCCTATAATTTTTGTGTAACATTTATGTAATCTAAGCATCTTTTAAAATATTAAAAAAAAAAAAAAAAAAGATTTAAAACAACAACAAAAAAACCCTAATCTTAATATAATTTAGTCAGACATCTCAGCTGAATGTAATACAGCCAAAGGATATCATGCCCAGAACAGAGCAGTTTACAAACATAATCTCTCTTTTTGGAATTCATAAATAATGTCAAACTGCCACATAAACCAAATGAACAAGTTGGGTAATTCCATTTTTGCTAAGACATGATATATGTTGACACTGATTTTTACATTAAGTTTTTAAAATACTCTGAAAGCAATTTTAAAGAGGAATTTTTTAAAAACAATTTATTGAAGTGTATCATTCATACACGAACATACATAAACTGTAAGTGTTCAGTAAACATCATGAACTTATAAAACAAACATGCATAATAACCTCATACAGGGCTCCCACACATCACCCCCCCGCCCCCGCCAAACACCCTGCATTGTTGTGAAACATCTGCTAACAAATCATGAAGGAGTAGCGTCAAAGTACCACCACCAACCATAGTCCATATCTTCCTCCCCTATACATTTTTTTTAAGGATTTATTTATTAAAGAGGAATTTTTAAAGGCACTTTGAACCATGTCAGCATCCTTATGTATACACAACCTTTAAGGTAACAAATTAAAGTGCAGCATTTATCTTGATGTATAAATTTTTATATTTAGAGAAACATAAAAATAAATGTGTAAGAACTCACATAAAAATATAATTAGTCTGTTTGTAAATAAGTCAACATTTATTTTACCATGAATTTTTGATGCCACTATATTTTCAGTACTGAGGATTTATGAATATAATTCTACACAATCTTTTGCATTTGTCATTTGCTTTAATTACTTTTAGATCACAACATATATTCCATTCCCTCAGTAAGGATTTGTTATTGATACTGGTAAGCTGACTTCCTCTACTTATGTTCCTAGTCCTCTGTGTGTTGTTGATGCATAATTCCCTGTGGAAAATTTTGGCTTATTGCCTTTTGTTTTGTCATTATCTGCTTACCAACCAAACCTAACTCCCTCTTAGTAGTGATTTTTTTCCCTTTCTGCCCCCACCTTCATAGTAATAGTCTTTTTCTTTCTGCATTTGTACCAGTTTTTGCTGAATATTTTTTTTACAAATCCATTTTATTAATACATATTAATAAAGCATAAATCCATCCAAAATGTACAATGAGTGATATTTGGTGTAATCACATATTTATGGTTCATCACTTCAATCATTCTTAGAGCACTTTCATTATTCCAATAATAATAATAATAATTATAATAGTAAACAAAAAACTAACAAACAAAACTCATCACCTCTCAATCTCTCTCTGCTTCCCTTGCTGTACATAGCTGCTATTCTTTTTCCTTCTCTCTAGTATATTTGTATTTATATTTTGTAAAAACAGTCTTTTATATGCAATATCACCCGTATTTGTGTTTTATATGAAGTTTTACTATCTTATACAGTCCTGTGTTATAGTTTTTAATTCCTTCTAATATATTTCCTTCTAGTAATATACATGGACCTTAGACTTTCCCTTTCACCCACTGTTATACCTATATAATAGCTCTCCTAGTTACCAGCACCTTGATATGCATTCCTATTCCATTCATTTCCAAAGATTTGCAAACATCCTTTTTATACAGATTAACCCTCAGCTTTCCATTCTCTACCCTCCTTATATTTTCTGGTGACCCTTCTAATGATTAACTCCATGAGTTTACACAATATATTTAGTTCATAACAGTGCAGTCATACAGTATTTGTCCTTTTGTGTCTGACTTGCTTTACTCAACATAATGTCCTCCAGGTTCACCCATGTTGTCATATGCTTCATGACTTCATTTCTTCTTACTGCTGCTTAATATTCCATTGTGTGTATACACCACAATTTGTTTATCCATTCATCAGTTGATGTACACCACGGTTGTTTCCAACTTCTGGCAGTTGTGAATAATGCCACTATAAACATTGGCGTGCAGATGTCTGTTTGTGTCTCTGCTCTCAGTTCTCATTCAACATTTTTGAGTGCCCAATATTTGGCAATCATTCTGTTATGATCAGAGAAAGTGTTGTACATAATTTCAATCTTTTAAAATTTATTGAGTCTTATCTTGTAACACAACATCTGGTCTATCCTGGAGAAGGACCCATATGCACTTGAAAAGAATGTATATTCTGCTACTTTGTGGTGCAATGCTCTATAGATGTCTGTTAGGTCTAGTTCATTTATCATATTATTCAGGTTCACTGTTTATTTATCTTCTGCATGTTCTGTCCAGTACTGACAGTGGTGTATTGAAGTCTCCACTTATTGTAGAGACATCTATTTCTCCCTCCAATTTTCCAAGTTTGTGCCTCAGGTACCTTGGGGCATTCAGGTTACTTGCATAAATACTTGGTATTATTATTTCTTCCTCATGAATTTGCCCCTTTTATTACTATATAATGACCTTTTTCATCCTTATAACAGTTTTGCATTTGAAATCTATTTTGTCCAATATTAGTATCACTACTCCTACCAGCTCTTTTTTTTGGTTACTATTTGCATGCAATATCTTTTTCTAATCTTTCACTATTTAACCTGGTTGTGTCCTTATGTCTGAGGTGGGTCTCTTGTAGACAACATATAGATGGCTCTTTTTTTTTTTTTTTTTTTTAAATTCATTCACTCAGTCTATGTCTTTTGATCGGGGAGTTCAAGCCATTAACATTCAGTGTTATTACTATAAAGGCATTACTTACTTCGTTTTGTCCTTCAACTCTCTGTTATATCGTTCTGTTATCTGTTTTCTTACTCTTTATATAATTTAATCCTAATAATTTTCATTTCTACACTGTTCTCCAAATCTCTTGCCCTTGCTTTTTTCTTTCAGGCTGCAGCACTCTCTTTAGTATCTCTTATAATTCTTGTCTTTTGGTAACATAGTCTATCAGTTTTTGTTTCTCTGAGAAGACTTTGAACTCACCCTCATTTTTGAAGAACGGCTTTGCCAGATACAGAATTCTTTGCTGGCGGTTTTCTTACAGTAACTTCAATTATGTCATTCTAATTTATTCTTGCCTCCGTGGTTTCTGATGAGAGGTCCATACTTAATCTTCCCAAAGTATGTGATGCTTTGCTTTTTCTCTTGATGCTTTCAGAATCCTCTCTTTATCTGTGATATTTGTCCATCTGAATAGTAGGTGTCTTAGGGTAGGTCTATTCAGATTTATTCTGTTTGGGGTGTGTGCCCTTCTTGGATATTGGTATTTCATAAGGGTTGGGAAATTTTTGGTCATTATTTCCTCAAATATTCTTTCTGCCCCTTTTCCATTCTCTTCTTCTGGAACACTGATAATGTGAATGTTTGTGCGTTTTGCATTGTCATTAAGTTCCCTGAGACTGTTCCAATTTTTCCATTTTCTTCTCTTTCTGTTCTCCTGTCTTTTCCAGTTCAGATGTTTTGTCTTTGAAATCACTAGTTCTGTCTTCGAGCAATTCAAATCTGCTTTTATGTGCCTCTGTGTATTTTGAATCTTATCCATCGTGGCTTTCATTCCCATAAGGCCTGTTACTTATCTTCTCAGGCTTTCAAATTGTTCTTTATGGTCACCCAGTGTCTTCTTAATATCCTTTATTTCTTTAGTCATATTTTCTTTAAATTATTTGAATTGATTTAGTAAAGTTATGTGATTATCAATGATTAATTGTCCTGTATCTCTTCAGGATATTTGGTGTGTTCCTTTAGCTTGTCCATCTCTTCCTGTTTCCTAGTATGGCTTGTATTTTTTTGCTGATTTCTAGGCATCTGAATATGTTGGTGAATTTACTCTGGCAAATTTCTCTCCCTTGCCTATTTTTTTTGTTCACAACTTTTCTTTGATATTTGGTTCAACTTATTCTAAATCTTTAAAATTGCCCAGCTTAAGTTATCAAAATCAGGGCTGGGACTCACTAATGGGGCTCAGATTTTCTCCTCAGGGTTGGATACAGAGAGAATCAAAAACAGTTTTTGTCCATGCAATTTTCCAGACCAGGCAACCGAAAGTGCTTGTCAGCGTACCTTTCCTCAGAGGTATTTCATTGTTGGCTTTCCTGTGTTCCTGTGTTGAATCTCCAGAGCAGAGATTCAAAGCAGACTTTGCTGGCTAAATTCACTGAAGTAAAGCCCTCTGACTCCCCCTCCCTTTTTTTTTTTTTTTTTTATTATGGGTAAAAATCAAAATTCTCATAATACATACAAACATTTGCAAAATGATATATAAATATATATGCATATATGTGTATTTGCTTACAAAAATGTTATTTATATATATATATACATATATTTTAAGAGGTGCTTAGATTACCCAAAATATCACAGGGAACCCACTGGGATTCCCATGTTGCCCACCTCCCACACCTCCCACCACATCCCACACAAACATCTCCCACAGTGTGGCCCACCACCCTCAATGAACTTACACATCCTGGAGCCTTGCCACCAACCATAGACCACAGTTCACACTGTAGACCACACTCTCTCCCACTCAGTTCTGAGTGGTGTGTGCTAATTTAAAATCCCCCTCCCTTTTCCCATGAAACAACTGACAGGGAGGAAGATGTTTGTTCCCCTGTAGTCAGCTGCAGTGAGCCAGGGGTTTTACCCCAGCTTAATATCTTGGGGGTGAGGGAGGGGATCCCTTCCTGGCCACTGCGGTGGCTTGATAACTCCCATTTGTTGTTTAGGGCTCTTTGTCTCTCTCTACCTCACCCTTCTGGTAGTTATGTAGCACTTGTCCTGGTCTGCTGACCCCCAAAGCAGATAATTTGGACAGCTTTTGGCTTTTTCTCCATTTATTTTGTGAGAGCATTGAGCCCTGCTTATTAGTCCAATGCCATCTTCCCACAATCCCTGGGGAAATAGCTAAATGTGTTTTTAATAATACACTATGGTGTACCCAACATCTCATAAAAGTAATGGTTGTCTTAGTTTCCCTTCTACTTAAACAATTGCCATACAGCGGGTTGGATTAAACAACAGGAAATTTTTGGCTTAAAATTTTGAGGCTAAAAGAAGTTTAAAATCAGGAAATTAGCAAAGCACTGCTTTCTTTCTGAAGACTCGTTCTGGGCTGCGTGCCTGAGATCTTTGACCCTTGGCTTTTCTATCACATGACAATGCACTTTTCCTTTCTCTTCCTGATTCCATTTACTTCCAGCTTCTGCTGCTCCCCAGACTTCTCCTCCATGTCCTTCTCTATAAGGCCTCCAGTAGTAGGATTAAGACACATCCTGTTTCCATTGGACCATACCTTAACTGAAGTTACCTCATCAAAAGGTCCTATTTACAATGGGTTCACATCCATAGGAATGGATTAAGATTAAACATATTTTCCTGGGGTAAGTAACTCCCAGTCACCACAGTGGTCATAATAATTCTTTATCAAGTAATAAAATTGAATTTAAACAAATCATAAAGAACAAATTTTTGGGAAGCGGCTGTGGCTCAATCACTAGGGCTCCCGTTTACCATATGGGAGGCCCCGGGTTCGGTTCCCGGGGCCTCCTGGTGAAGGCAAGCCCGCCCGCACTGCGTGGTTAGCTGACCCAGCGAGCACAAGCAGCAAGGGGGGGATAAATGAATAAATAAATAAAATCTTTAAAAAAAAAAAAAAAAAAGAACAAACTTTTCTACTAAGACTCCTTTTAAAATAATTAGCTAAGAAATTTAGAGACCCCCACACACACACACCCTTGCCCTATTTTAAATGACCTTAACTTATCTTTGGCTTGAGCTGCGTCTAATTCATTCATCTTCTTAACTTTCATTGATCACCTTTCATTCATTCATCAGTCATTTTTGTCTATCCTTTATTTGCCAGGAATAGTGTTACGTATTGAGGTAAAAATGTTGAACAGGATGTGGCCTTTGGCTTCCAAAATCTTACATTATTTGTCAAGTGTTAGAAGAAGACAAACAGATTACAGCCACATAACAGTGTGAGAAATGCTGTGAAAAAGATATGCACAAGGTACTGTGGAAACAAAGAAGAGGGCATCTCTTTTAAACTGGGAGATTGAGAATGCTTTCTAGAGGAGGGACAGTCGACCTGAGAATTAAAGAATGATTAATAATTGGTTAACTGAAGAAATGCTAGAGGGTGAGGGCCCCCTAGGAGAGAGGGTTTAGCATGTTTGAAGACACAGAAGTGTGAAATGGTATGGAGACTCTACATTGGACTGATATGGGTAAAGTAGACAGATGAGAAATCAATAGGATTAGACAAAGACATGGGCCAGTTAAAGAAGAGTCTTTAAATTTGTAATATTTTTCCTTAAACCTTTGAGAATCATTCATTCATTCATTTCTACAGTGTACCAGATAATTGGCTAGGTATTAAGCATTTGGAACGTATAGCTCGTTTTTAAGAAATTCATAGTCTAATGAGAGAGAATGATAACTAAATAAAAAGAAATGATCCTTACTCAAACTGGGAGCTTTCTAACATAAAACAAATGGTTAATATATCTTTTCCGGGAACTGTTTAAGCATGTCTTTGAGGGCTTTCTATAGAATGAGAAGTAGAATATATAAATTGTAAGTGAAAAAAAAAATTATATTGTGATATGTATTTTTTGGTGAGGAAAATAGTACATTCAGAATTAAGAAAATCTTGGTATACGATATGGTGCTGCTACTTAGTAGTTACATGATCTTATGTAAGTCTTTTAATTTTCCTTCATCTACCACCTTTATGAACTAGGGATACAAAGATAAGATTTGATTCCCACTGTTGAAGAGATTAAAGGTTATTTGAGGTAAAAATAACCATTTATTGATTAATATAAATTATAGTAGAATCACAGTAACAATAGCTATCGCCTACTGAGTACTTCCTATATATAAGTACTAATGTTTACATGTAGGAATTTATTTAATTTCTACAACCTTACTCTAAGGTATTTAATCTCATGTTTAATCTCTTTTTAAAGATGAGGAATCTGAGACACTGAGAAGGTAACTGACCTACTCAAGGCTACTCAGTTTAGTAGTGCACCTAGGATTTGAACCTAGGCAATTAAATGCAAAGTCTTATATACCACTGTGCTGTACTGTTTTTCTTAATGATAAATATTATATAACAGATTATAACTAAAGTATCATGGTAGGATAAAAGGTAGATCAACTCTCTCAAGACTTTTCAGAGAAGATGACCTTAGGGCTTAATTTTAAAGCTGCAGAGGAAGGGGCATGCCCTTGGCATAGAGAACAACATACATAATTAAGCAGAGTGTTTAAAACAACAAAAACAAAAGCATGACAAGACTGGGAGATACTTTCAGTGTGGTGGGAATTTAGAATGAAGAGGTGGATTAGTGAGAAATGAGGTTGTAAATGTAAATGGGGCCAAATTGTTTACTGACATAGATATTAGATTAAGGTGCTTCAATTTTATTATAGGGAATGGGAAATCAACAGAATGTTAAATCAGACAAGTCATATGATAATTGGATTTGCTTTGTCAATGATAATTTAGAAACTGTAGGGAAATATTTTAGTTTTCTGGGCTGCTCATGCAATGGGTTGGATTAAACATGAGAATTTATTCACTCACAGTTTTGAGACTGGAAAAAATATCCAAATCAGGATATTATCAAGATGATGCTTTCTCTCTGAAGACTCTGGTTTTCCGGGGCTGGCTACTGGCGATCCTTGGTCCTGGGCACCTCTGTCTTATGGCACATGGAGGCCTCTCCATTCTCTACTGGATTCCATTGATGTTCAGCTTCAGGCTGCTCCCTCTGTGGCTTTCTCTCTGTCTGAATTTAATTCCACTTATAAAGAATTCCAGTAATAGGATTAAAACCCATCCTGATTGAGGTGGTCATACCTTAAACTGAAGAAACCTCATTAAAAGGTCCTACATACAATGGGTTCACACCCACAGGAATGGATTAAGTTTAAGAACATGTTTTTCTGGGGTACATACAGCTCCAAACCTCTATAGGAAGATATACTCAAGACAGCGACACCAATCAGTAGTAAAATGTAGATTGAAGTTGTAGCAGGAATGAGAGACTGGACTTGAGAGAGAAATAAAGTCTATTTCATCATATCAGGATATTTCATGATATCAGTACATGAGGAGTAAGGGAAGGATATACCATGGATATGATGGATGGTGGATGGTGACACCACTGAGATAGGAATGTGCAAATATATTTGATGGTAGGGAAAAAAAGCAAACAAACAAAAAAACCAAGGAGAAGATCCTGACTTCTATTTTGAATCATTGTAAGTTTGAGGTGCCTGATTAATTCTAGGTATAATGTATGTGTTCAGGTGGAAGGTGATCCTGTGTAGCCAGGCCTGGTGATTTGAGATTTCGCCGACATATGGATGTTCTCAGGGGATGTGCAGGTGCCATGGTTTTTAGGAGGCACAGACATCTTCATGAATCTGATGAAAGCCATGTATCTAGAAAAGCTGACTTGTCTACATTCGCAGAAAACTTTGTATAGTTTCCTGGTTCTCAGAAATACTGTGTTCTAAGTATAAATCATAGGCTAGCACCTGGTGTGATGGGATTAAAGAAGAACAATCAGCTGTGTGGGAAAAGAATCAAGAGAAGAGGGTTGTAGAAGAAAAAGGAGATGAGATTTGTGAGCAGGGAGAAGCAGTGGTTAAGAAAGTTAAATCCTGTAGATCTGAAGTAAGAGGGCTAAAAAAAGGCCTTTTTAGAACCTTTTCCCCCCCTCATTGGTGGTAGTAGGTGTCGTGAAAACCTTTGCTGGAACAGCATTAGTGGGGTGGAGGTGGGGGTGCAAAAGCCAGGTAAAATGAGTTGAGTGGATGGTTGTTGAGGAAGCAACCAATGAGTGCCATCTGTCTTCAAATGCGATCCAAGAATTTTGGTAGTTTGGAAAAAAGAGAGTAAAAGAGAAGATTCTTTTTTTTAAGGCAGAGACAAACAGTTTGGACTTGAAGGAAAAGAAAATAGTGGAGATGGAGAGACTAAAGACACAGAAAAGTTTGGGAAACTTAATAGAACAAGGCTCCAAACAGGAAATTCATTAAGTATGCTGGTAGAGGGGTTTGCCTGGGAAAGGAGGAGAGACACCTTTATTGTTTCTGAAAAAGGAGAGAGAATAAAGATACATACCCTAATAGGTAGTTCAGAGGTGAGAGTTCTTACCTGACAGACTCTTTTTTCCTCTGGGAACCATGAGTCTAGGATTGAGTTGGAAGTGCATCTTAGGGAAGGTAATAAAGTACTGCAACAGCTATGAAAAAAGAAAAAGTTTAAAAGTTAATGTGTATAACATAAAAATTTTTACTGTCGAGAAGTTTAGAGAACAAACTACAAAAGTTTCCTTATATCACCCCCATCTATTTCTCCTTCCCAAATAGAAATGATCTAACAATTTGTTATATATCCTAGAGAATGAGATATACCCTAGAGAAAGGAATGGGTAGACAGACAGTAAGGTGCCTGCATGTTATATAATATGCAAAGGTAGTTATTTAATAAAATGGATTATATTATAGATAATATAGTTGTAATTTTGGTTTTTTTTTAAGTAAACTTTCTGTTTTAGTTGCAAAGATAGTAGAGACTTCCGTATACTCACATCCAGTTTCCCTGATTTTAACATGTCATATATAATAAACCAATATTGATATATTATTAAAGCTCATACTATATTCATATTTCTTGGTTTTTACCTACTGTTCTTTTGTTGTACAAAGATACCACATTACATTTAGTTGTCATGGTTCCTTTGGCTGTGGCGTTTTTCAGACTTTCTTGTTTTTGATGACTTTGATAGTTTTGAGGAGTGCTCAATCAGGTATTTTGTTGAATGTCCTTCAGTTAAGGTTTGTCTGATATTCTCACGATTAGATTGGGATTATGTATTTTGAGAATGGCTAAATGCCACTTTCATCACATGCTATCAACATAATTTATCACTGTTGATGTTAATCGTGATGACCTGGTTGACGTAATGTTTTGTCAGGTTTCTTCACTGTAAATTTACTTTGTGTAAGGAAGTTACTATGAATATCCCATACTTAAAGAGTGGGCAGTTGTGGAGCAAGTTGTTATACACTTCATGGGAACACAGGCTCAGGTACAACAAAGACTTTCAGCAAATGACTATTTTATTACCTATATAGCACAAAGAGTCCGAAAGAGCAGGGAAAGAGATCCCATCATGGCTGGTCACCTGGGGAGGCTAGCTGCTCTGGTCAGGGCCTGCAGCTCCGAACGCTCTGCTTTGTCATCCCAGGGGGAGGTGCACAAACAAGTAAGAGGGGAAAGAAGCAGGGTAGGCAAGAGCTGAGAGATGGCTGCTGAGTGTGTCTATGACTTCCCCAACAGTAGTTATGCTCCACTTCCTTGAGGGTTATCTACATAAATAATATGGAATTCTGCATGGGATATATATCTGTTTTCCCCCATTTGTTTATTTAATCATTTATTTATATGAGTATGGGTATTTATTTTATAGTTTGAGTTATAGTCCAATACTATGTTTTTTATTTGATGCTCAAATTGTTCCAGTATTGGCCATTGCTAGCACTTTTAGTTGGCTCCTGTGTCTCTTTGACATACCTCCCCACCCCCACCCCCATTGCTTTGTTTTATTTTCAGTACTTCCTTACTTTTGACACTGCCAGATGCTCTAAGCCCAACTCATATATTTTCTGCCTTGGTCCTAGAGTTAACCTTTTCTCCAAGGAGCCCCGGTTCCTTTTATTGGAGAATGGTATTAGAAACCAAGATCTGGACATTCAGTGTATATACTGGTCTTAGAAACCAAGACCTAGGTGTTCTTGCTGCCATTGCCTCTAAGCCCGTTCAGTTGATAGAGCATGGAAATAGATGTGTGTGTGTGCACTAACTTGTGTGTATGCGTGCCATGGATTCCTAAGGCTGCCAGAACAAAGTACCATAAACTGGGTGGCTTAAAACAACAGAAATTTGTTTTCTCAGTTCTGGAGGCTACAAGGCCAAAATCAAGGTGTCAGCAGGGCCATGTTGCATCTGAAACCTGAATGGGAGAATCCTTCCTGCCTCTTTCGGCTTTTGGTTTTGCCAATCCTTGGTGTTCATTGGCTTGTGGATGTATCGCTCCAATCTCTGCCTCCTCTATCTTCACCTTCTTCTCCCGTGTCTGTCTGTGTGTCCAAATTTCCTCTTTTTATGACACCAGTCATATTGGATTAGGGCCCACCCCATCTTAACTAATCTCACCTTCAAAAATCTTTTTCCAAATAAGGAAACATTCACTGGTCCTGGGTTTAGGACTTGAACATATCTTTTTGGGGGACACATTTCAACCCATAACAATACACATATCTATAAATATTTATATAAAAAGCTACCAATATCTATTTAAGCTAAATATGAGTTTATATTGGTGTCTCCAACACTAATCCATTACCACGTGGATCATTCTAGCCTCCCTCCTTTACTTATCTATAATCTCCCACTCCAATAATGAGAAAATTGGCTCTCCTCATCCCCCCATTCAGGTACCTAATTGTTCAATTCTAGTATACATGTATAATAGTACCAGAATTGTTAACCTGTATGTCTGTGGAAACAACCTTAACAATTAGACTACAGTGCTTATGTACAGTTTCTTTCACCTTTATTCTTATAGATTCCACTTGTTCCCAAAGTTACTTAGGTCAGTAACTTTTTCCCCATCCCATTCAGTGAGAGAGTTTCATACACCTGAAATATAATTACATTGTTTTGTCATATTCTGTATCCCATCCTGGGAGACTCCAACCTCCTAAAGGATTTCAAACATTTGTATACAGTAAGTTTCACTCTTTGTCCTCTAAAAGTTTTATGAGTTGTGACAAGTGCATAATGTCATGGGTTCACCATTACAGTATCATGCAGAATAGTTTCACTGCCTTAAATCATCCCCTGATCCCCTGCCGCCTTTCTTGAAACCCTGGAATCCACTGATCTTTTTATCATTTCTATAGTTTTGCTTTTTCCAGAATATCATTTAGGTGAAGTCATGCAATATGTAGCCTGTTTTAGACTGACTTATTTCACATGGCATTATGCACTCCAAGTTTTCTAATTAGAAAATCAATTTTTGAAATAGAGAGAAAAAAAAGATTCATTCATGTTTTTCAAAGCTTGAAAGCTCTTTATTTATTTATTTATTTTTTTAAAGATTTTATTTATTTATTCATTTATCCCCCCCTTGCTGCTTGTGCTTGCTGGGTCAGCTAACCACGCCGTGCGGGCGGGCTTGCCTTCACCAGGAGGCCCGGGGAACCGAACCCGGGGCCTCCCATATGGTAAACGGGAGCCCTACTGATTGAGCCACAGCCGCTTCCCATCTTTATTTTTTAATTGCTAAATAATTCCATTGTCTGGTTGAATTGATGTTTATCCTAATTCACCTATTTGAGTATATCTTGGTACCTAATTTTTGGTAATAGTGAATAAAGTTACTATTAACATTTGTGTGCAAATTTTGTGTAGATATAAGTTTTCAATTCAGTTGGGTAAATACATGGGAGCACAATTGCTAGATTATATGGTAAGACTGTAGCTTTCTAGGAAACTGCTGAGCTATCTTCCAGAGTGGTGGTACCATTTTGCATTCCCACCAACAGTGCATGAGAGTTCCTATTTTGGATTTTAGCCTTTTGATAGGTATGTTGTGGTATCTCATTGTTGTTTTAATTTTCAATTACTAATGAAATTATGTTGAGTATCTCTCTTTTCATATGCTTATTTGCCATCTGTATATCCTCCTTTGTGAGGTGTCTATTCAGATCTTTAGCCTATTTTTAAATTGTTTTTTAAATTGTATTGTTTGTTTTCTTATTGTTGAATCTTAAGATTTCTTTGTATATTTTGGGTACAAGTCCTTTATTTGATATTTATTTTGCAAGTATTTATTTCCAGCCTGTGGCTTATATTTCATTCTTTTAATAGTGTCCCCTGCAAAGCAGAAGTAATTTTAATTTTACCAAAGTTGTATCAATTTTTTCTTTCATGTATTATTCTAGTGATATTGTATGTAAAAACTCATCACCAAATCCAGAGTACCTAGACTTTTCTCCTATATTTTCTTCTAGAAATATTATAGTTTTACATTTTATTTTACATTTAGGTGTATGGTCTATTTTGACTTAATTTTTGAGAAAGGTATAAGGTCTGTGTCTGGTGTTTTGTTTGTTGCATATTGATGTCTAATTCTTCCAGCATTTATTTGTTGAAAAGATTATCATTTCTCCCTTTGCTTTTTGGAAAAGCTCAGGTAAATATATTTTGTGGATCTATTTCTGGGCTCTCTTGTCTGCTTTATAGTAAGTCATTGAAATCAGCTTTGATTTTCTTCAATACTGTGTTGTCTATTCTAGTTCTTTTGCTTTTCCATATAAACTTTGAAGCCAATTACCATTTACTGCAGGAATTTTGATTTTTACTGTATTGAATCTATAGATCAAGTAGGGAAGAATTAACATCTTAACAGTATTGAATCTGCCAGTCTATGAACACAGAATATCTCTTTTATTTCTCTTTTCAGAGTTTTGTGGTTTTCTTTATATAGATCCTATACATATTTTGTTAGAATTAAGCCAAAATTTTCATTTTTTGGAGTTATTGTAGGTGTGTTTTTTTTTCTTTATCAAATTCCAATTGTTCATGGCTGGTATATAGGAAAGCAGTTTACTTTTATACATTAAGCTTATATCCTACAACCCTGCTATATTCGTTTATTAATTCCAGGAAGTTTTTGTTTTGTTTTAAATCAGTTCCTTGGAATTTTCCACATAATCATGTCATCTGCAAATAAAGACATGATTTTAGCTGCAGGTTTGTTTGTTTTTTTAATTTAACAAGTAATTTTTCTTGATAAATATTAATAAAGCATAAGTTCATCCAAAGTGTATTCTCAAAGGTATTCAGTGTAATCACATATTTGTGCATTCATTGCTTCAATCATTCTTAGAGCATTCTTGAAAGGTGATGAGTTTTGTTTTTCATTTATTATTATTATTGGAGTAATGAGAGTGCTGTAGGTTTTATTTTAAGATGTTCTTTACCAAATTGAGGAAAGGACCTTCTATACTTAGTTTACTGAGATGTTTTATCATAAATGGGTTTTGGATTTTGTCGTGCTTTTTCTGCATCAGTCGATATGATCATATCATTTTTCTTCATTAGCCTGTTAATACGGTAGATTACATAGACTGATTTTCAGATGTTGAAACAACTTTGCATACATGGATCCAATTTGCTAATGTTTTGTTGAAGATTTTTGCTTCATGAGAGAATAGTTTTCCATGTAATGGCTTAATCTGGGTCTGGTATTAGGGTAATGCTGGCTTAATAGAATGAATTAGGGCATGCTTTCTCAATTTCTGTTTTCAGGAAGAGATTAAGATTTGGTATTATTTGTTCTTAATTGTTTGGTAGAAGTCACCAGTGAAACCATCTGGTTCTGGTACTTTTTTTTTCTTTCTGGGGATTGAACCTTGGACCTTATACATGGGAAGCAGACGCAAAACCACTGAGCTACAGACTCCCGAGGTGCTTTCTTTTTAAAAAAAATATTTATTTATTTATTTATCCCTCGCTGTCTGCTCTCACTGTCTATTTGCTGTGTGTTCTTCTGTGTCTGCTTGTCTTCTCTTTAGGCAGCACCAGGAACCGATCCTGGGACCTTCCAGAGTGGGAGAGAGGTGCTCAATCTCTTGTGCCACCTCAGCTCCCTGGTGTGCTGCGTCTCTTATTGTCTTTCCTCTGTGTCTCTTTTTGTTGTGTCATCCTGCTGGCCCAGCACTCCACGCAGGCCAGCACTCCACGTGGGCCAGCTCACTGCATGGGCCAGCTTGCCTTCACCAGGAGGCCCCGGGAATCGAACCTTGGACCTCCTATATGGTAAATAGGAGCCCAATCGTTTGAGGCACATCCACTTCCCTGTGTGTGATTCAGATTAGTTAATTGATAGAGGTTCATTCAAATGATCTATTTCTCCTTGTGCAAGATTTGGTAGTTTGTGTGTTTCAAGGAATTGGTTCATCTAAGTTATCAAATTTGTGGGCATGGAGTTGTCCATAGTATTCCTGTATTATTTTTTAATGTCTGTGGGATCAGTGGTGATGACCTGTTTCATTTCTGATATTGGTAATTTGTGTCATCTCTCTCTCACTCTTTTTTTTTTTTCCCTTGGTTAGACTGGCTAGAGGTTTATCAGTGTTATTAATCATTTCAAAGAACTAACTTTTGGTTTTGTTGATGGTTCTCTATTGTTTTCCTGTTTTCAATTTCATTGATTTCTGTCCTAATTTTATTTCTTTTCCTCTGTTTCCTTTAAGCTTAAATTGCTCCTATTCTAGTTTCCTAAAGGTAGATTTTATTGATTTAGATCTTCTTTTTAAATCATTTCATTCTATAAACTTCCTTCTAAGCATGGGTTTCACTGTATCCTGCAGGTTTTAGTAAATTATATTTTCATTTTCATTTAGTTCAAAATACTTTTACATTTCCCTTGAGTCTTCTTCTTTGGCCCATGTGTTATTTGGAAATGTTTTGTTTAATTTCCATATATGTGTGGGAGATTTTCCAGCTATCTTTTTTTTTTTTTCCCCAGCTATCTTTTTGACACTGATTTTTAGTTTAATTCTGTTATGGTCTGAGAACATACTTGGTATGGTTTCTATTTTTTTTTTTTTAATTTATTAAGATATATTTATGGACCAGAATGTGGTCTAACTTTGGTAAATGTTCCATGTGACTTGAGAAGAATGTGTGTTCTGCTGTTGTTGGATGGGAGTGTTGATGCGGATCAAGTTGATAATGCTGTTCAGATCAACTCTATCTGTATTCATTTCCTGCCTGTTTGATCTCTCCGTTACTGGATCACATTTTAAATGAGTATAGCTATTCCAGCTTTCTCTTGATGAGAGTTAGCATGGTTTATCTTTCTCCATCCTTTTACTTTTGACTTGTTTGTGTGTTACGTGTAAAGTGGGTTTCATGTAGACAACCTTTAGTTAGGTCTTGTTTCTTTATCCACTCTAACGGTATGTTCAGACTTTTCCCATTTAAATTTATTACTGATGTAGTTGAAGTAACATCTATCAGTTATATTTTAAATCAATTAAGAATAAGAAAAATAAAATGATTTTACATTACCTTCATATATTCCTTCCCCAATACCTGTCCTTCCTTCTGTAGATACAAGTTTCTGACATATATCATGTTTCTTCTTCCTCAAGAAGATTTAACATTTCTTGTAGGTCATGTGAGCCGGTGATAAATTCTCGCATAGGTTGGGCTGAAATCTCATAATGATTGTCCTTGAAAGACAAAAAAAAGTTTATGCTTCAGAAAGTAGAGATTTTCATACAAATTCACAACTGTATATATAGATACTTTGCAATAAATATATCAAATTGTTCAGTTATACCCAGTTTGTTGCTTGCCTCACAGAGTTTTACCTTAACTCTTCAAAGGTATAAGAAGTTTTGCCTTTACATTTCACAGTGCAATAAAAAATATTTTTCCAAAAAATTTAATTTATGAAAACAAACTAAAAAAGGAAAAACTGCTTAAAGTCTTTGGTGAAACTGTAAGATTTCCCTTGGCCATGGGAGCTACTTTTTCTGTTTTATATCTTCTCTGGTGAATTATAGATATACTTAGGAAAGCTATTTTAAGTTTCTAGTTGTGCCACAGGTAGCTAGTTACTTGCCAAATATATTTCTTTAATTTAGGCTGTGTGATCTGCAACCTTCTATAATTCAAATAATGGCAAACTCTTTAAAGGACTTTGGCAAGGGAAAGTTAATTGTCAGGGATTTTTAAGCATTACCTTAAGAGAGTCAAGTAAGAAATACTGTCTGGACTTAATGGAGTAATTATTCCATTGCTATTTAAATAACATCCTTTTCTCTTGGGAAACAAAAACAGGTTTTGCATTAGAAAGCTAGTTCTCATACACAATAATTTTTATAAATATTTTGAAAACTCTTAATACCATTACCCGGGAAAATCATTCAATGATTTGTCCTCATTATGTTTTACATATCTCTTCTTGTCTATTGCTTTTTTTGTGAACATCCAACTGTGGAATAAGATTTCCACCAATTTTTGTTTATCATTTTTCAGGTCTCACTGCAATATATATGATAAGGTATTATGATGTTTCCTTCTGCTTACTTGCTTAAATAACTAAAAATGCAAACGCCAATGAATGAAATGTTTCATGATTAAGGTAAAGGAAGAAAAGAAAGTAACATTTATTGAATGCAGCTATTGTACAAAGCACTTAAAGATTTATTTATTTATTTATTCATTTATTCCCCCCTTGCTGCTTGTGCTCGCTGGGTCAGCTAACCACGCCTTGCGGGTGGGCTTGCCTTCACCAGGAGGCCCTGGGAACCGAACCCAGGGCCTCCCATATGGTAAATGGGAGCCCTACTGATTGAGCCACAGCCGCTTCCCAAGCACTTAAAGAAATGATCTTATGTAAGCTTTACAATAAAGCAATGAAGAAAGATTTCACAGAAAGAGAAACATAAGATTCAGGGGGTTAAGAGCCTTTCACCTTAAATTACCTAAGGCATGTTTGTACAGGTTGTACTGGTAAGTGCCTATTCTTTCAACTCTTTCACTGCTGAAGAACATTTTAAACATGATAGTTCTGCATCTGAATTGTGCTTGAAATATAAGCATTTAAGTATAGGCAAAGCAACCATTCAGGATTCTGATATACTTCACTGGTTCTTGGTAAATTGGGAGAAAAGAAGGAATCTGAATTTTTCCATCAGTGAGATTTTCTGAATAATCTAGAAACACCAGTAAACCCACATAGCTTATAGTTGATTTGTATATATCCTTTTATATCTGATAAATATTAAATAACAGTGGTGCAATGGCTTGATCACATCCAGTTGGATAATGTTTGTCATTAGGTGATCATGTGTATATTTTTTATTAAAATGAAATATTAATTTAGGTATCTTCAGAAAACATTTCTTGTCACATTTTTAAAAAAATCTTTTCAAGCAAATGGATACTTTTATTAACATGGTAAGTTTTTTTTTGTTGTTGTTGTTTTTTAAACAGGTAGAATTTTGACCTCAAATATTTGTGTCAGGTCTGTTATTCAAATGAGCTTATAGCTGGGCAACTTATGAGCCTTGAAGAAGCCTCTTCCCTTCCATTTTAGGGTCCAGTGCACATGGTTCAGTCTTTCCTTCCCCATTCCCTCAAGGGACTTTGCAAATACTTTTTCATTTTATGCTCAGAACACTCTGAAGTGCATCAGGGTATTATATCAACCTGTACAGAACACCAAGATCTCATTCCCTGTTTTAGGTTCCATGTCAAATAAAGCTGAGTTAGGTTGTCCAAAAAAACTGACCAGACAGATTACATCAGATGGTGTGCCACAGAAAACTTAAATTTTGAACAAAATAAATCTCTCCTTCTTTGTTCTTACAGAAATTAAAGTTCCAAAATACAGACAATACCATCATCCCTGCTATCTTCTGATTCACCTTAGTCCTAACCAGGTTAGCCCCATTCACATCCCCAATTGAAGTCTGATGCCTTCTTCAGCTTTTTTTTAGCAGTTGCTGCATGGAGTTGTCTTCTAGAATTAATGCAGCTTCTTGAGTACCTCTAGAGCTGGAGAATTCCACCTCTTGAGTCTCAGGTGTCACAAAGACATTCAAAGTTCCAAGAAGCTATCTAAGTCACACACAAAGAGCAAAGCATCTCAAAATTTAGAAATAACAACCAAAGCCTAGGAACAAATGTGACTGCTGTAAAAGCTTACAATCTAGGCCCTAATTCCCTTATGTGCGAGCATTTTCCAAATGAAATTATTTCCAGAAACAAAAACATTTAACAATCAACTTATGTTGAGGTCATCAACCACAGACTATAGCAGAAACGTAATGTAATTGAGGAGAAGAGTGTAGACAGAGAAAAAAGAGAGAAAACAAAAGGCTCTCTGGTTTCAGCTTCTCCAGGGTGTCAGCAAATCGCCATCAGTTGACCAGAATCCACTGGCTGTAAACCGCCACTCCTCTTTCAAGACGATTCTCTCTTCTCTTTTTGCCGGACTAACTCCACCAGCATCTCTGCCATCTTTGCAATTTTTGGCCTTCTCCTCGGCCTTCTTGCGCCTTTTCGTCACTCTACCCTCCACTCCGTCACTTGGGTTCTGGAGATGATTCAGAGCACTCTCCTCCAAGGCCTCCACCTGGGTCTTTATTTGGATGAGCTATCGTCCATCTCCCACAACTTGCTCCTGTTCTGCATATAGGCTTTCTTGTGCTCTCTGGTCAGAGAGGCGATGTCCTCCGCATCTCATTGATGACTGGAAGCAGAAACTGCTCAAACTCTCCCTTCCATTCTAGCACTTTGACCTCCTCTGTTTCCTCCAGCTAGAAGATATCCAAGGGCCACATTTTTTCCAGTTATTTTCAGAACCGCAGTATCATGTCTACTAGAGAGATTCAGATGGACACCGACTATGCTTATCAACACGGCTCCAGAAAATTCTTCAAAACTTTTAGCCTTTTTAAACCTTTCATCTCAGAAAAGCCATGGAAAGAAGCAGCTTACGAACAGAGAAGCAGTGAACAAAATGGAGTTGTGGCTGTCAACCAGTGCTCTACATGTTACAGCCCCTTTCACAACATGGTCCTGCCTCTTGTCACATTCTTAATTGTCACTTGATGCTACTATGTAAAAGTCAGTAGCACCCCAGTTTCCAAGAATTTTGTAATTGAAAGTAGACACATCAATATGAATAAGACTGCATAGGACACTGGACTAGGAGCCAAGTTCCAGCTCCAGTCTTTTTTACTGTGGGACCTTAAGATCTTAGAACCTCATTTTAAGCACAATTTTTTTTTTTTCTCCTCGACTTACATGCTTAAGTTGGTGTGAGGCACAAATGAGATGGTCTGAAAGTGCTTTGAAACTCTAAAGATAGAGATACAGTGATTCTTGACTTTAAGCTGGAGGTCTTGTACAAAATTTTGCATTGACGTTTTGAGGAATCGTGGATCTCCCAAGCCCCATCCACAGACTCTAGTATATGAATCGAAAATGTTAGCTGATTCACAGAATGTTTATAATTCATTTCAAAAAAAATTTTTTTTTCATTCTGGGAATTCCCATGACTATAAAAACCAGTACATGGTAGGATATTTGAATATATTTGTTATATTTGTAATATTTACATATTTGGGAGACTTGCATATTTTCTAGGAATGAAATATCTCAAACAACTTTGAACTGGACTAATTTTTGTTGTTGTTGTTACTTAGTAGTTTAAATGTTCTCTTCAGTTCTTTGCCGGTGCGTGTAAGCACTCTTTCCTTAAGATTAACCGTTTTAATGTGTTCAGTACTCTTTGGATAATAGTCTCTCAGTATAGAAAAGCCATTGGCAGAATTTTAGGCAGATTGTGCCTTTCTGCTCTTCACCTATGGTGAGTCATACCATATGCTACTATTGCAGTTGAGCTAGAGTGCACAAGCATATGCCTGTAGCCAAATATGGAATTCACTCAAAATTCTCAAGGACAAGCATGTTGAAAATGCTAGTTCTTCTTTTAGTCTTAAAAATCATTGGGCAGATGTTTAGTTAAGTAAATCCCTAACCCTGCAGTGATCTTTCATTTCATAGAAAATGGCATACTGACTTATGTGGTTATGTAGAGAAATTAAAAATTAATCTTCATGGATGCCTGCTTTTCTGCAGATTAAAAAGCAAATAATTACATTTTATCCAAGTTCTCCATATCTATAATATCCTCCCAGCCTTCCTGGCTTCTTTTGCAAGATATCCTGTTTTTGTGTCTGAAATTAGCTAATTGCTGGCATAGTTAGTACTGGTTGAAAAGGGCTGATGATACTTTCAGAAAGCTTAGTATTATTGATTTGGTATATAATCTGCAACAGTGGCTTTTTGCTTTTACAAGCTTTATTTTTTTAACTGCAGCTCCAGCAAGGAATACATTTTACATTGTGATTCAGTACAAATACAAACTTATACACCCCTACCTAAAATAAGTTTCATGAAACAATAGTTACCCTTACCAACTATATTGTATTCTGATCTCTTCTATACTATTTCATTATTTTAAACGCTCGTCATGTTCTACCAAATGAATTAACATGACCTACTAAAGGGTTTAAATTTGAAAATGAGTGGTCTTCAGTTACATAATTCTCATTGGCCTTTTATGATTTATAAGATTTATTGGGATATCATTTAATTTAATATTCATGTTTTCAAGTTCTACCATAAAGTAAATTCTTCGACAGGGACCCAAAGTGTAATTTTTCATCCAGGAAAAAACAATTAAATAATTAAAAATAGAAAACTTGGTGGGTTCTTTAAATTTTTTAATTTGTTTGATTTGGATATTTTGAGCTTGGGGTGAAAGTCTGTTCTTTCATTCTTTTTACATAGTTATTAAGCTACATATTAATAGTAACATTTATGATCTCTTCACTTGTTTAACTTGGTATGACTGGTAATGCACTTACTTGGAAGCTTGTTACTTGTTTGATTAGTGTTTTATATTTTACACAAATTGTGGCAAAAGAAGTAGAAACCTAATTACTTTGTGTGCCTTGACTTATAATTTGTCATTCAGGGAAACTCATTAAAATTATCTTTACCTCTTTACCTTTTCTGTTTAAAGAAGTAGAAAAAAGATTTTAGACTGAGTTTTCTATTTTCCAGATTGATGGTAAGCTCTTACCTGTATGCTTGACCTGGCCAAGATGATAACATTTTGATTGTTTAACATTTTCCTACAGAATTAGAAGTGTTTATCACCAGCCAGCCAAGATGAACATGGTGAAGAGGATCATGGGGCGGCCGAGGCAGGAGGAGTGCAGCCCGCAGGACAATGCCCTGGGACTGATGCACCTCCGCCGTCTCTTCACTGAGCTGTGCCATCCTCCCCGGCACATGACTCAGAAGGAACAAGAAGAGAAACTCTACATGATGCTGCCAGTGTTTAACAGGGTAAGTCCAAGTTGCCAAGTACAGGCCTTTCAGGACTGGATGGCACCCCAGGAATCTTAAGGTTAGGACTTTGGCTCAAGGAAAAGCTGCTACAATGAGTTAGTTTTTAACAAGCTTGATGTTTTCATTCCTTCCTTTCAGTTAGCCATAAAATAATAGTGCTACTTGATGTGAGACTGGGTCAGAATGGGCCACACTTAAGTGAGAACTTTTCCAGTTCTAACAGGTAAAAGGAAGGCTGTGAGCATTGTGTAAAATGTTGAGTTTTGCAGAGGGATAAATTGGAAATTAACACTTAGGTTGTTTCTGTTATCTTTTGAAGAGATGGTTTGTTGCACCAAAATGGTGCAATTGTCCAAGACCTTTTAAAGAGTCATTTCAGTTTACTTTGTTGTTTGGCTAGTTTTCTCTCTGAGATTCTGTAAGAATATGGTTATAGGCCTTAGAGTGTCTAAATAGAGTTTATGTTTTAATGTAGTTTGTCACTTACATGTAGCATGTTTGTGTTTTTTTAAAATAATTTTTTGTTTTCATCAAAGATATTCAGTGCAAAGTTTAAAAAGTCAAGTATGTACCCTACCCCTTTCCACAGCTAATTGTGGCTACCACTGTCAACTCTTTTAGTTTTAATAATATACTTTTATTGATGTTTCTTGACTATTCTATTTTAATTGGCTTCTGCTGTGAACTATGTGAATGAGCTTTCTTATTCCCTGTCTTCCCAAACTATAACATGCACACTCACACTCATTCATACATGCTACCTCCTCCTTATCCTCCCAGGTGGTCACACCATTGGTTTAAATAATCAGTGCTTGCACTCTGCTGATAACGGTGTAAATATTATTCACAGATGAAATTTATAGTATACCACGATTATATTTTCTATTTTTTATGGAAATGTAGAACCAGTTTTCCCCAGAAAACTTTCTCCCCTGTTGCCTTCCCTCCCTCCCTGATTCCCTCCCTGCCTCCCTCCATCCCTCCCTTTCTCCCTCTGTCCCTCCTTCCATCCTTCCCTCCCTCCTTTCGTCTCTTTCCTTCCCCTTTATCTCTCTGGCTTTCTTCCTCCCTTGCCTTTCTTTCCTGCCTCCTGTTTTTCTCTCCTTAGTGCCTTCTCTGTTTCCATCCTTCTCCTCTTCTCTCTCTCCCTCCCCTTCTCCTGTTTCTGACCTCTTTCTCTCCATCTGTTTATCTGTCTCTCTGTCTGCCTCTCTATCTCTCTATGCCTTTGTCTCTCTCTCCTGCTGTCTCTGACTTTCTCTCCCCGTCTCTGTCACTCTCTCTCTCTCTTTCTCTACTCTCCTTTTCTCTTTTTATCTTCCCAAGTCCTCCCTCCCTCTTTTCTCTCTCTTGCCCCATGACTACATCTTTTTCTTCCTTCCCATCTCTGACTTGCTGTCTTTTCCTCAGTCTCACTTGCTCTCCATGTTGTTCTCTCTATTAGACTCTCTTTCTGTGTGAAAGCTTCTAGGCTCTTGTTCTTCTCCCTATTATTTTGAAATTTCACTGAGGCTTCATGGTAGGTCTTTATAATCTGAAAATTACACCCTTCAATTTTGGGAAATATTTTTAAAATATTTTTTTTATAGCACTCTCCCCTAAGTTTAGTATGTTCTCTCTTTCTGGAACTCTAGCTAGCAATTATATTCGCTTTTCTAGACTAACCTGTTAATAATGATATGCTCTCCCAGCCCCCCATTCTCTTTTTTCTACTGACAAGAATTTCTTAATTTCATCTACCAACTCTTCTACTTAACTTCTGCTATCATGTTTTTAAGTTCCTTGGATTCTTTCTTGTTTTATTCTTTTTCAGTTGTGAAATATCTTCTTTCATCCCTCAAATATTAAAGTTTTCCAGCTTTCCTTATACTTCTTTCATTATCTCTTTGCTCTATGTTACCTTTTTTCTTTGTTTCTATTATTCTCTTTTATATTACAGGAGTCTTCAGATGCTTGGTAATAATTGTCTATACCTTCATATTAAAGAATGAGATAGTTGGGAGTAGATGTAGCTCAAATGGTTGAGCACCTGCTTCCCACATGGGAGGACCCAGGTTCAGTCAGCGGTGCCTCCTAAAAACCAAAAAGCAAACAAACAAAAAATCAACTCAGGGGAGCTGATGTCGCTCAGTGGTTCAGTGCCAGCTTTCCACATACAAGGTCCCGAATTCAATCCCTGGCGCTGGTACCTTAAAAAAAAAAAGAATGATAGTAAAATTTGAAATTATGTGTATGAGAGGGGTGAGACATTTCAAGTGGTAAGGTGACTTGCCTTTGGCTGTTTAATTGGGGGACCCCTGAAATGCCAATATCCTTATATTTTTTCTTTTGGCCAAATGGCTATCCAGGAGGAGAATCCAATAATTTACTGCCTGGAGCATATAAGCCTGACTGCTAGTGTTTTCTTAAAGCCAAGTTGGGCAACTAACTGATACGTCATGTAAGTTTTCACATGTAAGTTTCCTTTGTCCTCAGTTGCTGTTAGTATCCCTGTTTGGATTAGACCTCCAGTTCTCTACTGCACTGGGGAGAGGCAGTCATCCATCTGCATAGACTGAGAGTAGGAGTGTGGGGTCCAAATGATTTTGATTGTGTTTTTCTGTTTTCAGCAGCACCTGTACTCCCACTTTCTAAGGTGCTGTCCTCTTACCGCCAATTCCTGAGCCTTTCTAAGTTCTGGTGCCCGCCACCTTATTTTTGTGTTTCTCCCACTGACAGATTGGGTTTCAATTTCCAGTTTTCAGTTTCCTCTGGATTGCTAAATCAATTATTATTGTTAGTACTGTCTGTCTTCCAATTTTTGTTGATCTTACCTCCTGTCTAATTACCTTTTTCCTTACAGCTTTATTCTTTTTTTAAAAATTATTATTAATTTAATATCATTCTAGTGTGGAAACACGAAGTGATAGAAACATGGGCATTCAATTCGTGTTTAATTGGAATTTATGTTGGATTTTCTATACCTTTTTAAAACTGCCATTGTATCCTTATTATAAACCATTAAAACCACTGGTCTGAATATTTTAATAGGCACCTGAAACTTAAACCTGCAGTTCCATGGAAACCAAACTAGCCTAGAAATGGTTATTTAATCTATAAATTGCTTATAGTATAGTCTAGAATTCATTCCCTAGGAGGAAGCCCTTAAATCCAGAGAAAGAAAAGAAGAGTAGGTGTAATTTCCTCCCTTTTTTTTTTTTTTGGTGCAAATTTATGCCCAAGAAATTGTTTCATATACTCAGATTTTTTTCTCCTTGAATATCACGTCTTTCTTTCTAAACCTGCCTTTACCTTTTAATACTTTTTCTTTGACTTTAATTGCTCTAATAATGCTTTGTCTGAGTAGCCTACCCAGTTACTGCATATTCTTTAATTTTCCCCTCCCATTCAAACTCCCAAACACTCAATCTGGCTAATCAGATAGGTATTACTGGGGAAACCAACCTGAATTAACAGAAATTTATCAAAACAAATTTCTGAGATATTAATAGCTACCTTATTATCCCAGAGATATTTATATTTTGTGAAAGAGGCTGTTTATCCAAAAGAATCTATTACTGGTGGATTTTTAGAGTATATAATCAAGTATTGAGACAACAGTTAAGGTTTTTTGGGAAGAACACTTGAGAAGAGTGTGTGGGCTATCAGTTAGATAAACTCTGCTAATGAGTTTGACCCATGAATAACCAAGTGACCTTGCAGGAGCATCTTATGTATTAGATCATTGTTTTCTGCTTCTTTAAAAGAAATCAACTAATGGTGACTTAAACAAAATAGAAACTTTATTTCTCATGTAAAAGTCCAAGCTGGTAGATGTTCCAAGGGACTGGATGTCTCTCCTCCATGGGATCATGCAGGAATCAGACTCTATCTTATTCACTCTGCCATCTCCTCCTCATCTCCATGGCAATGCTGGCTCCCATATGTCTGCTGGGAAAAATAGAAGATCAAAAACCAGCAGCAGCTCAGATTGATAAGGGGCAGATATGGCGGTTTGGGATGTCATGTTAGGAACCTAATACTTTATCTTGAAAGCATGCAGTGCCAGTGAAGTATTTTAAGCAAAAGGATAAGAGAGTGGAAGGGTCCAAGGCTTTCTCTGAGGTTTATAATTGGATAACTGGGTAGATATTTTTACCAATAGCTAAGAAAGAAAGGTTTAAGGGGGGGGGAATTTAGTTTGAGGCATCGAGTTTGAATGGGCTGTGCGTTATCCAGGTGTAGGTATTCAACAGGCAATTAGAAGCTCAAGTATGAGGGAACTTGGCTGGATACATATTTTAAGGATTCCCCTGATAGGGAACAAGAGCTTGTCAATTAGAATGCAGAAAGAATCAGGAGATTGTAGTGTTATAGAATTCAAGGTTTAAAGTTTCCAGAAAGAGGAGAGCCATCAACAATGTCATATACAATAGAGAGACCAAGTAAGATGAGGACCAAAAAATGTTCCTGGGATTTACCAGTTTGGAGGTCACTAGAATGGTGGAGCCAGAAAGCAGTAAGTTTAGGAGTGAATGAGAGCTAAGAAGAAATACTAAGTATATATTAGGCTTTGAAAACTTTGAATGATAAAAGGAACTGATGGAGGTAAACTTGGCAACAAGGGAGGATTTTTGTTTGTTTTATTTTTAATTTATTAATGATACATATTAGTAAAGCATATGAATGCACAATTATATGATTATACCACATACCATTGATTGTATACTTTTGATGGAGTGCTTGTTTTTTAAGATGGGAGAGATCTATGCATGCTTATAAACACAGGAGAAGAAGCCAGCAGAAGGGGAAAATTGGAGATTTTTAGGAGAGAGGACAATTGATTAAGGGAAGAGGGCATTAAGGCAAACTTCAAGTGGGTAGACAAGCCTTGAATAGGAAGAAAGACCACTCCCTCATCCTGTAGGAAAGCAGATTTTGTTGGTTGTAAATATAGATTTGTAGTGGAGAGAGTGGGAAGTTGAACAAGATCTTGCTTGATGACCTCAGTTTCCTAAGTCATCAACAGAAGGTGTGGTCTATTAGGAGGTGAGAGTGAGCTCAGTAAGGCACTTAAGGAAATTGTGATGATTTGGAACATTAATGAACAGTAATGAAAGAGATGGTTGAAAAGGGAAATAAAAGAATTGATGAATAGTATTGAGGGACCAGTGAAGGTTGGGGATGAAAAATTTGTACTGGATTTTTTTCATACAGGTATGTGATTTTTCTTATGCAGGCACTTAGAAGCCTGAGTGTAGTAGTAGAGAAGGCAAGTACGTCATTTATTGGGGTTTAGGTTTTGTTGGGATGGTAAGGTGGCAGGAAGGAGTATAGTAAAAGAGAGAATAGTTCAC
This sequence comes from Tolypeutes matacus, assembly GCA_026826555.1. Lineage (NCBI taxonomy): Eukaryota > Metazoa > Chordata > Mammalia > Cingulata > Chlamyphoridae > Tolypeutes > Tolypeutes matacus. The sequence continues at coordinate 1,046,226 of JAKSZT010053779.1, read as the reverse complement.
ATATGACTCGTGGGTTTGAAGTGGCTAGAATAGGAGCAGAGGATGGAAGAGTTAAAACATTTAAAGAATGTACATACTTTATTAAATAGGAGGCTAGATTACTTGCTGAGAATGATGGAGTGGGGAAATAGATCTGTGTAAGAATGTGAGGAGAAGTGGGAAAGGCTTAAAAGAGCAGTTTTGAAAATGGCAGGGAGAACTGATTACAGGCAAACCATTGTTTCAAGCCTTTTTAGGTTACAGTCATTAATTTTTATTGGAACCAGTTCTGGGAAGTTGATCTTTTCAAATCTTTTTATTTATTTATTTTTTTAGGTTTTTTTTTTTTTTTTTTTTAAAGATTTTATTTATTTATTCATTTATCCCCCCCTTGCTGCTTGTGCTCGCTGGGTCAGCTAACCACGCCGTGCGGGCGGGCTTGCCTTCACCAGGAGGCCCCGGGAACTGAACCCGGGGCCTCCCATATGGTAAACGGGAGCCCTACTGATTGAGCCACAGCCGCTTCCCTTTTTTTAGGTTTTAATGTCATAAAGTGCTGTTGGCTATATAGCTGAATAATTTGAGATAATTTCCTTCTCTTAGACTTTATGAGCATTTACAAGGCAATGATAATGTTTAGAGCGGGTAGGGCCATTGTTCTTCTCAGTTATTAACATTAATTAATAAATAAAATCTTACATACATATCCCATGTATTTCATGGTTAGACTTACACTGAGTTTAGAAGATGTCTTCGACTAGAAGAGTCTTACAAATATTTTGTTTTTTGAAGGGAGCTTTGTGATGCTCTAATGATTATTCTGTCGGTTTATACGGTTTAACATATTTCTCTTATGTTTTTTGTTGTCTTAAGTTTCATTAAGTATTAAATTCTTTCAAGTCAAAAGTTTTTAATTGGCTGTTTAAAAGCACATGCACATGCATTGCCTTAAGCATCAAACATTTTGAATGATTTGAATATCGCAACAGTTCAGGAAACTCTAATGAAAACATAGAAAGTTATTTCTGTACCATCATAGGTCAATTTATATTGTGACAAATTAAAATATATATATATTATATTCATTTGACGGTCATTGACAAGCTAAAATTGTCTTTATATAGGACATCATTGCTATTAAGTTTAGAAATAAATACCTATTTAATACTTCACCATTTTGCATGAACATTCTCTACCACACGATATAGCTTTGATGAAGGAATAGCTCAGTATCTCTCTAGAGTACACTGGTTCCTACAATGATTGCTAAAAATGAATTGTACTGTCAAATTTTAAGACTTTGATTTTTGCTAAGTGGAAAATAAACCATATTGCTTTGGGACATGAGCATCTATCTACAGAATAGATTTTTAGATATGCTTCATAGTGTTATATGAAAGAACAGTATTATTTCAGTGGTTTTTGCCTATAAGTGAAATGGGTTGGCAGATGACATACACTGTGTCCTTTTTCTGGGTGAGGTCTCATTCTGGGTTCTTCAGATGCCTCCTGTAGTTTTCATCACAGTCGTGCAAAGAAGCTGTCGTTATCTCCTTTCACACTGACTCCCTCAAATTGAAATATTATGGTGGAGTCTGAGAATAGCTGAGGAATATTTATCTAGCATTCTTCAATATAATTAACCTTTAGTCTCAAGGAAAAAAGTTTAAATTTATTTGAAATTGAATAGCATTTCAGTCATCTAAATATTCATTAACTGCCATTATTAATTACCATGGTATATATTGTCATATATTTCACTGTATACTTTAAAATACAGTCTTTACTTATTAGATCTTTTAGAAACTCGTTTTGTTGGTTAGATAAAATTTCTAGTAACAGTTCTCTGAGGAGATGATTTTTTTTCTTTAATTAGAGAAGTTCTGGATTTACAGAATAATCATGCCTAAAATAAAGGATTCCCATATACCACCCAATTATTAACATTTTGCATTAGTATAGTACATTTTTTAGCATTGATGAAAGCACAATTTTATAATTGTACAATTAACTTTTTCTGTAGTTAACGCATATAACTCCAAATTTCCCCCTCTAATCACATTCAAATATACAACATAGTGCTGTCAATCGAGTGCACAATGCTGTGCTACTGTCATCACTGTCTACCACTAAAACCCTTTCATTGTCCCAAACAGAAACTCTGTACCTCTCAACTCTTAACTCTAATCCCTATGCCCACACCATTCCCTGGTAACCTGTATTCTGGATTCTGACTCTGTAGGTTTGCTTATTGCTCATTCTAATTTTTTCATATCAGTGAGATCATACAATATTTGTCCTTTTGTGTCTGCCTTGTTTCATTTAACATGATGTGTTCAAGGGTCATCCTTGTTGTTGCATGTAAGGGAACTACATTCCTTTTTATGGCTGAATAATATTCCCTTGTGTGTATATACCACATTTTGTTTATCCATTCATTGGCTGATAGACAGTTGGGTTGCTTTCAACTTTTGGCAATTGTGAATAATGCTACTATGAACACCGGTGTGCATATCTCTTCCAGCCTCTGCTTTCACTTCTTTTGGGTTTGTACGTAGTAGTGGGATTTCTGGGTCATATGGTAGTTCTATACTTTGTGGTCCCACCAAACTCTTCCATAACAGCTGCGCCATTTTACATTGCCACCAGCAATCAATGAATGTTTCTATTTCTCCACATACTTTCCAACACTTGTAATTTTCCATTTTTGTAATGGTAGCTATTTTAGTGGATGTGAAATGGTATATCTCATTGTGGTTTTTTAATTGCATTTCCCTGATGGCTAATGATGTTGAGCATCTTTTCATGTACTTTTTGGCCATTTGTTTGTCTTCTTATACATAGAAATAGAAATAGCAATTCATGTCTTTTGCCTATTTTTAAATGGGTTGTCTTTATGTTGTTGAATTGAAGGGTTTCTTTATATATTCTTGGTATTAAACCTTTATTGGATATGTGGTTTCCAAGTATTTTCTCTCATTCAGTGGGTTTTCATTTTATTTTCATGATAAAGTCCTTTGATGCACAAAAGTACTAAATTTGATGAGGTCCTGTTTGTTTATTTTTTCTTCTGTTTCTTGTGCTTTTGGTGTAAACACAAAAGTACTACATTTTCTTCTAGGAGTTTTATAGTTCAGGCCTTTATATTTAGGTCTTTGATCCGTTTGAGTTAATTTTTATATATGGTGTGAGATAAGTGTCTTCTTTCATTCTCTTGCGTATGGAAATCCAATTCTCTGAGCACCATTTGTTGAATAGACTATTCTTTCCCAATTGATTGGTCTTTGCTTCTTGTCAAGAATCAGTTAACCGGGAAGCAGATGTGGCTCCATCCCTTGGGTGCCTGCCTACCACATGGGAGGTCCCAGGTTCAGTCCTGGTACATCCTAGAAGAAAAGAAACAGACTCTGCCCCTACAACAAGCAGATGGCAGAAGCTAGCAGACGCCGCAGCCCACCAGGAGTGGATGTGGCTCAGGTTGTTGGGCACTTGCCCCTCATGTGAGAGGTCCTGAGTTTGGTTCCTGATGCCTCCTGGAGAAGACGAGCAAACAATGAGCAGATGAGAGAACCATCTGGGGGAGGGGGGGATAAATAAAGAAAAATAAAGTAAATAAAATAAATCTTAAAGTAAGTTTAGCAAGTGTGAATCTTTCAACTTCATTCTTCTTTATCAAGATGGCTTTGGCTATTTGGATCCCCTTATGTTTCCATATAAATTTGATTATTGGCTTTTCCATTTCTGCAAAGAAGGCTCTTGGAGGTTTGATTGGGATTACATTGAATCTGTAAATCACTTGGGAAACAGTTGACATCTTAACAATATTTAGCCTTGCAATCCGTGAACATGGAATTTCCTTCCATTTACTTAGGTCTTTGATTTCTTTTAGCAGTGTTTAGTAGGTTTTTTTGTATAAGTCCTTTACATCCTTAGATTTATTCTTAGATATTTTATTCTTTTAGTTGCTGTTATAAATGGAGCTTTTTTCTTGAAATCTTCTTCCCATTATTCATTATTTGTGTATAGAAACACTTTGATCTTTGGTGTTGATCTTGTACCCCACCATTTTCCTGAATTCAATTATTAACTCTTGCAGCTTTGTTATGAATTTCCCAGGATTTTCTGTGTATAGATCATATCATCTCCAGATAGGGAAGGCTTTTACTTCTTCCTTTCTAATTTGGATGCCTTTTATTTCTTCTTCTTGCTTAACTGTTCTAGCTAGAACTTCTAGATCTATATTGAATAACATTGGTGACAGTGGGGTATCCTTGTCTTGTTCCCAGTCTTGGAGGGAAAGATTTCAGTCTTTCACCATTGAGTATGAAGTTAGCTGTAAGGTTTTCATATATACCCTTTATCATGTTAAGGAAATTTCCTTCTATTCCCAGTTTTCTTAGTTTATTTATTTATCTATTTATTTAATATTTTATTTATAAATATTTTTTATCAAGAAGAGGTACTAGATTTTGTCAGGTGCCTTTTCTTCATCAATTGAGATAGTTATGTGGTGTTTTTCCCCTTCATTCTGTTAATGTGGTATATTACATTAATTGATTTTCTTATGTTGAACCACCTTTACATACCTGGGATAAATCCCACTTTACCATGGTGTATATATATATTTTTTATTTTCCCCAATTATTTATTTATTTATAAAGATACTTAGATTACATAAATGTTACACAAAAAATACAGGGATTCCCATACACCCCACCTCCCACACCTCCCACAGCCTCCCACATAAACATCCTTCATTAGTATGGCACATTAATTGCAACTGATAAACACATCCTGGGGCTTTGCCATTAAGCATGGATCATAGTTCACATTGTAGACCACACTCTCTCCCACACAGTTCTGCATGTTATATGATGATATAAAATGGCCTATATCTGCCATTGCAATGTCACTCAGGACAATTCCCAAGTCCTGAAAAAGCCCCTGTATTACAACTGCTTTTCCCTCTCCCTGCCCCCAGAGCCTCCAGTGGCCACTGGCTCCACATCGATGTTGTAATTTCTTCCATTGCTTGAATCACAATATGTCTATAGTAGGATACAAGTAAGTCCATTCTAGTCCATAGCTCCTGAGGAGTCTGGGATGATGGTATCCACTCCACCTCTGATTGAGAGGGGGTTTATATCCCATGGAGAAGATGGATGGGATTATCCTGCCTGCAGCTACAGACTCTCTCCATTACCTGAGACGGCCATTGTCCATCATTATCTCCCTGCCATTTGTCCTGGGTGAGTCCAATGAGCTGTAGAGTAGGTGTTGCAACTCCACTGAGGTTCTGGGCCTAGCTGGCACATGGACAGCCCAAAGACTCATGTCTCTGCACGTACACCTACAAACTCCAGCACCAAGTATAGGTTTGAATAGAAGGGACAGACGAGCCATGTGCAGGGAAGACATAGTTGAGTCCAACTCTGTCACTCTCAGGAGCACAAACCCAAATGGTTATTGTGGTGGTTTGGAACTGTATGTACCCCAGAAAAGCTTGTTCTTAAATCGAGTTATTCATGTGGGTATGAACCCTTTGTTAGTAGGACCTTTTTTAAAAGCATTTTTATTCACAAACTCTACAATCCAACAAAAGTATACAATCATTGCCTTTCAGTATAATCACAGAGTTGTGCTTTCATAACCACAATCAATTTTAGAACATTTTCATTGCTCCATAAAGAAAAACAGCATACCCATTATACCCCCTTAATATTGACATTTAGCAATGGTGTGATACCTTGTTACAATTGATGGAAGATTATCAAAATATTATTAACTATTATTAACTATAGTCTATAGTTTGCATTAGGTGCATTTTTCCTCCATATACTCCCCTATTATTAAGGTAAGTAGAAGCTTTTGAAGAGATTAATTCAGTTAAGTTGTGTGTGGCCCAGCCCAATCAGGATGGACTGTCATCCTTTTACCGGAGTCCTTTATAAATGGGGTAAATTCAGACATCAGTGAGAGAAAGCCACAGAGGGAGCAGCCAGAAGTCTAACATGAACGGAATCCAGAAGAGAAGGGAGAGACCAGGAGACGCTGCCATATGCCTTCCCATGTGAGAGAGGATCCAAGGATTACTGGCAGCTAGCCCCACAATGCTGGCCTTCAGGAAGAAAGCATCAGCTTGATCATGCCTTGTTTTGGACTTTCTTTTATTGACAAAACCGTAAGCAAATAAATTCTCATTGTTTAATTCTACCCATTTCATCATATTTGCTTAAGCAGCCTACAATATTAAATAGATTTTTTTTTTTTAACCAGGAGAGTGGGGTGGCTACTATTTGTCAATACCAAAAATGTGGAAAGAACTTTGGAATTGGGTAATGGGTAGACATTGGAAGAATTTTGAGGTGCTTGATAGAAAAAGCCTAGATTTCTTTGAAGAAATTGTTGGTAGAAACATGTATGCTAAAGGTACTTCTAGTGAGGCCTTAGAAGAGCATGATGAATGTATTATTGGAAACTGGAGGAAAGGCAATCCTTGTTTTAAAGTCACAGAGAACCTTGCAAAAGTGAGTTCAGATGTTAAAAGGAAAGCAGAACTTGAAAGTGATGAACTTGGAAATTTAGCTAAAGAGATTTCCAAGTTAAGAGTGGAAAGTGCATCCTAAAAGTTTCTCCTCGCTGCTTATGATAAAATGCCAGAGAAAAGGGATATGCTCAGAACTCAACTCCTTGGAATAAAGAAACCTGAAATCAATGGTTTGGAAAATTCTGAGCTTCCGGAAAGTGATTCCCCAGAGAATAGTGCCCCAGTGAGGGTTTAATTGAACATGGAACCAGTCTGTGGAAGTCAGGATTGGAAGTGCAGTTATCTAGGAAGGATCTGTGGAAAGTTCTGTTGCCTGATTGTTTGGACCCCTGTGAACTACATGCAAAACCAACAAATTTGTTTCATAATTTGTATGAATGAAACCACTGCCAGCCTGGACTAAAAGGGACAGAGTAGGGACAAATTATTGGAGGGTAGAACCAAGGAAGCTAATGTCTGGACGGAAAACATCTTCCAGGGCCAAGAGAGTGAGCCCACCCACGTGTGTGGAAACAGTGAGTCTGCCCCAGAACTTGGAGCAGGCAAGACTTCCACTCCATTTTTCAGCAAGAATGCTACCACCTCTCTGTTGTCAGAGATTGGAGGCTGTGCCCTGTGGATTGCGGATGGTCTGGCCACCACCCCAGTACGCTGAGAGTGGAGTTTATGCCCCATTGTTTGCTGAGAGCCTGGCTGCCATCCCGAGGTGTGGACAGAGTGGAGCCTTCACCCCAATGTTTAGGGAGAGTTTGGCAACTGTGCAAGGACTTGAAAGGAGTAGGGCTGCTGCTCCATCAGGCCTGGAAGACACACCATCATTCCATAGATGACTCTCACACTTTGATATTTAATGGCGTATGCCCTGCTGGGTTTAAGAAGTCTTTGGGACCTGTGCATCCTGTTTCCCTTCCAATTTTTCCCTATGGGAATGGGAATATTTATCCTATGTCTTTTCCTCCTTTGTATATCAGAAAGAGATAACTTTTTCTCTGGGTTCCACATGTCTACAGGGGAAGAGAAGTATGCTCTAGGACATACCATACCCATAACTGATTTTGATGAGTCTTTGAAGTCATCATTCTTTCTGAAGACTTTTGGCATATTGTGATGGAATACATATGTTTTGCATATAGAAAGAACATGTATTTTGGGGCTCCAGAGGGTGAAGTATGGTGGTCTAAGTACCCCAGAAAAACATGTTCTTAAATCTAATCCACTCCTGTTGGTGTGAACCCATTGTAAGTAGGATCTTTTAATGAGGTACTTTAGTTAAGGTTTGTGTGGCCCAGTCCAATCAGAATGGATCTTAATCCTACTACTGGAGTCCTTTTTTTTTTTTTGATTAGGCCAGTGATTTATTAAGGTAGGAGGGAGAGAAGAGAAACGGGAGGAAATAACAGATCATGGGTCCCAGGTAGAGAGGAAGTTGCTGAAGAGTGAGAAAGAGGGCTGATTTATAGATTGCAATTTCCCATTATAGATTATAAAGGCCCGGTTTTACTTGCATGTTGATCCATGTGGGGGGGGGGGGACACGGCAAGGGCAAGGAGCAGAAGGCGAGAGAGAGAGAGAGAGAGAGAAGGAGTCTTTTATAAATGAAATGAATTCAGACATGAGAGAGAGAAAGCCACAGAAGGAGCAAGTAAAAGCTGGGCATCATCAGAATCCGGTAGAGAAGGGAGAGACCAGGAGATGCCGCCATGTGCCCTGCCATGTGTATTAGTCAGAGTTCTCTATGGAAACTGAACCAACAGGAGATACCTGTAAATAAGAATTCTCTCATGTGACTGTGGGGATGGGCAAGTCCATAGGTCATGCTGCAAGCTGGAAACTCCAATGAAGCTTTTTGATAAATTCCCCCAGAAGAAGTTGACTGGCTGACGTAGAGATGGGAATTCTCTCTTTTGGCTGCTGAAATCATCAGTTCTCTTTGAAAACCTTCAAGTGATTGGGACTTCTCTCATTGTTGAAGGCTATCTCCTCAGTTGATTGTAGATGTAATTAGCCACAGATGCAATCAATTTACTGATGATTTAAGTCCACAAAATGTACTCACAGTAACAGGCCATTGCTTGCTTGACCAAACAACTGGACATCATAACCTAGCCATGTTGACACATGAACTTAACCATCACACCATTGACAGAGTTGCCAAGGATTGTCAACAGCCAGCCCCAGAACAACAGTCTTTGGGAAGAATGCATCACCTTGACCCCTTGGTTTGAACTTCCTTTCATTCTCAAAACCGTGGCAAATAAATTCCCATTGTTTAACCCGACTCATTTCATTATATTGCCTAGCAGCCTACGAAACTAAAACAGTGACCTTTACTGGAGGCCTTTTTTTCTTTATGCCACTTTGAACCACGGCCCAGTGACCTTTCCTTTCAGTCTGAAGAAATCCCTTTAGCATTGCTTGTAGGGCAGGTCTAGTCCTGATGAACTCCCTTAGCTTTTGTTTATTTGGGAATGTCTTAATCTCTTATTCATTTTAAAGAAAGTCTCTTGGGATATAAAATTCTTGGTTGCAATTATTTTCTTTCAGCAGTTTAACTACTCAGCCTACTTACTGCCTTCTTGTCTCTGTGGTTTCTGATCATAAATCAACCTTAATCTATTTGGAGCACCCTTGTACATAACATGTTGCTTTTCTTTTGCACCTTTCGCAACTATCTCCTTGTCCTTTGCATTCAACAGTTTTATCATTATGTGATAGGGTGTATTTTTCTTCATGTTTATCCTATTTAGTGTTCTCTGGGCTTCTTGGATGTGCATATTCATGTCTTTTGCTAAGTTTAGGAAGTTTTCTGTTGTTATTTCTTTGAATATTTCTTCTGCTCCTTTCTCTTTTTCATCTCCTTCACATATTTGTACTCTTGATGGTGTCCCAGAAGTCTCTTAGGCTGTTTGGCTTTTTAAAATTCTTCTTCCTGTCTGCTCCTCAGCCTGACTCATTTCAATAGTCTTATCTTTGAGTTTCCTGATTCTTTCTTCTGCCAGCTCCAATGTGCTGTTGTAACCCCCTTGGGAAATTTTCATTTCAGTTTTTGTGGCCTAACAGTTCATTAATTGTTTTCCTGATATCCTTTAGTTCCTGATGCCTTCATCTCCTTCAGCATCTTGAGGATCATTTTTTTTTTAATGTCTTTGTTTCGTATGTCCGCAGTCTGGATTCTTTTTTTATATTTTCTGGATTTTTATCCTCTTCCTTTAAATGGCCCATCATTTCTTGTTTCTTTGTCTTGTAATCTTTTATTGCACACTGTTCATTTTAATGTCTTAGAATACTAGCTCTGGCTTTTATTCCCTGAGATGTCTGTTTCTTGAGTTTGTAACCAGCTGGTGATATGACAGAGATTTTCATGAGTGTCAGCCCTCTTTTTATGAAGGGGCTGCCCTAGGCGAATGCGAAGTGCAGCATTCTCACTGTCTTTTCTGGGCATGTGCCTTGTCCTGAGCTTTTGCTTGCTTGTGGCCTTAGGAGTTCCCTTCTTTATAGGAGTTTGAATACCCCCTCATCGTGTTATAACCCAGGAGATCGACCACACTTAGACTTTAACCACTTTTATGAAGTTTATTGAGCTAAGCCCGCGGGCGTCTGCAGCACCTCTCATGCAGGAGAGAACTGCAGCACCTAGGTTTTAAAATGGCTCCTTTTTATAGGGGGTTGTTGTTGCAGTTTGCAAGCAAGCGGGATAAACAGAAGCGGATTTTGGCTGTTAGCTAGCGTTTGCACAGAATGCCCTGATAGCCTGGGGCACAGCTGCAGGGTTGAGATGTCCTTGCAGGATTGTTCAAAGGAGGGGAGGTTGTGGAGGTTGTGTGCTTTTCAGATAAGACACTTAGGAGACAGTGGGAAACTTTTCTTTTTTACGTTACTCTGGTTGCCATGAAGGCCTATGGGTAGGCTAATTTAGGGTTCAACAATCGTCCCAGGAGAAATACCTTTTCTCTCTCTCCAGGTTGTTCCACTGCCAGATTTAAAGCAGGTAAACCTTTGTCCTAAGCCATCAGACTCAGTTGTTTCTTATACTGCTTTAGTTGTCTCAGGCTACATTTTTTCTCTTTTTTTATGTTATAAAATTTTAATAAGCTTCTTTTCTAGATGGTTTTTTTTTTTTTTTTTTTAAGAAGCTTTAGATTATATAAATGTTACATCAAAAATACAGGGGACTCCCATATACGCCACCCTCTCCCCCTCCCACACTTTCCCCCATTAACAACATCTTTCATTAGTGTGGTACATTTGTTACAATTGATGAACACAGATTGAAGCATTGCACTAACCATGGTATATCGTTTACATTATAGTTTACACTTTGTAACACACAATTTTGCAGGTTTTGACAAAATGTATAATGGCCTGTATCTGTCATTGAAGTATCATGAAGGACAATTCCAGTGTTCCAAAAATGCCCCTGTCACACCTATTCTTCCCTCTCCCTCCCCTCAGAACCTCTAGTGGCCACTGCTTTTATGTCAATGATACAAGTTCTTCAATTGCTAGAATAATAACAAGTCTACTTTAGTCCATAGTTGCATCCCCCCCTTATGTTTGTTTTTAGAAGAACAAACTCTGGTGTGTGTGGGGGGGTATGCCAGAGAGGAGTTTCAGAAGTCAGTTTTTCCCTGCCCAGAACATGGCCAGAGAGCCAGAAAGGGAGCACTGGCTGCTTCCAAACCCTTGGAGCAGGGATGTGGGAGAGGGCAGAAAGGGCACCAGGAGGCTTATATATATATAAGATATATATGCTGGGCAGGCCAGGAAAGCTATACTTTCTTGGCCTGCCCAGCATATACACCCCTGCAACTGTCCTCTACAGCTGTGAGGAAGCGTACTGTCTTTAATGTTCTTCCACAACCTTTGTCCCAGGCTGGTTGGAACTGTAGCTGCCCTCAGAATCCAAAGTAGTCAATCAAAAGCTGTAATCAGTGATTGGCCTGTGCCCACTGCGAATCTTGGGGACATAGATGTTTACATCCCTTTCTGGTACCAGCAGGCTATACCAAGTACCAGACCTCACTGCTTTCTGCCATGACAGTGGTGGCTAGGCCATGGTAACCACCTGTATTAGTCAGCCAAAGGGTTGCTGATGCAAAGTACCAGAAGTCTGTTGGTTTTTATAAAGGGTATTTATTTGGGGTAGAAGCTTACAGTTACAAGGCCCTGAAGAGTTCAACTCAAGGTTGGTTTCTCACCCAAAGTCATTTGCCACATCTTGAAGCAAGATGGTGGGCGACATCTGTGAGGGTTCAGCCTTCCTCTTTCCTCTTAAGGCTCTGTGGTCCCAGCACCTGCCGATCTCAGCTGTAAGCTATAGTGTTTGTTTCTTTCCAGGCCTCTTCAGCTGCAAACTATCAGGCAAATTGCTCAGCTCTCTCTGGGGCCCCAGGATCAAAGTACTCTCCTCTGCTGTGTCTGTGAGCTCTCTTTCTTCCATGTATCTTCTCCTGTGTATCTACTTCTGTGTTCTTTATTGAGCATCCGTTTATATAGCCCACCAAGGGGGCAGGGACTCAAACTGAGTGTATTAGTCAGCCAAAGAGGTGCTGATGTAAAATACCAGAAATCTATTGGTCTTTATAAAGGGTATTTATTTAGGGTAGAAGCTTTCAGTTACCAGGCCATAAAGTATAAGTTACTTCCCTCACCAAAGTCTGTGGCCACGTGTTGGAGCAAGACAGCTGCTGACGTTTGCCAGGGTTCAGGCTTCTTGGGTTCCTCTCTTCCCGGGGCTGAGTTTCTCTCTGGGCTTAGCTCCTCTAGTTCCTCCACAAGGTCAGCTGTAGACTATGAGGCTCTCTAGGCTTTGCTTCTCTCAAGGCCAGCTGTGAACTCTCAGGCGAATGGCTCATCTCTGTCCCCGGGCCTTCTCTCCTTCCTCACCAGAACTCCAACATCAAAACTACTTCAACACTGTTCTTTGCCCCATGCCTTTTATATTTGATTCCTGCCCCACCAAGGGGTGGGGCTCAATGCCCTACTGACGTGGCCCAGTTAATGCCCTAATCATAACTTAATCATGCCCAGATTAGCAGACCAGTTTACAAGCGTGATCCAATATCTATTTTTGGAATTCGTGATTACATCAAACTGCCAAACTGCAACACTAAGTCACCCTAATGACATGCCAAATCAAAGTCGTAATCTTAACATAATTTAATCAAAGGCATCTCAGCTGAATCTAATACAATCAAAGGGTATCATGCTCAGAGGAACAAACCAGTTTACAAACGTAATGAATATCTCTTTTTGGAATTTATAGGTAATAACCAAACTGCCACACGGCCACATGGAGAGAGCAATTTACTGGTATATGTTGTAATTTACTAGCCTCTTCCTTTTGCTCTTCCCTGTATGCCATACAGTGTTCTTTTGGACTCCAGAGTTTCACAATAGTTGATTCAGACTGTTCCTTCCTCATCAAAAGTTGTTCAGGTGGGGGGATTGATTCCTGGAGTGTCTTGTTTGCAAACAAATAAGAGACAGATCAGGAGATAGGCAAATGAATATTTTGTTATATCTTTATTACTTATTGCATAATACATTACAGCTGACAATGGAGAATGTGGCTTAGGTCTGTACAACAAAGTGTTAAATTCACCCCTGAAATAAACAGTTACTTATTAAGTTACTGATAGAACAGAACCAGACCTATTACAAGCCACACCAAGAGCAAATAAGAATGAATATTCTCATAAGGCAGATATAACCCAACAGGAGAGGAGAGAGTCAGAAACTGAGTGGCATTCTCAATATATATTGGTGATCCTCTTAAAAACAAGAAAAGTATATGTTTCCATAATCATTAATATTAATTGAGGAATTTTAACTAATTTGCAGTATGAAATAATGCAATTACATCTTCCTTGTTAATTTTTTAATCTGTTAAAATTATTAGGACTACTGCAGATTATTTAAGGAATAATGATTGTCAGTACTTTTTAGCTTAATTTTAAATATTATATGTATTTAAGAAATATAAGGTACTATTTTTGAAAACTTCCTAAAAATTCCAACCTATCTTAATCTTGTATTAGCCAGAGTTAATAAAGTTTTATTAAATAAAATCATTCAGCAGTAAATGTTTATTGAGCTTCTACTTTGTGGCTGTAATTTGATAACATGGTTAATTTGTTCTCTTTGGATATGCCAAAAATATTTAAAGGGATGCCAGGAAGTATCCTGAAATTTAGATCGATATTAAAAATGACCTTCTAAAAACATGTCAGCTCATGCTATTTTCCTCTAAATGTGAACACTGCACAGTTATAATTATAGGGTTCATGAGAAGTTTGAGACAATATAGTACTAAATGATTAGGAGCACAGTTTGGAGTTAGACAGAACTCATTTTAAATTGTCTTTACCACCTTATGGCTTAAGTCACTTAATGTCTAATCCTCAATTTCCTCACTGTAAAATGATGGTATTAATAGTACCTACTATTTTGAATTTTATGAGATTTAAAAGACATTTCACATGTCTAGTATTTGAATAGTGCCAGACACATTGGGAGCACTCAGTATATGGTAAATATTACTTTCATCGAATTTTCCTAGAAGGCTATTTTGTCTCAGTAATTTTTTTCCTGAGATGTGAATATTTCACATATTTCTTATAGGGTCAGCTCTTTTGAGCTGAATGTGTTGTCAGTTTTCTTGCCCAACCTTCTCCCTTGACCAATGAGAAAATGAGAACCAGAAAAATTTCACCTGTAGTCCCTGAGGGTGAGAAGTAGAGTGAAAGCCTCCTGCCTCTCAGCCACATGCCCTGTCCCCCATGGCACACATTTAAGTACATGATTGAAACATTTCATACTTTTAAGAAATACCAATGTATGTTGAAGTGGTGATTACATACCTACAATTTTTAGATTTAACTGCTGATGTCAACAACAAAAAATTCCACCCTTTCTGCTTATTCAGTATTTTTTAAAAAGTCAAATTAGTGAATTGCTCTCTTTACCTCTCCAACCTTTCTTGCCTCATTTCCCTGCTCATTCTAAATGTTCCAGCCTCACCAACGTCTTTTGGATTTTTCAACCACCCAATCTTACTCCAATTTTGAGTCTTTGCAATTTGCTCTTCTCCCTGTCTGAAAAATTTCTCCTGGCTCTTTGTATTGTGACCTTTTTCTCATCATTTAGTTTCATTCTTCAGTATCATTGTCATTTTTTTCCCAGCACCTTCCTACTCCAGGCATTTTTTTCCGTCACTTATCCTGTTTTATATTTCCTTCATAACACATATCATTATATGAGATTATCTTAATTTTTAAATTAACTTGTTTAATGTTTGTATAAAAGTGAACTCTTAAGAGCACAGTAATCATATATTCTTATTTACCTTTGTATTCCCATCTCTTAGAACATTGCTGGACATAAAATAGGAGGCCAATAAATATATGTAAGTGAATAAATAAAAGAATGAATTTATCAGTAGTGTTGGTTCACTAGACTTGAAATTGATTATGTCAAAGCAACATCACTTGTTCATTTTAGATTAGTAATTAGGACATAATCCTTTTTCTATAATATTGATTTTTGATTTGTTGAGTCACATAAGAGTTATCTTTTGAAAAATTTCCCCATGAAAATAAATCAGTGAATATCAGGGTTTTTCTGAAAAGTTAATTACATTTTCTGTGTATTATTTACCCAGCATGTAGACTGCTTGAATAACCATATCATTATACTGTCTAAGAAATGAATTATTTTCTGAATTGTCTTATTAACTATTAGGAATATAATAGCACTAAACTCTTAGAAATAAAATATACATTAATATATTCTGAGTAATAGGAATATTTATCTACTTAAACCTAAATTAGTTTGACAAATGGCCTAATTGCCTAAGCAAATACACAGTTGTGTTTTCTAAACACCACCATTAAACAGTTATATATTCATGTCTGAGTAGAGGTAGAATGACTTTCTAATCAAACGTCTGTCATTCTTAGGCACCTCAACTTTTATCAATTATCAGAATCTCAGCAGAAAAAAAAATAGTGAAGAATTCTTCAAACATACTGTCTTTGTATTTTGAGGTAACATGAAAGTACTTCCGTATCTAGTTAATAAACAATTAAGTACCTGGACAAAAGAGTATGCCCTTGTAGAACTGATTTATTGTTTGGTACCTTCAACTTAATTTGAGGAAGTTTTTAAGAAATTTTGTCTGTTGTGAGGATGTAAGAAACATTATCTATTATAGGGATATTATACTATATATCATATCATTGTATTAGTATCCTTGGAAGAAATTCTTTATAATATGGTATGAAGAATTAAGGTACTTGCTTAAATATATTTTTTTTTCTTGAAGAAAAGTGTGAACCATGTAACTGATTTAGATTTCCTCTTTTATATATTTGAGTCAAAGTGATGTCCAAAGCATGGTACTTATAGAGGTCTTTTTGGTCTGGCATTTTTATTTAGCCTTTTTCTCAGTACATATCCCATAGCCTTAGTTTTTTTGTTTTCTTTTTTTGTTTTGTTTTGTTTTGTTTTCATTCATTTGGTTCTCATTTTTAAAGTTATGTTTTTATGTTGTAGTTTACATGTTATTTAATGCCAATTAAATGCTTTCTGATATTTGGTTGTGGGGGCAGGTAACATATAAACAACTGTATATAATGAACATCCCTATAAAAGGTATGGTGCTTAAAAAATATTTCAGGATACCTTTAGGTATATAGCCATTATAATACCATTTCTATTCCCATTACAGTCCAAGTTCCATTTTCATATTCTCATTACTTCATTACTGAACACATACTGTCTTACCATTTAAGAATTATTTATTCTGGGAGTGGGTGTGGCTCAAGCAGTTGAGCATCAGCTTCCCACATGGGAGGTCCTGGGTTTGGTTCTTGGTGCCTCCTAAAGAAGACAGACAATGAGCAAGACAACAAGCACACAATGATCAAAAACAAACGAACAGAGAGCGGATGTTGGCCAAGCAGCCAAGCGTTTGCCTCCCACATGGGAGGTCTGGGGTTCAGTTCCTGGTGCCTCCTAAAGAAAAAACAAAAGAGACAAAGAGCAAAAAAACAAGCCAGACAACAAGAAAAAACAATGAGCAAACAGACAAGGGAGCCATCTCAGGTGGGGGGAAAGAATTATTTATTCTAAAATTCATTCATTTTAGGATCTTTCTTTTTTTTTTTTTAAGGAGGTACGAGGGGTTGAACCCAGGACCTTGTACATGGGAAGCAGGCGCTCAACCACTTGAGCTACATCTGCTCTCCAGGATTTTATTTTTAAAAATTTATTTTATGACCCCCTGTTTTAGTTTTCCTGGATGCTGAAGCAAATACCATGTGATGGGTTGACTTAAACAACAAGAATGTATTAAGTCACAGTTTTGAGGCTAGGAGAAATCCAAAATCAAGGTGTCATCAAGGCAATACTTTCTTCCAGAAGACTGTGGCATTCAGGGGCTGGCTGCCAGAGATCTTTGTTCCTTGTCTTTTCTGTCACATGGCAGTGCACATTGCAGCTTCTCCTAGCCTCTCCCTTATCTTCCACATTCCCTAGATGTTCATCTTCTGGCTGCTCCCCCTGGCTTTCTCTCTCTTAGACCTTCACTATAAGGCCTTCGTTTATAGGATTAAGATCCATTCTCCTCCACAAGTTAACTCAAGTAACCTCATCAAAAAGTCCTATTTACAAAGGGTTCACACCCACAGGAATAGATTAAGTTTTAAGAACAAATTTTTCTGGAATATGTAGTTCTAAACCACCACACCCTCCCATTCATTTTTTTAAAAATTATTTTTCCTGACAAAAAATAAATTTAGGGAATTTTACATTCATCCTAGGACTTAGCAGTAGATAAGCTCTTCTTTTCACCATCAGATACATTTGTGTACCATCACAGAACCCTACATCTGTTGTATGAATTATTTAGATTTCCTCAGAGAACATTGTATTTTCTAAAGTTTATGAGTAAGATTGATTCAAATTTTATAAAGTCTTTGACTTCTATATTTCATTTATTTAATTTTTTCAGCAGATTATTTAATACATATAAGGAATTGTGGTTAGACTTCATAAAGGAATTTATCGAAAAAGTTATATTTTAAATATATCAAGATGCAAAGTAACTAAGTACACTTATTTTTATTTTAAGTTATACTACTTTTTGAAATTCACAGGAAAAAAAATTGACAATTCTTCATTAAAATTGTTTTTTATCCACAGGTTTTTGGAAATGCTCCACCAAATACAATGACAGAAAAGTTTTCTGATCTTCTGCAGTTTACAACACAAGTCTCACGACTGATGGTGACAGAAATTCGAAGGAGAGCATCAAATAAATCCACAGGTATTTTCAAAAGCCAACAAACCTTATATATTTGAAAGAATAGTCTATAAAATTGCTATATATAGGAAATTGAAAATAGATGCATTTTAAGCACGTGAATTTGTTATCAATCCTGTTCCTGTTTTACAGTCACATTCTTCTATTAGAGTCATTGTTTTCATGGCTACTCTTCTTGGACTGCCACTACCCCTCCTCATAACAGTATTTCCTAATTCCTTAGCATGACATTAAAGGAAGTTCATGATACAACCACATATATATATATCTCCTTAATCTTTTTTATTTCTTATTTCTTTTCTATGTTGCAACCAAACTTAGCTACTTATAGTCCCCAAACATACCTGTTCTCCTATTTCTGTCCTTTACTTATGATGCTTCACCCAGGAACCAGGCATACTGAATCCATATCAGTATGTTTATGTATTCTCAGCTTGGATTAAACTACTTCCTTGACAGAATGATTCTCAATTCCTTCCATCAAAAAATAATTTTTCTCTTCTGAACTACCTATTATAACTCTTTGTACCTCTCTTTTGTCTGTCAACTTTATGAGTTATATTTGTTCATATCCTTTTATCTTCCATATGCTGCATAGGAGTCTTTATATAACCTACAATTTTTACCATAGTGCTTTACTTCACGTATAGTAGGCATTTTATAAATGCAGCATGAATAAGTATTCTTAGTCATAATTAGGAAACTTGAAAGCAAGATTAAAATAAGCTTTCTTGCTTTTAACTACCATCAATCTTCTTCTAGATTAATTAGAAATTTATTTGAGGAATTTCATCTTTTTTGTTTGTTTTGTTGTGGTTTCGGTTTTATAAATAGTTGTCTGACTGATCGCTTTCTTATTGAAGCATTGGACTGAAACGTTGATGAATTTAAGTCCTGGTTCTAATAACACTTTGGAAAATCACTTATCTTTTTTAGCCCACCAAATTATTATTTTCTAATAGTGTCTTTGTTATGTAATCTTGTTTTTTAATTTAATTTTTGTTTTTATTAAAGTTATGCAGGCACATGGTTTTGAGGATTAAATAGTTGGAAGGATTTTTAAAAACAGCAGCTCACTACCACCATCCTGATCACCATTTCTCACTCCTGAGGAGTTGCTTTCAAATCTTTTGGTACTTAGCTCTGTTTCTCTAAATAACGTGCTTACATTGTAAACTCTTAATTATTTGGATTTTAGATATTGTCTTTGACTTCCCACAATATAAAATGAGACTGACTCAGAATTTGCCCCACAGATGCAGACTTCCTCTACCCCCAATTATAGTTCTATCAGGATTAGCCATACATCCTATTTATGCTGCTTCAGGTGTGCCCTCTTAGTCTTTGGGTTGGGTCCTGTGTTTCCTGAATCCCATGTCATCTTAAGATTACTTCTTCATTTTGGTAAAGCATCTTATCTTCTTCAGCAGCTTCTTCAGACTTTTCTGGGGAATTATCATTTTCTTTTGGTTTTGTTTGTTTGTTTGTCTTCCATGACTGAAACTTTCTTTAACTATTGTTGGGTAGGTTTGTTTTCTTCACCAAGGAAGGTGATACCTTTAAGTTGACAACCTGTCAGGCATCAGGGCTCAGACAGAGCAAATTCCATTATGTCTACAGCATGGCTTTATAGCAGAAAGTGGAAATGTATGAAACCAGAGGTTGGCAAACAGAAGTAGGCCCACCACCTTCCTGTTACCTGGTGGAGAAGTGTGCCTGGACTCTGTTGAATATGCAGCTGGGGGTTGCATTTAGGTGGAAAGCCCCACCCTCCCCTCATTGCTCAACATTCTTAAAGGGCAAGCATGAGAACAGTCTTAGTGAGGAGAGACACAAACTACTTTTGATCTAAAGGCAGTTTGTATATTAGATATGAGTGCTTGCTGGGTCTTTATAGGAGTTGTTTGAGAATGCTAGCTGTTCAGTCCCAGGAGACTTTGGGGGGTCCTACTGGAAGTTTCATACCCTCCTATAAGAGAGTAGAAGCTGCCAGCCTCCTAGAAAGTTAAGCATGGGTTCAGTTCCTTTGCTGGGAGATGGACAGTAGGGGGTGTCTTAGTTAGGTCCTTTTCAGGGTGGCCCAGGATGAGCATTCAGGGTCATTTTGGATAATCTTGCACCTTGCCTTATATCTAACTTCCTTTCACTGGGCCTAAGGGTTGTTTAGGTTGGAAATCATTTTATCTCAGATTTAAAAAAATTTTTTTTTCCTTTATTAGAGAAATTGTGGGTTTACAGAACAATCATGCATAAAATACAGGATTCCCATATATCACCCTACCATGAGAATCTTGCATTAGTGTGGAACATTTGTTACAATTGATGACAGCACATTTTTAATCATTATACTACTAATTAAAGTCCATGATTTAACTTAGGATTTACTGTTTGTGTAGTGTAGGTCCATGGATTTTTAAAAATTCTTTTACCTTATATACAATCTAACATTTCCCCTTTGAGTCATTTCAGAAATATAACTCAGTGCTGTTAATTGTGTTCACAGTGTTGTCCTACCATCACCACCATCCATTATCAAAATATTTCCATCATTCCAAATAAGAACTCTGTACATTTTTTTTAAAAAATCAATTTTATTGATACATGTTAATAAAGCATACAATTCATCCAAAGTGTACAATCAATGCTATTTGGTATAATTACACAGTTGTTCATTCATCACTTCAATCATTATTGGAGCATTTTCATTATTTCAATAATAATGATAAAAAATAGACAAACAAACAAGAAAATTCTTTACCTCTCAATTTCTGTCTGTTTCCCCTGCTGTACATAGCTGCTATTTCTGGCTTTTCTTGACATTTATTTATTTATTTATTAAGTAGTTTTATTAAGGTATATTCACATAACATATGATCTATCCAAGGTATATAATCAATGGCTTTTAGTATCATCACAGTGTTGTACACTCATCATCACAAAACATTTTAGAGCAAATTCATTAATCCAAAAAGAAAAACTCCACACTCTATAGCATTTCTTCCCCAGCCCTACATAAGCACTAATCTTTCACCTTTATAAATTGATTTATATTTATATTTTATATAAATGGAATCATATAATAATGTTGCACAATATATTTAGTTCATAGTAGTGCAGTCATACAATATTTGTCCTTTTGTGTCTGGCTTGCTTCACTCAACATAATGTCCTCCAGGTTCATCCAGATTGTCATATGCTTTGTGACTTCATTTCTTCTTACAGCTGCATAATATTCCATCATTTGAATATACCACAGTTTATCCATTCATCGGTTGATGGACACCTGGCTTGTTTCCATCTTTTGTCAATCATGAATAACGCTGCTGTGAACATCAGTGTGCAGATGTCTGTT
This sequence comes from Tolypeutes matacus, assembly GCA_026826555.1. Lineage (NCBI taxonomy): Eukaryota > Metazoa > Chordata > Mammalia > Cingulata > Chlamyphoridae > Tolypeutes > Tolypeutes matacus. The sequence goes on along the minus strand of JAKSZT010053779.1, from coordinate 1,025,022 downwards.
CATGTCAGTGCTTTCAGTTCTTCTGGGTATATACCTAGTAATGGTGTTGCCGGGTCACATGACAAGTTTATATTCAACTTTTTTAGGAATTGCCAAACAGTCCTCCACAGTGGCTGTACCACTCTACATTCCCATCAACAGTGAATAAATGTTCCTATCTCTCCATATCCTCTCCAACACTTGTAGTATTCTGTCTTTTTAATAGTGGTCATTCTAGTAGGTTTGAAATGATATCTCATTGTAGCTTTGATTTCCATGTCCCCTAATCATTAGTGATGCTGAACATGTGTTTTTTTGCCATTTGTATTTCTTCTTTGGGTAAATGTCTATTAAAGTCTTTTGCCCATTTTTTTAATGGAGTTCTTTATGTTTTATTTTTGAATTGTAATATCTCTTTATATATAATCAATATTAAACCCCTATTGGACATGTGATGTCCAAATATTTTCTCCCATTGAGTCGGCTGCATTTTCATCCTTTTGACAAAGTCCTTTGAGGTGCAGAAGTGTTTAATTTTAAGGTGGTCCCATTTCTCTATTTTTCCTCATGTTGCATGTGATTTGAGTATAAGGTCCAAGAAACCACCACCTACTACAAGATCTTTAAGATGTTTCCCTACATTTTTGTCTAGTAGTTTTGTGGTCCTGGCTTTTATATTTAGGCCTTTGATACATTTTGAGTTGATTCATGTATAGGGAGTGAGATAGGGGTCCTCTTTCATTCTTTTCGTTATAGATATCCAGTTCTCCCAGCACCATATTTTGAAGAGAGTATTTTGTCCTGTTAACATGGGCTTGGCAAGTTTGTCCAAAACCAGTTGGCCATAGAGGTGAGGGTTTATTTCTGGACTCTCAGTTCTATTCCACTGATCGGTGTGTCTATCTTTAATGCCAGTAGCATGCTGTTTTGACTTCTGTACCTTTATAATATGTTTCAAAGTCAGGCAGTGAAATTCCTCCCAAGTTGCTCTTATTTTTTAGAATGCTTTTGGCATTTGGGGTGCACTTTTCCTTCCAAATGAATTTGGTAATTCCCTTTTCTATTTCTGTAAAATAGGCTGTTGGAATTTTGATTGGTATTGTATTGCATCTATAAATCAGTTTGGGTAGGATTGACATCATCACAATATTTACTCTTCCAATCCATGAACACAGAATGTCTTTGCATTTGTTTAGGGCCTCACTGATTTCTTTTAGCATTGTTTTGTAGTTTTCTGCATATAGGTCCCGTATTTCTTTGATTAAATTGATTCCTAGAAATTTGAGTCTTTTTGTTGCTAATATAAATGGAGTTTTCCCCCTGATTTCCTCCTCAGATTGTTCATTACTAGTGTACAAAAACATTACAAATTTTTGCACGTTGATCTTGTATCCTGCCACTTTGCTGAACTCATTTATTTGCTCAGGTAACTTTGTCGTAGACATTTGAGAATTTTAAAAATACTCTATTTTGTATATTAGTATAGCTACCTGTGCTCTTTTTTGGTTACAATTTGCATGCAATATCTTTTTCCAACCTTTCACTCTCAGCATATGGATGGCTTGTGTTTTTTTAATCCATTTTGTCAGCCTGTATCTTTTGATTAGGCATTTAATCCATTCACATTCAATGCTATTACTGTAAGTGCATTATTTACTTCCACCGTTTTATTCTTTGGTTTTCATATGTCATATCTTATTTTTGTCTGTCTTTTTATTCTTTTTTTATCCTTTCTGCTATTCTTTCTTCTATAGTCTCCTCCAAGCCTCCCTCTCCTGTCTTTTCCTTTCAGGCTGTAAGCTTACTTTAATATTTCCTACAAAGGTGGATTCTTTTTCACGAGTCCCAGTGGGCTCCTGGGCAAACAATGGTGTGCCTGGAAGGGCTCATAGTACGCAGCAGAGCAAATGTGTGGGTCAAAAACTGCATCGGCCTTAGACTGTGTCCTTCTCTCTCCTCTTTCCTGGGGACATGGATCCCTGGGACCCCCTTTTTCTCTAGCTGCCAGACCCCGAGGCCTAAGAATTCAAAAGTGCCTATACTGTGGTAGAGCGTGCCGGCCGTAGCAGCTGCTGGTTTTAACTCATAATTTTGCTGTCAAAATTCTTTTCCTTTGTCCCTCTCTCTTTTGGGCATTGTACAGCCTTCCCATGGTGTCCTAAACCCTAGAAGATTTTTTCCAGACCGTTTCTGCCTGCCTATTTTTTTGGGAGAGAATAGAGTCCTGTGTCTATCTAGTCCAACATCTTCCTGGAAGTCCACCCTATACATTTTAAGCCTTAACTTTACCTATCCCCACCCCATCTCCTTGTAACCTATATTCTAGATTTTGACTCTGTGAGTTTGCTTATTCTAATCTTTTCAAAACAGTGAGCCCATGCAATATTTGTCTTCTGTCTCTGGTTTATTTCACGTGGCATGATGTCTTCAGGCTCATCCCTGTTGTCACATGTATCAGGACTTCATTCCTTTTTATAGCTGAATGACATTCCATTGTATGTATTCATCAGTTGATGGACACTTTGGTTGCTTCCATCTTTTGTCAATTGTGAATGCTGCTGTGAACATCGGTTTGGAAATATCTTTTCAAGGCCCTGCTTCCAGTTCTTTTGGGTCTATACCAAGTAGTGGGATTGCCAGGCCATATGGTAGTTCAATATTCCTTCTAAGGAACTGCCAAACTGTTTTACACAGTGTCTACAACATTTTACAATGCCACCAGCAATGAATTCTTGTTTCTGTTTCTCCAAATTCTAACACTTGCTTTTTTACAGCCATTCTAATAGGTGTGAAATGGCCTCTCATTTTGTTTTGGGGGTTTACAGTTCCCTTATGGCTAAGGATGTTGAGCATCTTTACATGTGCTTTCTGGCCATTTATTTATCTTCTTTTGAGAGGTGTCTTTTCAAGTGTTTTGCCCATTTTTTAACTGGGTTGGGTCTTTTTGTTAAGTTTAAGAATTTCTTTATACATACTATATATTAGACCCTTGAATATCTTTATATATATTAGACACTTATCGGATATGGGGTTTCCAAATATTTTTTCCCATTGTGTAGGTTGTCATTTTACTTTCATGATAAAGTCCTTTGAGGAATAAAAGTTTTTAATTTTGATGAGTCCCATTTATCTGTGTTTTTCTTTTGTGGCTTGTGCTTTGGGTATAATATCTCTGAATTTTTTAAAACAGCTCCATTGAGATATATTCACATACCGTAATACCAATCTAAAGTGTATAATCAGTGTCTTTTAGTATATAGTCATAGTGTTGTGCATTCATCACCATAAAAACATTTAGAACAGTTTCATTACTCCAAAAAGAAAAACTCTACACCCTTTAGCAGTTATCTTTCAATTCCTCAATCCTTCCTTTCTATTCTAAATTTCAGTGCTGTTATTGGAAATTTTGAAACTACCTTAAGTCTTAATTCTTTCTCTTTTATCTTTCCCCCATTCCCCCTCTGGAAGGTTTTAGGATCATCTCTATGTCCTTACTGTTTTTTTTTTTTTATTTTTTGTTTTTTAATCAAACAATATATTACACAATATATTTGGTTCATAGTAATGCATTCATACAGTATTTGCCCTTTCGTGTCTGGCTTGCTTCACTCAACATAATGTCCTCCAGGTTCATCCATGTTGCCATATGCTTTATGACTTCATTTCTTCTTACAGCTGCATAATATTCCATCGTGTGAATAGACCACAGTTTATTTATCCATTCATTTGTTGATGGACACCTGGGTTGTTTCCAACTTTTGGCAATGGTGAATAATGTGGCTATGAACATCGGTGTGCAGATGTCTGTTTGTGTCACTGCTCTCATTTCTTCTGGGTATATACCCAGTAGTGGTATTGCAGGGTCACATGGGAAGTCTATATTCAACCTCTTTTAGGAACTGCCAAACAGTCCTCCATAGTGGTTGTACCATCCTGTGGAATTTTATTAGGCTAAAAGCTTACAGGTCTATTTTTATATATTATGCTGAAATCATTGGATCCTGTCAGTCTAAGAATTTATATACTTCAATTTTTTCATAGTTTCATGAATTGTTTAATAATAACTTCCCCTTAGACTATCTTCTAATTTTCTTACCTTTCTTCTCTTTGTTTTTTAGCTCTGCTTGCTAAGAGAGTTTCTCAGTTTTAATCCCTTCTTAGGAGTTTTTTTCATTTGTGATATTATATTTTTAATTTCTAAGAGTACTTTGTTTTTTATTAGTTTCTAGTTTTTCATGGCTACATTTTCTTCTCTTGTCTCTCTGAGATTTTTTTGTTTTGTTTTGTTTTCGTCACATTTTCCATCCCTAAATATTTTGTTTCTCTCAGGTTACCTTTTTTGTTCATTTTAGTTTGTTTGTTTTGTTGTGTTTTTTTAAAGAGGTACCAGAGATTGAACTCAAGACTTCGTAGATGGGAAGCAGGTGCTCAACCAACTGAGCTATACCTGCTCCCCTATTATTATTATTATTTTTTTTTTGTCTCTTTTTCCTGTTAGAGTTTCCTCATATGTCTCATCCTTGGCCAGCTTCTCTTAGATAAGAATGGAGCACTGCAAAGCTGACGGGGTAGGTTTTTAACTGTGGGTAGAGCGTGAAACTGTGGACTTCAGTGTAAGGTTATACTGGCCCATGTTTTGGCAACTTTTCACCAGATCCAGCTACATTCCCCAGAGAAGAATTATCCAGTGTCTGCATAGAGGGTGCATGTTGGGGAAAGGTCTGGAGATCCTCAGCATTCTGTGTATAAGCTTTGACTTTATTGCCATGTGCCCAGCAGCTGCTTGGTGCCCCCCAGTACTAACACCCTCTCTTTTATCCTTTCCAATGAATAAACTTCCAGTCTAATGTCTATGTAGTAGTGGGGATCTGGAAGTTTAACTGCTCTCCAATATTCTTTCTGCCAGTCCTCCTGTGTATACAGGTAGTCCCTCTGCTTCCAAAGGTACCTCCTATCATCAATTCCTAGCCTTCCAGAAGTTCTGTGCTGCAGTTTGATTGCTTTTATCCTTTCCCTGCCACTACCTTTAAGTTAAGATTCTAGGGTTTGATGAATTGGTTGCTAACTAACCTCTCTGCTTTTTTTGGTATCTAAAATTCTTATCTTTCCTATTCTCTTTGTCCTTAAGACTTTTTGCTTTTTAAAATATCCTTTTACACCCATTTTAGTGGGTTACAGAAGGGAGCAGAAGATAAATGCATTTGTTCAACGTTCTGTCTTTAACTGTAACCCATTATGCGGTCTTTGGAACAATAGCCCTTAAAACATTTTTAGAATGAGGAATAAATCCTTTATTCAGGAACAGTACATTATATGAATTCATTATAGATCTTAAAGTGAGATGGTTTTAATTACATTTGCAGTGCTTGAAGCAAGTCCAATGAAAGGTGGTAAAATAGCTTGAGAGAACCTCTCTGACCCAGTCTTCTTCCTTCTCCTTCCAAAGTGGTATTGCTTTTTTATGTTTCCTGATTTCATTGACTCCTGTGGAGCTGAGAAATTGGTATACAAGATTTGAGTTTTTATGCCTTTTTAGTTATTTTAAACAGACAGTATGAAGGGCAGTTAGTTTATAGTTTCTGTCAGAAATTGACTCCTGTCATTCTGAGAGAGATTGCTAGATTAAAGGGGAAAAAAAAACACCTTTATTTATAAACTTGCTTCTCTTATGCTCTCTTTTAAAAATACTTAATCTCTATGTATGTAGAAAAACATTTTGCTGCATTAGAAATTTGGTTTTCTAACTCCCCTTAGGCTTTTACATTCACGGAGAAATTTTTTAGACATAGTATAAGGCATTTTAAATGGTATAGATATTTCATTTGCCAGTTACAGTAGTAGACAAGGATATATTTATATTTAGCTTTTTGTTTAGAAATAATTGTAGATTCACATGAAGTTGCAAAATTAGTACATGGAGTCCTGAGTGCCCTTTATATCCACCTTCCTCCAATGGTGGCATCTCGTTACCCAGGTATTTTTATGATGTGTATTTTCATATCATGTGATTCTAGATAATTTTTATTTTTAAACTTTTGAAATTCATTAACTTCAGAATCCTGGGAGGTTCATTTCAATTTGTGTAAATGTTCCATCCTCAAGTGAACCCTTATCACCCCATCTCTAGTAGGTCTTCAATCCTCTGTCCCCACACTTGTTACTATTCAAGTCACCTTATATATTTCCTTTATAGCTTTATCATCATCTGAAAATATTTATTTACTTATTCAATTTTGTCTGTTGTGCTCACTCCTCTGTCACAGCACCTAGAAGAGTGGCTGTCACACATTAAGTGATCAGTAAATTTTTACTGATTTTTGGTATAAGATTTCCCTCTGCTTTTCTTTAATCTCTCAAGGATTGGAGTAGTGTTAGAATGGCCCGCGTTCCTGATCATTAAAAGAGAAAAGCATTATTCTGGAGTATTTTCTCAGTCAACATTAATCCTGTCTATGGGAATTTCTTTTCTCATTTTTAATCTTGATGACTGGGAGTTTCATCAGTGTTGTTATCAAAATACTTTCAATAAGATTTATTAATTTTATGATTTTTTAGTAAATATCACACTAAATTAATTGATCCTGAATCATCTACCTCCTGTATATTACCCCATGTTTAGTTTCTGGTTTATGTTATAGGAAGTTATCATTGAAAGGAATGTTATATAATTTAATTTTCTCAAAAAAAAAAACCCAAAAAAACAAAACAGGTGAAATGAGCCTTCTACTAGTCTTTTGAAAGTTGGTTATATTTGTTGTCCATCAGGACAAGATGGTTTTTTTCAGGACTGTTCTGAATTTGGTGTGGAAAACTTATTTTGTGTGTTATCTAATAACCACTCATATATCAAGTGTTTTTTTTTTTTTTTTTTTTTTTTTAACATTAAACAAAATATTTATTCATATCCCCTTTGTTTTAGACATCTGCTTTATGATTTTCCCAGTAGCAATTATTTTAGTACTCTTCAGACTCCAAAAATTTCAAATCCAAAAAACTCCTTCGCAGATCATATTTTAAAAATTGTCACCAGGGTCATGCTTAAGTCGCCTCTGTGTTCCCAAATGTTATTAATCTAACAGTAGCCTATGCTTCCAGTATCCATCCTCTTCCTAAATAGGTGATACAGTGCTGAGTTTGGCAGAACAAGAATATCATGTGTAAACAAATAAATATAAAAACAAACTGTTACCTATGCAGCTCCTACAAAAAACAGCAAATTCAATGGAAGGAATAGGCTGCAGAGAGTTTGATTTATGTCTTTTTGACACCACATTACCAGTTACCAAAAGTGAATGGGCAACATAAAGGCCTTCAAGTGTTTTTTTATCAGAACATTTCTGACATGGACTGTAAGATTGCTAAGTAGGAACCATGCTTATTTGCAGTCTATTTAATTCTATTCATCAGAACTCAATAAAAATAGAAAAATTTCAGGGAATATCAAAATATAAAATAGATACATGGACTACTTTGTAAAATGTCAGGGCAACATCACAGTTCCCTCTCCCTTAATTTTTTCTTGGTTATTGCCTCCATATGACTTTTGTTAAACTATGTAGTGACTCTCAAGTAATTTGAGAAAAGATATAATTTTGTGGTCATATTGTATACAGGGTTTAGCTTAAGTTTCATTCTTACCTCTTCTAGTTGTTTGTTAAGTTCAACCGTCCTAATCTGCTTAATTCTAAGGATACATGGTCAATTTACATAGTGAAGCAGGAAATTCTCCTCAAAAACATGTAAAAATAGGATCTTCAGTTTATTATTAATGGCTCTTCTACATGCTAGGTGCCACTGGTAAACCCATGGTGAAATCCCCAGTTAGCAGCACAGTAATGACGAGCTGGGTGAAGCTGACCAAAGTACTGCTGTGGAATCCTATGTAGGGTCTTGTGGTAGGATTGGTGTAATGTAACGAATCCCCAATTAGACAACCCAGCCTTTCTTTTTAAACAGAAAAACAGTGTGCCCTGATGTACTCCAAGGATTTCAAAGCTACAACACCTTCAGGTAATTTCATTCCCAAAGTGTTGTTACGTATGACTGAATGAAAAGAAGCATGGAAGCTATGAGTTCTAATACTGTTCTTCTGACTAACTTAAGGAGGTTTGGGGGATGAGGAGGATTTAGTATTATTATGTATAATAATACTATTGACAAGTCTTACGCTGTCATTCTCAAGCATAAGTTCTGAAAATGATATGCTTTAAATGGAATTTGCAAAAGAAAATTATTATATTGCAATTATTAGTAGCAACTTTTGCATTCTCATTGTTTTGAGTAACAATTTGCATGCTAATTGATTTCATTAATATTTCCGGAGTGTAGACTGGGAAATGACATTTGTTTTAAGATTATCTACTTTTTGTTTTATTTAATCTCATAACAAGTTCAGCTAACTCCATTTCTGTATTTTTCAACTGTATGTATTGCAATGCAGAAGCTTAAGCTTGAATAAAATGATTAACCAGTTCAAGATGTATTAATATATGTTATTTTCATTAATTCTTCTATAACCTTAAGTTAAATCATTGTTTGATTTTGTATTCGTTAAATATTAGTGAATTTAAAGGATCCCAATGCAATAGTTTTGTGACAGGAGCATGCTTCTTTGGTGAAAATAAAATAGTTCTTAGGAATATAATTGTTATGTAAAGATAATTTTGTCAATGATAGTTTGGGACCTCCCCTATGCCTTTCAATCCAGACTACTACCTATTCAGATTTCTTTATCTGTATGAACATGTAAACTGAGAGCCAGATAAGATAAATTTTACATTGTTGCTGTGGTAACTTAGGTCTTCCTCACTATCTCCTCAAAAAGATTGTTATTAAGTTATTAAAGATATTAAGGGACTACTGTAGTAATGTATAGTAGTAAGTATAGGGTCATTGATTGATAGGTGTATTATTTCACATGCCTGTAGGCAAAGTAAATGTTAATAAGTTTATTAGCTTTGTCCTTTTCAGTTTATTTTCATGTGTATTATCTTATTTAATCAGTACAGTAACACACTGAACATGTTTTACTGTTTAATAACAAATAGAACATTGGCTTTATCTGATTATTTATCTTTTATTCTTTTGAAGAATCTCTTAATGTTAATTGTCAACCAAAACATAAGAAACCACACATTTGTGGTATAAATGCCCACCATTTATCAGCTAAATAGAGTTGTTTCAAGCCAAGCATTCATTTTTGGCGTTTTGGTTTCATCAGTAGATGAAATCAGTGGCCAACCGTCTCTTCCTCCCCTGTTTTGGGGAAATGGAGCTTCCAATTCCAGCCACAGAATAGCTCCTGAGGCAGCTTGCACCACCAGAGCAGCATGATCAGTGGCCTCTATGGCATGGCCTGTATTTTCATGGAGAGGCTGGTAGGTCCCCCCAGCTTCCTCCCTGCTGGAGGTGGGTCTGGGGCTTAGGCTAGAGCAGCAATCTGATCTAGATGGAAAAAAGCCGGTCCCTACCGTCACTGTGATTTTCAGTCAGCCCTGCTTCCCCTCTTGCCAGGAGCAGAGTTAAAATGGCGGCCGGCCTCTTTCTGACTTGGACAGTTTCAAACTTTAGCTGTTCTTAGGATTATACTTTAGCCCACCAAATTTACTAATCAGTAGCTGAAGTTGGTGACCAGTTGTGTCTTCCTCCCCCATTTTTGGAAAGTGGAGCTTCGAATTCCAACCACAGAACAGCTCCCAAGGCAGCTTGTGCCTCCAGTGGAGGATGGGCACTGGCCTCCGGGTATGGAGGGCTCTACTTACAAATCTTCTCTGCAGATGGGCAGTCTCCTCCTTCCATTCTTTCAAGTATGTTGCAGAATGCCCTTCTGGTCTCCTGGAGCCCCCAAATAGGTGCTTTAGATAGCTCTGGGTGATTACTGACTGCCCTGTAGCACGAGCTGACAGCTACTTAAGTTGCCACCATCTTGTTGGTTGTCTTCTCAGTGGTATCTTTTTATGTATTTCTTCCCTCTCTTATGAGTCTTGCACAATTTAATCAGCCCTAGAAATTGCTTTCTTTCTGTTACTCCTCTTTCCAAAACTTTCAGGAATCCCTATTACAAATAGTAATACCAAATTACTTGATGTTCGTTAAGAAATTGAGCTCATGGTGTCATTCCGTTGTCATCATTCCTTTGATTCAGCAAGGTTGATTTATTTACTCACTGAACAGATACTTATTGAGTACCTACCTAGTGCCAGGTAATTCAGCTCTGAACAAGGCACAGGAGCCGGCTCTCTTGATGTTTATTTTCTAGCAAGAGACGAGAGACTATAAATCAGTAAATGTGTGAATATAATAATTTCAACACTTGTGAGGTATTGGATATTGGAAATAAGCCAGTGGCTATCTCTTTTTAAGCTTCTGTTAGCTTTCCTCTTTCCTAGTAAATTTTTTAAAATATGTGCCCCATTTACATGCATGCTGACTAGTGTCATAGGCTTCGGAGTTTTGTCACTGGCTAGCTATGTGATTATGGGCAAATTCCTTATCCTCCCTATTTTTCAATTGCCTCATCTCCAAAAGGGGAATAATAAGAGAAAATAATTCATAAGGTTCTTTTAAAGATTAAAGAGTTAAACCCACAAGTACTTAAAACATAGTTAGATACTCAGAACGCAGTAAAAATACTTTTTTTTTTTTTTAATTTCCTATTAGAATGTTCCTTGGAAGTGCATAAAGGTGAAAATACCTTGCACAGAATAATGTGTAAATTTTGTATTCAATTATCTCATAAAATACTTCTAAGTTGACTGTGTTATATTGAAGAAAAAATATTCCTAAGGTAACCAAATTCTGTTTATCCTACTTTATGCTTGCTTCTTTGTGAAGTGTTGTGTGTATTAGTGATTTAGTTTTGAGTGAGCAGTTTAGACTTATTTTCTGACAACTTTTATTCATCTGTGTATTAAATATAAAAATTGGCAAAGTGTTCATGAAATTAAGTACACAATTGGGTATTGATCAATTTTACCTTATCTTTAAAAGCATAATCAGCTAAATTTACTTTCAGAGATCCCTCCAGTTGCATAGAGGGATGACTCTTTTATATGCCTCACTGTTTTCTGTTCCTGGTGTCAGTTGCTCAAGTAAGCACATGTGTCACTAAGGCAACCTTCTAAATTGCTTCCCTCCCTTGAATCTATTTTCCCTTCCAGTTTGTCATATTCATCACTACTGGATTAATAATCTAGTATAATCCTTTCAGCATCTACTTTGCTCAAGAAACTACATTAGCTTCTTCTTGCCCAGTGAGCCAAATACAGCCCTTATTGTGCCCTCCTTCATCATTAGACTTCTGTATTTTCTGTTGTTACTGTTGACATTAAAATCTATTCATTAACACACATTCTTCATTCTAGTTAAGCCAGTGTTATTACAGTTCTTTATCTTTTTTTAAACTTTTTATTTTGAAACACTTTCAAACTTACAGAACAGTTGTAAAAATAATACAAAACCAATATACCCTTACCCCGATACCCAGATTTACCAACTTTCAGCATTTTGCCACATTTTTGTTATATGTATCTATCTACCTACGTACCTACCTCCCTATTCATCAGTCTGTCTATACATTTTCTAAACATTTGTGAGTAGGTTGCCTACATCATACTCCTTGAATACTTAATACTCCTTGTAAATTTCCTAAGAACAACAATATTCACTTATGTTACCTTATTAAGTACAGTTATCAAGTAAAAGAAATTTAACATAGGTATAAAGCATTCAGTCTATATTTCATTTTTTTCAATAGTCCCAATAATGCCCTTTGGACACTTTCTCCTTCATTATTAGATCCATTCCAGGATCATGTTATTACATTTGTTATTGTCTCTTTAGTTTTTTTTCTCTCTCTCTTTTAATTGTGGAAGCACAGATACAAGATAAAATTTCCCGCCTCAACCACTCTCAATCTCAATCTCTAGTGCATGCGATTCATTTGCACTAATCACATTCACAATGATGTACTACCCTCACCACCATACGTTACCAAAATGCTTACATCACCGCAAACAGAAACCCTGCATCCGTTATGGATTAACTCCATATTCCCTCCCCTCACAGCCACTCACCCCCATTACTATTGTATTCTACTTTCTATCTCTATGAATTTGCGTATTCTAGTTATTCCATATAAATGGATTCATAATATTTGTCCTTTTGTGCCTGACATTTCATTTAAAGTGATGTCTTCAAGGTTCATCCATGTTGTAGCATGTATCAGAACTTCATTCCTTTTTACAGATGAATGATATTTCATTGTATGTATAGACCACATTTTGTTTATCCGTTTCCTTGCTGATGGACTCTTGGGTTGCTGCCACTTTTGGCCTTTGTGAATATTACTGCTATGAACACTGTATACAGATGGTGCTGATATAAATTACATGCTTAGGAAAGGATCATTTCCTTGCAGATTTTGAGGAAGGAAACTATGCCTAAATTGCTTTCCCTTTGGTTTTATAGAAGCTGCAAGTCGGGCCATAGTCCAATTCCTGGAAATAAATCAGAGTGAAGAAGCTAGTAGAGGTTGGATGCTTCTGACAACAATTAATTTGTTAGCATCCTCTGGTCAGGTGAGTCTTAGTTCTCCTGGTTGATAACTCAAACTCTTTTTTTGTATCTTCATGGGATTTTGTTAAATTAAGTTTATTATCATATCCAAATAAGATTTTATGATAATCATAGTTTTCTTCTAATTCTTCCTACAGATTATTTCATGTTTCTCACAGCATCTCTGCAAGGAAGTTGATTTTACATGTGAGGAAATACATGGCTTAGAGCAGGGTTTCCCTTTTTTATCAAATAATAACACACATAGAAAATAATTTATATGACACACTGGGTAGAGATTTGACATGTAGCTGGAGGCTAGTAGCCCAGGTACTCTGGCTCTATCAGGCCCAACTCAACACTTCTACAGCCCAAATTAGGGGAACTCTGGCTTAGAAGAATCACTATTCATCTGAAGTCAATCAGCAGATAAAGAATAAGTAACATGGAAAATACTTTTGAAAATTTCTGATTTTTACAGAATATAAGGAAACTTTGACATTACGGCAAACTATATATTCCGTTCCCTATTATTTGATTTATATTCTGGAGATGACATTTTAAGTATTTATCATAATATATGTTGTTTGTATTCATTAATGACATGTTTTTTAAATTTTATTTAAGTATATCATTCCTACATAAATATACATAAACTCTAAGTATATAGTAATAGTTGTAAACTTACAAAACAAACATGCGTATCATTATACAGGGTTTCTTTACATCACTCCACCACCAACACCTTGCACTGTTCTGAAACATTTGTTACAAACTATGAGAAAGCATCACCAAAATATTTCTAACTGTAGCCCATAGCTTACATTTGGTGTATATTTCCCACATCCCACCCTGTTATTAACACCCTATATTAGTATTATATATTTGTTTTTGTTCATGAGAGAACGTTCTCATATTTGTTCTGTTAACCACAGTCCATCTTCCACCACTGGATTCACTGTGTTACACAGTCCGATATTTTGTGCAATCCATTCAAAGTGGACACTCTGCGACTATTATTTTGATCACAGAGTTGAGCTGTCATCACCTCAGTCAATTTTAGAACATTTTCATTACTCCAAAAGGAAAAATCCCATACCCCCTTTTACTCCCCATTTTGTCCCTTAGAATTGATATATCTTCTTTGTCTGCTGCATAAATATTACAATATTACTGTTAACTATCGTATATAAGTTACATTAGTTGTAATTGTCCTGTGTATCACCACTACTGAGCTGTTTGATACCTGATTTTGGCCCTTGAATATTTTTAGGATGAAGGAAGTTAATTCAGCCTTCTAAAATCCAGGATAGTATTACCTGTACTAAACTTGGGAATGTCTGTTGTCTGAATTACAGTGGACTTTGAAACACCTCACATCATTTGATAATAGGATAATAGGATTTTTATTTTTGAAGGTAACTGTTAAACCAGTCATACCACAGTGACTGCGCAACAGAGACAGTGCATATTGCTGAGTAACCGTATCCTGAAATTGGTCACTCACCCAAAGGCTATAGCATTTGGGTTTTTTTCCCCCTTAGAATGAACTGTTTCCTTTTTTGTCTGCTGTTTCTTTAGGTCAGAAAGGCAATTTGAGTGCCATTTTTCCCTGATTAACCTGGGACGACTTTCCCAGTATTAGTACTGAAAGCCCCAGGAAATCCCTCAGTCCCAGCAAATAGAGATGGGTGGTTGCCTGAATTAACCTTCAGATGGTCCTAAAGTAGACCACTGTTTTCATTTATCTGTGAACATACCAAATGACGTCAGAATGCCCTTATATGTGCTGTTAATGGTAGCTATAAATGTCTCAGTGTTCTTTTACCATAATTTGTTTTGGTTTAAGAATTAGCATATAATGGGATAATTTTAGTTGAAATATTTCTAAGTTTTATTCATTTTTTTTATAGATGTTTTATTTATCTTTCTCAGTTATCAGCAGAAACTGTATCCTACCATATACCTAAGACACAGTAAATGTGGATTAACTTAAACTTGCACAGATAGATAGCCTTCAGAGTAAAAGAGAAGAATCAGGAGAAACTTAAGTACATAAAAAATTACAAATGTCTAATACTGGTTTGGCTACCAAGTTATACTTCTATTAGTAAAAATATGAAAATGAAAAATCACACCATGTGCTCGATGGTAAAGGGAAAGCTAGCTAGTAATAATCTAACTGGAAAAAGAGACATTTATGAAAAAAAAATTCAGTGTTATGTTTGGGCTGACTTTTTTTTTTTTTTTTTTTTTTAATTTTTTTTTTATTTTTTCATTTATCCCCCCCCTTGCTGCTTGTGCTCGCTGGGTCAGCTAACCACGCCGTGTGGGCGGGCTTGCCTTCACCAGGAGGCCTCGGGAACCGAACCCGGGGCCTCCCATATGGTAAACGGGAGCCCTACTGATTGAGCCACAGCCGCTTCCCAAGGGCTGACTTTTTTGATTTGTTGTTTGTTTTGTTTGTTTTAAGTGCCATTTTCTGCTGGTAACAGAGATTCAAAGATGACTAAAACATGGTTCTGATGCAACATGTAGATGCCAGACATGAGGTGGATAACAGTAATATTGCTAAGTGCAGTAAAGGAGTATATAACATGCTATGAAACTAGAAACATGAGAGTTGTACATCATTTAAGGTTGAAGAAGAAGGGAAGATGAAATAAAGTTTCAGCCAGATCTTGTAAAGGATTGCTCTTTAGGCTTTATCCTCCTCTCCATTGCACTGCTGCTGCATTAATTCAGGCCCATCTCTCATATGATTTTCTATATTAATTAGCCTGCCCTTCCTGCTCCTTATATCTAATTTATGATCCATTCTACCACCACCTACTTTTCTGAAATCTGTCTCGCTCCTTTGTTTATAACAATTCATTGGCTCTCCGTTGTCAGCAAAATAAAAGTCAAACTGTTTATAACGAGAGACCGTGTGCATAGGTTGCTGAGCATACACACTTGTCAACCACTTAACCAGCTCTCTGACCTTAGGCAGGGTATGTAAATGATAAGCCTCGCTTGTCTCATTCGTCTATTCGTAAAATAAGGACCATACAATAATAGTTTTTCCCCATAGGGTTGGTTTGGTGAAAAGATGAGATAATGTATATGAAGTACTTAGCCTTATGCCTGCTATATAATAAACACTCATTTAATGTTAGCCATTATTGTGGATTTTCAGGAGCCAGCAATTTTAACTCTGTGGTTCCTCAACAGTACTATATGGTCTAACCTCCTGTGTACCTTTCAGATGATCTTTCCCCTTTTATTTTAATTCCCTACACTCCTCCATTCCACACCAGCAGTGTGAATTATTCCCTTCTATATTAGCCTTTATGTACTGGTATTGCTACAATTAAGAGATCAAATCATAATTATTTATGAATCTGTTTCTGCCTGAAGACTGTGGTCTTCTGAAGGACAGGTTGCGTCTTGCATGCTCAGCCGCCAGCAAACTGCTAGCTCTTCAGTAAATATTTGATGAGAAAGTAAATGAATGAATCAACAGATTATGCTAACCCATTCTTCTCTAGTGCTGTAAAACTTTTGATTCCAAACTGTACCATGGAAAATTTTGTAATTATTATATCTTACTTAGCAATATTGGAATGTTTACTGTAAGTAGGCCTGGACTTTCCTTCACTCTAAATCTTTGAAAATAACAAAGATTTATTTGTGTCTGTGATGGCTACATCTCTCATGTGTCCTTCCAGCCCCAAGAATCTATAATAATAATAAAGATATAGTAAAGCAACTACAAATATACAGTTTTATTTAGTGCTTAATATGGCTTTGCATATTTTATCTTATAAAACCCTCCTTTTAACCCTAAGAGATTTGTACCATTATATCTATCTTTTAGGAGAGAAGAGTAGGGCCCAGCAAATTCAAGTAGTTTGCCCAAGTTCATAGTTTGATGAAAGAATTTTTAAGTCCTAAAGCTTATGTTCTTAGAAATATGCTGCTTCTTAATAAGTAAATAATAAACAACAGATAACTTATTAATAACAAATAGACTAATCTTAATATTTGATCAAAGTAAGTTTCTCCAATTGGGAAATTATTTCTCAGCATGGAATCATTTCTTTATTCTTTCAGGCATTTGAAAGGTTATTTTGATATATAATTTTCTGGCTGAAAATTTGTGAGTTGCTCAGCTGTACCACTTAATTGCCTAATTATAGTTATATGCCTGTCTACCTATCTGTTCACTTATTTATTGTTTTGTTTTCTAGAAAACCGTGGACTGCATGACAACAATGTCAGTGCCTTCCACCCTGGTTAAATGTTTATATCTGTTTTTTGACCTTCCACATGTGCCTGAGGCAGTTGGAGGTGCACAGAATGAGCTACCTCTAGCCGAACGTCGAGGACTACTCCAGAAAGTTTTTGTGCAGGTAAAAAGGGTGCTATTTGTCAAGTCATCTATACACCTCTTTATAAAGTGAAATGTATGTCCTCCTAAAATAGATGTTCTACCTATTCCATTTTCTATACTTTTTCATTCTGTCTATTATAATATGGCTTGATCTAATATAATTGTCACATTTCTTGAATCTGCAGATTTGTTTTCAGGAATATTTGCCTGACTTGTTAGCATGTTTGTTTTTCAGAACAGATTCAGCTATTAAGCCCTTATTCTTAATATCACTATTTCAGTGATATAACTTTAACATCTCTAAAACGTACTAAGCAAGGAAAACATACTGACAGTCATGTTAAGATTTAAGCTATATTTCTTATAATGTCAAGAAGTTCTATTTTAAATTACTGTTTTACTTTCAGTCATTGCTGCCACCTCCTCTGCCCCCTGCCTGGAAAGCCCTGCTTCCCTGCTGTTAACCACTATTCTTTTAATAGCAGTATGGATTAAATAGACCTTTGTTTTTGTTACTTAGTCTGGAAATGTAGTCATTGTTTATGATATCCTTTCTTGGGAGGAAAATTTCAAAACAAGCAATCTACTAGCAAACATTTAGAATACAGTCTGCCTAATATAAGATTAAAAGCACACATTTGAATCGAAATCTATAAAATTATTTTATCTAAAATGCAGATTGTTCATCTCTAAAATGGAGATAACACCTATGTAAAGGGGTTTTGTGAGAATTAAATGAAATAATACATAAAGCGTTGCTTCTCTGCTTAGCATATATAGACATTAAAAAAAAACAAAAAACTAACTGTGATTACTGCTGTAGCCGCTACCTCCATCAGTACAAGTAGCTGCATGCTCAACTCTTGTTCTGGGATCTTTATTGTAAGAGTGACTGCTTTCTAGAGGTGCTTGTGATGAATGGACAGGAGAATGGGAGACTTAAGGCAGTTCTAGAAAGGAAAAGACTGGGATTATCAAATAGAAATACTAATTCGACAAGTAATTAATCAAATTTGCTTTATTGCATACTTTTGTGCTAGTGGTTAATGACTCTTATCTTATATAATTTTTAAAACAGTCCCATGGAGTCAGAACTTTTGTTTTCCACCAAAATGAAGATGTAGACAAATGAGAAATAGAATTAGAACTCAGGTTTATCTGACTCCTGAGTTAGATTGATTGAGAAAAGCAGTGGGAATATATGAAGGAATAAATCACATAGGAATTAAAGCTGCTTTTAAACATTGCTGATGAATATAGTGGGTCAGTCGTTGCTGATTAGACTAGCAGCCCAATTTAAATAAAGTCCTCCAAAGAAACTAATAAACACCTTGGGCAATAAATGGAAAGTTCATTTTATACTACTAATACCCAAATAACTGTAACAAAGTTTTCTTTTAAAACTAAATTTTGCTTTCTATATTTGACAGCACTGGATACTGAGTTTCAAATGATGTGGGACTAATTTTAGCATATTAGAATCATTGACTGTTAAAGCTAAAAGGAATTCAAAAGATCATTTGAATCTCACTCCTCATATTACAATTGTGGAAACTGATTATCTATCTATCTATCTATCTATGATCCGATGATAGATAGATAGATAGATAGATAGATAGATAGATAGATAGATAGATAGACAGACAGACATTGTACATATCTATCTATGATCCACTGCGGTGATTAGAACTTTAGTGGCCTAGTGTTCTTTTAGTGCATCACTTCCTTTGTTTTGGTCCTTATCATGAGTTAGACACATTGTTTTTGTCATTTTGTTACAACACCGATGGAGACAAACTTATTAAATGTTGTAAGAACACAGTATTTGTGATAGATGAAACCCTAACATTTGTATTATGTGACAGATGGTTTCTTGGGACCTTAGCAGTTGGTACTGCTTCGTGCGGGCATTCATTTTATCTCATTTGTGTTGATGCAGCCAATTATTGCTCTGCCACACTTGGCTTGACTTTGTGATAGTCCGTACAAATAAAAGTGGTTAATATAGGGGCAGAAGAGGAATGAGGAGTAGACTCTTCAGTTTTCTATTATATAAAATGACAAGATTATACTAGATTATTTCTAAGCATCCTTTTTCCTCTAAAGATTAAAAACCAGTTATCTTAAGAGGCAGCAAATTCAAGCAATCGTTAAATCCAGCTTATTTTTGAGAATATGAATTTGATTTGGAAAAGTGATTTTTTTAATTACACATTTTTATCTTTGTTACAAATTAGAAAAATTACATCAATCCCTCTAATCACATAGGGGCAGGGGCAGGGGCAGAACCAACCAAAAAGAAAAACCAACTCTACACCACTCTGTACATGTACCTTTTTTCTGCATTTGACTCTCTATTGTACCTATAGAGATAGATTCATGCATTACACGTATGAATGGGCATTCCATATCCAGCAGTTTCTCCAGGTGTTTTTTGTTTGTTGTTTTGTTTGTTTTTTGTCCTTTCCCTGTTTTCTTATAATACTTAATCCCTTCCCCTACTTAATAATTATGTATTTTTTTTATTGTTGCTCTGAATTTTCCATTCTTTTTTTCTCTTCTTAATATTTAGTAGTTACGAATTAGAAAACTTTTATATCTAAGAAAGTTTTTGCACTGAAGGAAGTAGCAAAAGCAAGAATTAGCTTTCTGAGACAAGGCACGAATATTTCAAATACCTCTCTTTAATTAGGAATTTCTTCCACTGATGTTGAAATTCCCAATATTCATGAAGCACTTTTCTTTCAAGTGAATAAAATTATTTCAAAAATTATTGTTCTTTTGTTATATGTATTTTACATATATATTATTTTTATATAAATATTTAGAGATATAAATAAGTATATAATTACTTATAATGTTTTTATTATATATATTTAATATGTAGATGAAAATATTTAGCACAGAGAAGAAAAGTTTAACTTTTTCTGACACTGAATTGGGATTAGGAAGAAGAATCCACTGAGGGCAAAAAACACAGAAGAATTCAATGAGTGGCAGCAGCTCTTTGTGCTGTGTACACTCATGTAGTTTGTATTTTGCAGTCAAAGTTAAGGAGTACGTTCTCATTCCAGATTTTGAGAAACTTTGAGTCTTCTTTGAAAGCCAGGCTTTAGAAGATTTTTGGCAACTAGGCAAAATTAAAAGATTCTTCAGAATTAAGATGATTTTGTATTATTCTGATTTCCTTTTCTGCTTGTGTAAGAAAATTTTCTTTCAATTGAAAGGATTTGAATATGCCTTTACTTTTAAATATCTGTTTTTTTACTTTTTCCTCTCCATAACATTGTCCCTTTTAGAGAAGAAAATTGCATTCTACCTGTGGCAAGCTAGGTATTAAAAAGCTAGATTAGGAAAGTAAAATGTAGACCTTTTTCAAGGCCAGGTATGCAGAAATACCTAGGTGAAGAAAGGATAGTAAACATAGACCATTTTTTATTAAAATAAGCTAGTCTTAGTAAGAATAGTTTATTACCTTAACATAACACTTCTAAATCATAAATACTTTTTTTAATGTTACCTAAGTCAGAGCACTAATTATTGTGGGTTTTGTTGTTGTTATTTTTTTTGGAGGTGCTGGGGATTGAACCCAGGAACCTTGTAAAAGGGAAGCAGGTGCTCAACCACTGAGCTACATCCACTCCCCAATGAGAGTTGATTTTTTCATTTGTTTGTTTTGTTTTAAGAGGTATGGGGGATCGAACCCAGTACCTTGTACATGGGAAGCAGGTGCTCAACTACTTGAGCTACACCCACTCCCCTCATTGTGGTTTTAATTTATTGCTCAATACTACCTTTGAACTTCTCAGTAATATTCAGTTCTAGTCTTTTCCTAGCTCTTCCCTTTCCCCAACCATTTATTTACTAATAAACATTTTTGTTTTGTTGTTTTTTAGATCTTAGTGAAACTCTGCAGTTTTGTTTCTCCGGCAGAGGAACTGGCTCAGAAAGATGATCTCCAGCTTTTATTCAGTGCAATAACCTCTTGGTGCCCTCCCTATAACCTGCCTTGGAGGAAAAGTGCTGGAGAAGTACTTATGACCATATCTCGTCATGGGCTGAGCGTCAATGTAGTGAAGTATATTCATGGTGAATATCTTTCTCCTTATTTATATTAAATGCTCTAAATTTCTTTCATTTTTCTCTTTCTCATATGATAACAGATTTATTTTTATCTCTGAATTCTCTTAAGATTCTTTGGAAATTATAAAACAAATTTGCCAGAAAAATTTTTTAAAATTTTTTTGTGGGAAGGAATTCTTATAAGTTTGAAATGATATGTATCTACAAAAGTTAATTTCATTGTGGTATAAACGTCAATCAGTGTATAATGTAAGTTCTATTTCATAGCCTATTCTTCCTCTTCTTTTGCTGAAAATAAAAAAAGAATGTTATTTTGAGATGCCGTAGTTTCAGGTCTTTTCTGAAGATATCTCACAAATAATAAGATAATTGTCTGATGCAGCATAGATGAAATTATGTGGATTCTTTATCAGCATTTGAGAGATATCCATTCTGTTTAACTTATATAAGCGCCAGCTCTCCTTTAAGATGTCTAATTAGGAGACAGTTACCTTAGCATCACATGTAGTCTGCATACTTATTTTATCCATATTTTTGTCCTGAAATGCTTTCAAAATAAAATTTTTTAGGAGGTACCAGGGATGAACCTAGGACCTTGTACAAGGGGAGCAGGTGCTCAACGACTGAGCTACATCTGCTCCCCTCAAAATTATTTTCAATACAACTACTTGTTCATTTACAATTATTAAATGATATATATGAACACTCAATAGCTAATTCACCATTAAATTTATTGGATTTTAAATTAATTTGGATTTTTAACTTAGAATATAGTTTTCTGTTTTTTTTTCTTTTTCTTCCATCCTTTATTTTGTCAATAAAAAAGATCAAATACTTCATTTGGCAGTGGCCAGTCATTTTGTTTAATGATAAAACATCAAAATATAGTGTAGATACTATAATATATGTCAGTTATTTTTCAACACTTTCCTTTATTATCTTTCCTTTGCTGATTGAAGGCAGGGCTTTTCCAATGAATTTGAAATTCATATTTATTTTTAGAATGTACATCGTTTATCTTATAGCTATTCCAGATTTTTTAAACATTTAATGTTTGATTAAACACTAGTTACCAATGAAGAAAATTATCTTAAGTAATAAAAATAATGCATATCTATTTAATTCTTTATTCTTTCAGAAAAAGAATGTTTATCTACATGTGTTCAGAATATGCAGCAGTCAGATGACTTGTCTCCCCTAGAAATTGTTGAAATGTTTGCTGGACTTTCTTGTTTCCTCAAAGATTCCAGTGATGTTTCTCAAACACTTTTGGATGATTTTCGGATATGGCAAGGATATAATTTCCTTTGTGATCTCTTGCTTAGGTAAAACTTCACAACTTAAGAATATGTTTTATGTGTCTACTCAGTCATTTTTTCCGAATGGAAGAAAATTTGGGGGTATAGGAAAAGGGCATTTATTAATAAAGCACTAGTAGTGTATACTTGAGTGTCCTCTTGGCTTTAATTGCCTCTCTTTGTTCCTTTTCAGCCAACAGAGTACACAATATGAAGTTAAAGTGGCAAATGCAGGCTGCAAACATTACAGAGTCAGAAGTTAGATATAAAAAATAAATTTGCTCTTAAGTAGCTGAGAGAGAAGAGTTTAGATGAAATAAAGTCTTCCTAAAGTATAAACTCTTCTTGCTTAATTGTACTTTTGGTTATCTTTATTTTATAGTATTTTCAATGATCCCCTTCCCACACCCAGATGACTCCCTTGTAGTTTTTGCTTTTGCTTGTTGTATTTTTTCTTCATTGTTTTTGCTTGTTGTCTGCTCATTGTTTGCTCATTGTCTTGCTAGTTGTTTTTGCTCAATGTCTGCTCCTTGTCTGCTCGTTGTTTGTCTTCTTTAGGAAACACCAGGAACTGAACCTGGGACCTCCCATGTGGGAGGTGGATGCTCAACTGCTTGAGCCACATCCACTCTCTCCAATGATTTTAGATGTAGTTTATAACAAAGGTAATTATGTAAATTGATGAGACCTTACGAATGTGTATAGAACACAAATTAATTATTCTAAAATGTTTCTTTAGCCTTCTTTTCCTTCCCAACGGGTATAAGCATATTCTGGGAAAGCTCCTGGTTACAGATTTTATTAGGAAGAAGATACTCGTTCCCCACTAGCAGTTCCTAGACTTTTTAGTTGTATTTAAATCATTCTATCTATTGTAAGACTATTTTGTAAGCCTCTTATTTCTATAACACCAATTTAATCCAATTGCTATTGGTTAATACCGGCAAACTCCCAAGAACATAATTTTGCATGTATGTGTGTATATGTGTGTGTGTGTATGTCTGTCTTAATTTACAAAAGTAAAAAGGAAAGTTTATGAAATAACCACTTCACACTAACAGTACAGCGTTAATTAGTGAAATCCTTTGAGGACACAGATTGACAAGATGTTATATTCTTTGACACAATAATTTAACTTCTGATTATTGATCCTAAAGATGTAATCCTAAATATAGACAACATTTTATGTTTATTAGTGCTCTTGTATTCTGACTTATACTAGGTGCTACTCACTACCCTCAAATCTAAGTGGGCAACCATGCAGCCATAGTCATTGTTATGTTATGAGTCATTAGAAAGCTTATCTATGGAGAATTTATACAAACATAGAGAAGTAAATGTATAACACTGATAAATAAAAAAGAAAGGTTGCAAAATTCTGTATATGGTTTAAAAATAAATCCTTATGAAAACTAAACTTTACACATTAAAGACAGACAAATTTAGAAAAGACATCAATGTTAAAAGTAGATGCCTTTGAGTTGTAGAGTAAAACATACTTTTTCTTCTTTTCTACATTTTTGCCTTCTTCAAGTTTACTTTAATGAATATAATTACTTATATTAAGAGGGAAAACTCCTTCGGTCTTCCACAGCAGTATTATTGTCTTTGTGGAGTTGACTAACTATAAAAAAAAAAAAATCCTGTAATGGATTTCAATTATAATAAGGTCATGGTGGTATATACCAAAAAAAATTAAAAAAAAAAAAAAAAAAAAAAAAAAGAGGGAAAACTCAATAAATCTTATTATTTTAAAACAAAGATATTTTTTGCACATCCCATTCTATGTTCTCATTAAGGCCAAGGACAAGAGATAACTCCATAATGACCCCATTGCTTTTTAGAAGGAATTAAGATTGTTTTAAAAAATTTGTTAGACTCTCAGAAATTTATTTAAATGTACCTTGAGAGTGCCTGAATTAATGAAATACAGATTAAATGTTTAGAACTCTTCCCAAGGAATTCGTTTTTAAAAATTATCAAGAGAAAATGCCTTCAGAGGGAAATGGCTAATGAAGTTATTGATTGCAAGCAATGAAACTTTATAACCTTAAAGCTGTAGGGAATTTAAGAGATCATTTAATCTAATTCCTTTATTTTATAGGCTTTCTACCAAAGATTAGTGATTTACCCAAAATTGCACTATTAGTGATAAAACCAGCACTTGTATTAGGGTTCCTAGCTATTGGTTTGATTATCTTTCAGATACACCATACTGTCTTATAATAAAACTTTTAGATTTCAAAAAAATATTACATTGTTATATAGGAAAAATTATAAGAAGGAACTTTTCCGTGTACTTCATACATTTATTTTTACCACATACAAAATTGAAAAAATATTTTCTGTATTAAATTTGAGAATGCAATGAAAGAGAAAAATATTTGCTAAATCATACTTTCTCTAGATTGGAACATGCAAAAGAGGCTGAATCCAAGGATGCCTTGAAAGATCTGGTTAATCTGATAACTTCCCTAACAACATATGGTGTCAGTGAATTGAAACCAGCTGGTATTACCACAGGGGCACCCTTTCTGTTGCCTGGATTTGCAGTACCCCAGCCTACAGGAAAAGGTGAGTCTAATTTTTTCATTTTGAGCTTCTCAAAGTAATAGAAAAAGAATTAATGTATAATATTAAATTTTTAAATATTTAAAATTTAAATATTAAAACTAAACCTTTAGATACAAAGAAATTATATTATTTCTTTCAGGTCTGAGGATAAACTTTCATAATCCAAATTTCCTAACATTTGACTCCTCATCTAGTGATCTTTTACTTAGAAAACTTACTTCATAATTAAGAACATTTAGTTACTTAAAAATGCAAGCTAGCTTTACTGTTTATTTAACTTGTTTAAATGTACCATAACCCTTCCAAAAGAACCTGAGCCTGGAGGCCTCTAATAGTTTCTTTCACATGATTGTCACTTACTGAATATTCAATTAAATCATGATAATTGCAAGTAAAATTTAACTGGCCAAAAATACCATGTCTGGTATTTAAGTTTCATGTTGCATATCTGTGCATTTTATGACATAGAAGTTAATAGTTATAATTTTTTAAGTCAAAGAGAACAAATGGGTTTATTAGAATATCCCATGTTTAATTTACTGGAGAAAATTACACTGAAAAGTTGTGTCTTAGATTGGAGTCATGAAACTCACTGTAGTATGAGGTGCCCTCAGTGCTTAGGTTGTATAGAAACTTTTAAATGAGTTTCTGTTTATTCAATGTGGTGGAAATTCAGGTATGTCTTATAGAAGTTCATGGCTTCATTTTATTTAAAATTAATAAATAAAATAGAGATCTCTTTAAAAATCTCTGATTTATGGTCTCCAGTTTGAGTATTCTTCAATCAGCTCAGCAATGTACTTTCTTTTTCAGACTTTATTTTTGTCTCATTTGCTTAATCAAATGATGTTTATTTTGCCATACTCTAGGTATTTACAATGGTATCATTTTGTAATAGAATTAATCAGCAAAATTAACCTTGAACATATGTCCTTGCCTGATATTGTCTCATCTATCATGGGAACATTCATATAGTACCAGAGAATATGACTGTCCTATTTTTATAGTCTAATGTAAAATGTAAAAGTGAAGGTTTTGAAAAAGCTTAAATGATTTATGTATAACCAAAAGAATAAAGGTCTAATTAAAGAAATGTGAGTGCTCATTCAGTAATTAGACCCTGGGTATCTAAAGGCACCTCTTGGTAATCCAAGTGAGTGGTCTAAGCCTGAAACAAGGTAGTGGTAGTAGTGGTGGTGAAAAAGGGAGGAAATTAAAAAAAAGTTGGAAATATGCAATAGGAAATAATGAATTACATATGTGAGTGACCAGTCAGAATGGAGACTGGCTATAAGCAGTGGTAAGGTCACACTCCTGCAAGCCAGCTTTGGCCAAGCTTGTACTGAGTACAGATAAAGCAGAACCTGAGCTCCTCAAAGGAAGCCCATGATGAAGACTGCAAGGCATTTCAGTTACTAGTTTGAACATAAATATATAAAAGGGAAAATAATTTATCCTTATGTTGGTGCTACCTGAATTAATGTGTTATGAGAAAACGTATATAAGTTTAAGTCACAGAAGAATTCAGAAAAAGACAAGCATGGCCCATTAAGAAAAAGAATACATTAAAAACACTCACTGTCTAGAGAAAAATCTGAATACTGTGGAAAGCTATGAGTTATGGAGTACAGCCTCACAAATGTGTTTTTAGAACAGTCAGGATACAAACTGCCATGAATTTGTTATTAAACAAAAGGATTATTTCCTATTTAAGGAAAAGGACTGCTATATCTTTCTTTAATTTCCTTCTTTGGAAAATCTCTGCTGGTGAGCATTAAAGTTTTGTAAAAGCTTTTGGTGTATAATATAGATACAGAAGACATTTTCTAAACCTTGCATTAATTGATTTCTTTTATTTCTGATTGTATAAACTTGAGAGTAATGAGATGGTGATTGCCATTCTTTAGAATGATTTTCTCACTTTATTTTTATTTCTTTTAGTTGTTTGTGTGCCAAAAGAGATTGAAGTCAGTTAATGCAAAATTTGAAACTTTAAACAGAATACATCTAAAATATTCAGGATGTGGCTCAAATGGTTGAGTGCCTGCCTCCCACATGGGAGGACCTGGGTTCGGTTCCCGCTATCTCCTGAAAAAACAACAACAAAAAACAAACAAACAAGCAAAACATGAAAAAACCAACTCAGGGAAGCCGATGTGGCTCAGTGTTGAGCACCGGCTTCCCACGTACAAGGTTCTGGGTTCAATCCCCCCCAAAAAAAATTAGTTTTGGAAAGCGGATGAGGCTCAAGCAACTGGCCTCCCGTCTACCATATGGGAGATCCTGGCTTCATTTCCCGGGAACTCTTGGTGAAGGCGAGCTGGCTCATGCAGTGAGCTGGCCCGCACGGAGAAATGACGCAACAAAAAGAGACAAAGAGGAGAGACAATGAGAGACACAACAAACCAGGGAGCTGAGGTGGCTCAAGCGACTGAGTACCTCTCTCCCACATTGGAGGTCCCAGGATTGGTTCCCAGTACCTCCTAAGAGAAGACGAGAAGAAAAGACAAACAGACACAGAGAACACACAGCGAATGGACACAGAGAGCAGACAGCAAGTACAAAACAACAAGGGGGCGGGGGCGGGGGGATAAATAAATAAATAAATCTAAATTTTTTAAAAATGGGGTACGACTCTTTAAAAAAACATTAGTTTTATGTGCCAGTATTTAAGGAATTGTCCTGTCTTATATAAAGAGAAAAATATTTTTCTTTAAAATTTATTATTCCCCCTTTCTAATGAAATATTTTAGGATTTTGATGGATTTGACAGTTCTAAATAACTATCTCTGATAATATCAGCATTCAAAATGCAATTCAAATTTGTAACCCACTTACTTAGGTATTAATAAAATGTCATAATAATTGCTAGGTAGCAATTTTTTAAGACTAAATTTTTTCATGATAGAAAGCCAAATTATCAGATTCTGTTTAGTTCTATTTGTGCATTTGATCAGATTAATAAGTTACATCTTAGTAGAAACTTCAACATTTAACTATATTTAATAAATACCTTATTTGCTAAAAGAGATCTTAGATTTCTACATATTATTTCCTAGTAAAATTCTTTTATTCACCATGGAGTCACTTATCCATTTATAAGATCTATTAATTTTGTTAATAATATTACAAACAGAAAATCTCTTTTTCTTAATTAATCACAGAATATTATTGAGTTTTACATGTAGAATAAGACTGGCTGGTTATTCAGTTGGTTAAAATGCTCTGCTGTTGAAGCCAGTTAATGACCATGTTCCTTGGTCATTTACTGTGATTAGCCTATTTTAATTATATATGCTAATGGTCTCTAGATGAATTGGATAACAAATAGGATGAAGGATAGATCAGAGGAAATCAATTACTTTAAAAATAAATTACTAAGAGCCAAATATTCTTTGATTCTAGTGTTAACTATCTATACAAAGATTACCATATTTTACATTTAACTTTCAGTTGTATTTGTGATTATATACTATATGTTCAAACTAGTTCAGCTCTCTTTGTAGTGGACAGTTTGTTCTTGGAGTCAGTTGAAACCGAAAAATAAAAATCAAACGTGGCTCATAATAGCTCAATCATACAGTATTTGTTCTTTTGTGTCTGGCTTGCTTCATGAACTAAATATATTGTGTAAACTCGTGGAGTTAATGACTAGAATATAGGTCACCAGAACATAGAATGAGGTTAGAGAATGGAAAGCTGAGGGCTAATCTCATGCAGAATTGGTAAAAACGTTGTTTGGTAATCTTTGGAAATGAATAGAAGAGGTGAAAGCACATCATAGTGTTTGTAACTAGCACAGCTATTATGTGGGGATGGCATTGGTTTAAAGGGAAAGTCTGTGGTCACGTATGTTACGAGAAGAAAAGCTTAAAAATGTAACATGGGACTGCATAGTACAGTGTAACTTCATGTAAAATATGAATATGGGTAATATTGTATATATAAGGTTGTTTTTCTTTGAAACTGAACAAATGTATGTTAATGTTACAAGTTGTTAATATCAGGCAAAAAAAATTACGCTAAGTGGAAGAAACCAGCCACAAAGTACTATATATTGTATGATTCCATTTATATAAAATGTAAATATAAATCATTTTTAAAAGATGAAATTAGCTTAGTGGTTATGTAGGACTGGAGAAGAATAGAGGGATTGAGATGTGACTGCTAAGGGGTGTGGAGTTTTTTCTTTTTGGTGTAATGATATTGTAAAAAATTTTTGTGGTGATGAATGCATAACACTGTGATTATAGTAAAAGCCACTGATTGTACACTTTGAATGGATTGTATGATATGTGAATATATATCTCAATAAAACTGCTTTTAAAAAAACAAACAAACATGGGTACAACTGAGTTTTCCCATGTTACCCTAAACTCAACTCTTCTTAATTTATTTATCTTTATATTGTCACTTAAGGGAGAGATGCAAAACATTAGAGTTATGTTATTCTTTAACCTTATCTGTCACTTTTTTCACATTAGGCAGGCTTATATATTTGTATGTCTATTAGTCAATCTAAACTTGCTTTTGGTTACCTGCAGATAATAAAAGGTAAAATGTCAAGAGACCAATCATAGTTTAATAATGAACTGGAAATAAAGACCAATCTTTGGTATTTGCTATACTTGTAATAAATTGATATATAAACAAAAAACAGAAAATTGGAATTATACACAGACAGAAGATTTTTGAAACATAGTGTTTTTCAGCTTATGTCCAAGTGAGGATTTCTAAGCAGTCTTTCTACCCCATTTTATATTTTTCTTGGCTCTGTGTTTATCCTCTTTCTAAAATCCAACTTATTCTTTTAGGCTCTGTATTAGTTTTTTTTTAGTCACTACTTTTCAAATACTGGGACAATTCTCAGAAGCAAATTTATTTCTCCTCAACTCATTTACAATTTTCTATGTTGATTTCTTTATGATTTTGCCATGGATTTCCCTCATAAGAGCCACATATAAAGATGTTTGTTTTTTCGAATTCATGTATTTGAGTATCAGATGTTTAAAAATAACAACCGACCATAAATTGCTTTAACAAGTATATATGTAAAGAAATTGCAATTTTAGCCTGAAACAAAATAAACTTCCAAATTAAAATTTATGAAAGCCCTGGTATTGTAATTATAAAGAGATAACTGGAACTTAGAGAATTTATTCCCTCCTGCTTTTTCTGCTGCCATTTTTGCTGCTTTCAGGTTTGTTACTTCTTCAGCAACAAAGTCTTTTCAGATTGAGAGATAACTGTTCTTATATTCAATCAATACGGAAAATAAAAAGCAGCACCCCAATTTTTAAAAATGGTCTCCGTAGGTTTCCAAATTCTAATGCCTAGAACTGTATAGTAATATGCTTTATTCTCACTAAAACCATCTAAATTTTCAATACATAATATTTTCAGTTGGAATATTCAGAATGATGCATTAAAGGTTTTAATCACAGTTATTTATTTTTAATTAAATGATTTGAACCTGCTGAATAAAAATAAGATCTTTAGTGAAAGAGTATGTTCTTAGTAAATAATTGGTAAATATTACATTTCATGATGTGTTTAAACAGAAATAGACTGGTTCACCATGATTAAAAATATCACATCGCACTTACTTTTGTGTTCTTGTTTTCTATTTTAGGTCACAGTGTGAGAAACATCCAAGCCTTTGCAGTACTACAGAATGCATTTTTAAAGGCAAAAACCAACTTCCTTGCCCAAATCATCCTTGATGCCATCACAAATATTTACATGGCTGACAATGCCAATTATTTCATTCTAGAGTCACAGCACACACTGTCACAGTTCGCAGAGAAGATTTCTAAACTCCCAGAAGTTCAAAACAAATATTTTGAGATGCTGGAGTTTGTTGTTTTTAGTTTAAATTATATCCCTTGTAAAGAACTTATTAGTGTTAGCATTCTCTTAAAATCTAGCTCTTCTTACCACTGTAGCATTAGTGCACTGAAAACACTTCTTAAGTTTACACGACATGACTACATATTTAAAGATGTATTCAGGGAGGTGGGGCTCCTGGAGGTCATGGTAAACCTTTTGCATAAATATGCTGCTCTCTTGAAGGATCCAACTCAGGCACTAAATGAACAAGGTAAAGTGTTTACCATAATGTTACTTTTATTTAACAAAGGGGTTTGGTAAGGGTTGCCTTTTGCTTTGTTATTAACTTGCATGGCTTTCCTAATGTGCGTTATTGTGACATTCTTGATAATATTTCCCAAAGCTAATTTTGAGTTTAACCTCTAGTATGGAATTGGGTAAGGGGAGCCTAGAAATATGTCATTGTGTTAGAAGAAATGTTTTTATTATGTATAGAGAACAAATAAATATATCTTCAGCGCATTAAATACACACACACCCCCCATCATTAGGTACCTTGATTTTGAAGTTTTTTCATTCTTTTTGATAAGTCTGATAAAAGCACAGTAGTATCTGGCAATTAATAAGGATTAAATGTGTCAAATGAATTACTACAAGTCAATTAGGTAGCGGTATCCATAAATTTATGCATAAATTTTACATAAATTTAATTCAGTGAATTAAATCTAGCATTCTCCTATTGACCTGCCATGATTATGAAAACCTTTGTGAGAGGTTATATTTAACTTTGATTTGCATTCATTTTCAATATTTGCTGGATAATTTTAACATTTAGCCACACTAAAAATCTATAAACAATGATTTTGAGCTCCTGGCAGATTTTAGACATACATTATTTTTACAGTTTGTATTATATCAATTGCAGTCATGGTGAAAGTGATTAGTAAAGAAATATTGAGAGGAATTGTTAAAACACACCAGAATCAGTAGAAGAAATAAGCCTATCACTTTTGTGATTTGGACCTTTGAACCTTTTTCCCAGGGGACTCAAGAAATAATAGTTCAGTTGAAGACCAAAAGCACCTGGCTTTGTTGGTTATGGAGACCTTGACAGTACTTCTTCAAGGATCAAACACAAATGCAGGTAATTAGGAAAGCTACTAGCAAATACTTTGGGAGGAGATTGCCTCTGATTTTATCTTTTCTAGTATCTCTTCCTTCTGAAGTGCTTTAATAACTTAGGGGAAAAAACTGTCGAATCATTGATGATTCTCTTATGTCTCTAGAAATGCAGTACTTTGTAGAAGTATATTAATAACAAAATATAAAATTATTACAAAATATTTCAAAATATGAACTTATATTTCATTGTTTTTTTAAAGTGTGTCTTGTGTTTGAAGTGTTCTTTTCCTAATTTTCAACTTATATATTGCAGGCTTTTATTCAAATGACTTTGCTTATTTAATATTTTATAAAATATTTGCTTCAAATGGTGATTTTCTTAATTTTTTAGTAATTCAACTTAGAGTATTGTAATGTTACAACCTTGGGAAAATATTGAAAAATGCTTCTCTAATAAAACTTTTCTTTCTCAGGTAGATTTGATTCATTAAATATTTTGCTTTGTCTTTGGTCTCAACTTCTCCTCAGTTTTTTTCTGCTTATCATTAATAGACAGTCCATATTTGAAAAATACCACTGTCACTTTAAAAAAAGATTGAAATTTTTGAAGGCAACTTCAAAAACATATTAGGTCCCAGGTTCTATCCCCGGCCCCAGGTACCTCAAAAAATGAAAAAACAAAACAATAACAAACATATTGGGCAAGAAGGCCAATATAACTTGAGAGGAATAAGTGAGGGGGAGGTGAGTTCAGATGAGTAGGTTGAGACCAGATCATATGGGGTTTTATTTTAGGCCATGGTAAGGAGCTTGGATTATATTTTAAATGTTATGGGAAGCTATGAATTAATTAATGAACCAGCAAATGCACAAAGGCATAACTGTTTGCCTAAAGGTAGAGAAACTCAATATTTAACCTTATTTAAAATATACTGTGTGTCTTGGACACTGCTGGATGCTAAAGATGCAAAGATAATTCTTGCCCCAAGAGAAGTACAACCTAATGAAGAATGATGTACACACATAATTATATAAGTAATTATTTAAACACAAGTTTGGTGTGTATGAATGAATTTAATAGGTAATTCAAACAATAAATGTATGATGAAGTTTAATGGATAGTATATTAACACTTTGTCTATGATATAATGCCCAGTCGCCTCATTTCCACTAACCAGGTTTAGTTGACTGAGATACTCAGAAACATAAAAATATGCTAAAAATAATTTATTTTGCAAATTAGCTTTTGATGACATGTCCTAGAGTTGCCAAGAGAGGGTTGGATAATCCTACCAGTGTGGGTGAGTGGAGAGCTCTCTCCATGAGATTAAAAATCACTCAGTACATCTCCTAAAGTGCCAAACATATTTTCACTTATCTAGTCTTATCTTCTATCTTTTCCTTGTTAGGAAATATGTAACTAGATGTATGATTTCATGCACTTAGAACTCTGCTTTACTTATAGTAAGTATTCAAAAATATTTGCCTTTATGATTGTCTAATGAGTTCTAACTGACAACCAGAAAGTAAGTAAACATGGCCTTCAAGTAAACAATGGGATGTCACAAATTCCATATGCTAAAACTCAGTCATGTGACTCATGCTCACTTCCAGGTCATTTAATTCTTAGAAAGTCATTAAATAGAAAAAGGACAGTAGCTGCTGTAGCCAGATACACTGGCAACTATTCACTTAGTAAACATCTTTTAAAACACCAGGAGGAAATCCAAGTTTAATGGGGGACCAAAAACATAAATAGTAGTAGTATTTGACATAATATAATTGAGGTATATACAAGGTATTCTAAAAACACAAAAGATTAAACAATTGCTTTGTAGGCAATACAAATTAGTGATTTAATTCACTTTGTTCATTTTTTTATACACAAGGATGGGATTATATATAAGAGCAAATACCATCTTCTAGAGCTGGGCTACCTGAGTAGCAATCCGCTCTGCCACTTGCTCTAGGTGTGTGATTGGGGCCAAGTTACTCAATTTCTGTATGCCTCATTTCCTCATCTGTACAGTAGACATGAGGGTTAATAAATCAATCTACATCTAGTCTTTGGAGCATCTCATGGGTGCTGCTTTCTAATGTAGAGTTTGTCTTTTTCTGTGTACGTATGCTCTACCTAACTAAAAAGTTTGGTTCATTCTCATTTTTCCCGTGGTGGAGTAATTTGTTACATTTCTATTTATTTGTTTATTTCTTTCTTAAATTTTTTTGAAGTATATCATTCATACATAAACAATAAGTGTATAGTAAGGTTGTGAACTTCCAAAACAAATATGTATAACATCATACAGGGGTCCCATACATCACCCCACCACCAACACCTTGCATTGTTGTAAAAGGAAACGTTTGTTACAAATTATGAAAGAATATTGTCAAAATCTTATTACTAACTATAGTCCATATCTTTACATTTGGTGTATTTCCCCCCCCAACCCACTCTATTATTATTGTTATTTTTAATATATTTTTATTACAGAAGTTGTGAACTTACAAAACAATCATGCACATGTGTAGAATTCCCATACAACACCCACTGGTGCTTAATGTATGTAGAAGTTTTAATTAACTTGACTGTGAAAGTGAGGAAATGGATAGAGTTGATGGTAACACATTATAGTGAGTAGCAACTGGTTTATAAATGGATTGTGGCTGAAACGGGTAGTCTAGGGATGTAAATGTCATCCCATTTCTATTTTGCTCCTATTTTGGAAGCCTTGTTCACTTTAAATATCATTTATTTTGGGTATTATTCATCTGAAAGCCTTTTACATAAACGGATATCAACTATCATTCAGCTTAAAGCCTTTACATAAAAATACTGGGTCACCTGGTGTCTACCTATGAAATTTCTGAACATTCTAGATTTGGAGAATTTGAACAGGATAAACATATCAGGGCAGTAATCGCACATTATGGAAATTTAGGGAAAATGTGCTTATAACTTTGCTGACATCCTGCAGTATAAATTTATATTACAATTTAAAAGATGAAATGGCTGGGTAGGTTTTTTGTTCTTCTGAACTACTCTGCCTACAAAAAGAAAGGAATTTTAATTCATCTGACTTGTCTCAGAGTTTTACATTAGCCCATGTCGTTGTTTTTTCACCCTACCTCAAGGAATTTTCCGAGAATTTGGAGGTGCAAGATGTGCCCATAATATAGTGAAGTACCCTCAATGCCGGCAGCATGCCCTGATGATTATCCAGCAGTTGGTGCTCTCTCCAAATGGCGACGATGACATGGGTACTCTCCTAGGGTTAATGCATTCAGCCCCACCAACAGAACTGCAGTTGAAGACTGACATTTTAAGGGTAAGTTTGTTAAGTGTGATATTTTCTCTTTCAATACTAAAATCTGTGGCTGTTTTTAAATTATTTACTCTTAAGTTAGAGACAGGGAAATTTCAAAAATCCAAGTTACCAAAGAAACACAACTTTGCACATTAGGGCTTTGGAAAAACTCAAGTTGTTCATGTCTTTCCATCTGTATTAATTTATTGCTGATGAACCTCTGCAGTTATTATCTCAGCTTATCAGAATTACTCCTTAAATGAAAAGTACACTAATACAGTATAGCATCTGAATAAATATTTAGTGCTACTAATACATTTGTGATCTATTTCATTTAAATCACTAATACAGTGTTACACATCTGTTAAATAAAATGCTATATGAGGCATTATACATGAACACATATCTATCTATCTATCTATCTATCTATCTATAAAATAGGTATTCTAGTACATGTCAAACACTACTAGAACTTTTAAATATGCTTTTTCACCTACACTTCAGCAATCTTGCGATGTAGTACCCCATCTTGCAGATGAAAAGACTAAGGTTCAGAGAAATCATATAACTGGAACATGTTAACACAGCTTAAGTGGTGGAACTGAACTTCAGATTTCAAAGCCCATTTTCCTTCTACCACACCATTATGCTTTGCAAAGATTCACATACATACAACCTCATGTTAATGTAGTCATTGATATTTTTATGTAATAAATTTTAGGATCAAACTAAACATGTTTGCATTTCATTTATTTCCAAGTGAATTTAGAAATGCAGTTTCTTTCAGATAAAGTGTAATGGATAAGTAAAGAGCATGACTACCGGGGCATACCTAGATCAGTCTCCCATCATGCAGTTTTTGTGAAATTTGTTCAAAATTGTACTGTTGATTAAATCTTTCATCTATAAATTTTGTTTGTGAAGGGCTATTAATACAAATAATATATAAAACAATTTTTACAGGTACCAGAAATTACTATAATTATAATAAAAGCTAACATTTTGACTGCTTACAACATGACAGATATTAGTCTATGTACTTTATATACATCTACTTATCCTATTGAGAGGATTAATCCTTTTAATAAAAAAGGTACTACATTCTTTCATTTATTTATTCATTTAGATGGTTTCTAAATACTGTTTTCTATTATAAGAAGCCGGGGTCTGGGGGTGGGACATGGGTTTGATCCCCGGGATCTCCTGGTAAAAATAAAGAAAACTATAGAAGGTGCATGGGCGCACCATCAGGCCCCGTGAATGGGTGAGCCGTCTGGCCCAGTGAGCAGGTGCGCCCCCAGGCCCTGCCGAACCAAGCAGCAAGATGTTGATGTAACAGGAGAGAGACACGGGAGAGCCAAGATGAGATGTGCTGAAAAACCAGGAACTGAGGTAGCACATGAACACCTCTCTCAACATCGGAGTTTCCCTGGATCGAATCCTGGTGAAGACAGGAGAAGGATGAGAGGAGAGGGCAGGAAACAGACACACAGAATTGCCCAACAAATGGACACAAAACAGCAAAAATGGGGGGGGGGAATTAAAATGGATAAAAAGTAAATAAATAAATCTTATTTAAAAAAAAGAAAGAAAGAAAGAAGCCAGGGTCCTTAGAAAAATGATTGATTCTAGGGCTGGGACAGAGAAAAAACAAAAGTATCCTAGAACATTTTATTTTACCAAAAATAAGGAAGTGATCAAAGTTTAAGGGGGACTTAACAAAAGAGATGAGTGTTCAGTATTTATTACCTTTATTTTAAATATAACTTAATTTATTTAGTTGTAAGTTTATATAACTTAATTTTTAATCATGGCTGTGTTTAACAGGTGGCTCACATATTTTAAAACACCAGGAGGAAATCCAAGTTTAATGGGGGACCAAAAACATAAATAGTAGTAGTATTTGACATAATATAATTGAGGTATATACAAGGTATTCTAAAAACACAAAAGATTAAACAATTGCTTTGTAGGCAATACAAATTAGTGATTTAATTCACTTTGTTCATTTTTTTATACACAAGGATGGGATTATATATAAGAGCAAATACCATCTTCTAGAGCTGGGCTACCTGAGTAGCAATCCGCTCTGCCACTTGCTCTAGGTGTGTGATTGGGGCCAAGTTACTCAATTTCTGTATGCCTCATTTCCTCATCTATACAGTAGACACGAGGGTTAATAAATCAATCTACATCTAGTCTTTGGAGCATCTCATGGGTGCTGCTTTCTAATGTAGAGTTTGTCTTTTTCTGTGTACATATGCTCTACCTAACTAAAAAGTTTGGTTCATTCTCAGTAGCCAGTAGAAGTCAGCTCCAGCATTCCACTCCTTTGAGGGCATAGAGTAGTGTTGGGAGGATTTGGAA
This sequence comes from Tolypeutes matacus, assembly GCA_026826555.1. Lineage (NCBI taxonomy): Eukaryota > Metazoa > Chordata > Mammalia > Cingulata > Chlamyphoridae > Tolypeutes > Tolypeutes matacus. The sequence goes on along the minus strand of JAKSZT010053779.1, from coordinate 987,532 downwards.
TCCCAGTTTCAATTTCCATTTTTGCTACATTCAGAACTGCCTCTTAGTGCCTCCATTCACCTGACCTACATGATTCAACCTGGTGTGTGATTTGTATGTATACCCCAAATCCCATGATATGTGGTACTTTATATTATAATTTTGCTGATGCACAAATGTGCTTGTAGCCTTACCCACTTGGGCCTGGCATTCTAGCAGGCCACTCTCTGGTCCCCAGCAAGACTCAGGGCTCAAGCCCAGCTTCACCTCTCCCTCTCGGATGAGCTCCTCCAGGTTCATGGCTTAATGACCCACCTGGTATGCTTTCACCTTTAGCCTGGTCCACAGACACATCCCTCTGACTCAGTTTCTCCTCATTTCCAAGATGATATCTGCCCCCAAACTTGCTCTCCCCCACCCTTCGCCCAGACTCTCAGGGTCACCCTCAGCTCCCCCAACCCCCAGTCCCTTCACAAACCCTGATGGCCCCACCACCAGAGTCTCTGTCTCTGTTGCCAGCTTCCTGCCGTCGCCCCTCCCAGGCACCTAGGCCTCTTCCTGTTCCACCCTCCGCCCCCACCCCTTCTCCTAGGAGTCAGAGGGCCCTATTCTAGGAGCTGGTGCCCAGCTATACCCCGAGGCAGATGATGATCACCAAATGACCCAAAGCCCATGACCTCTACTGTAGGGGAGGGCAGGGCCAGGGTTGGGGGCTGAGGGTGGGCATGGTGGCCAGGTCGCAGGCGGGCAATGAGTTCCCCAGACAGAGGACCCAGGAGGATGCCCAGGCCCCCAGGACAGCCTCCCTGCAGGATCCACCTACCCCAGGCAAAATCTACTGCCAGTTCTCAGGACCCCCATCCCCAAACCCCCAGGCCTTGTCTTTTCATAAGGATTCTCTCTCCCTCCCACTCAGGGATGCCCTTGCCAATCAGCAAGGTGCTGGGAACGAGGTCAGGAAGTAACACTTACAAACGTTGCTGGCAGCTCAACAGAGTCATCTTATGCTGGTTAAATCTAATAATAAAAGTTTTGTGCAGAAAAAGAAATGTGTATTGTATGCATTAATGTTTTCTAATTAACCACCTAAATCCACATCTCATTGTAACTTTGGTATCTGCTACTCACCATCAGTTATTGATTTAAGTGGAAAATTAAATTCTTCATGGTATTTGAAACTTTTCACATATAGCGATTATGTGGCAGTAATGTCAGGATGCCAACAGATAATCAGTTTTCAGGAAGTAGAAGATGGACTTGTCCAGAGTACATAATACAGAACTTTACACTAAGAATTAAGTATTGTTTTTCTCAAATTTTGTATATTGTGGTTTAACTCTGAAGTCAACCTCATCTATAAAATTATACTTGTCATATTTTCCCCCTACTTAGCCCTATGCTAAAGGCTTTACATGTATTTACTATTTTACATAAATAGAAACTCTGGCACAGAAAGGTGAAGTAACTGACTGTGGTAAAAAAAAATATTAAAGTTGGAGTCAAAATTTGAACCCAATTTTTCTGCATTTAATCTCCAGCCTGTATTATGGGTTTTTATTTTAAATAAAATTTTATTGAAGTACCTTGTTCATACATGAGCATACATAAACAATAAACATACAGTAAAATGTGTGAATTTACAAAACAACATGCATATCTTCATTCAAAGCTCCCATACAGCTCCCCACTACAACACCTTGCATTATTGTGAAATATTTGTTACAAACTATGAAAGAACATCATCAGAATATACTTATAGCAATATTTAGCCTGTATCTTACTTTTGTTGTATTCTTCCTCCAACCCACCCAATTATTAGCTCTCTATATTAATATTATATATTTGTTATCATTCAGGAGAAAACATTCTAATATTTGTCCTGTTAACCACAGTCATCATCCACGACTGGATTCCCTGTGTTATATAGTCCCAAGCTTTGTACAATCCATATTATAATATGTTTTTTAAAAGTTAAAGGTCTTGTTTTTTGTTTGTTTGTTTGTTTGTTTTAATTAAAGATTTATTTATTTATTTACCTTTCTATCCATTTGTAACACCCCACCCCCACCCCCACCCCCGGTTTCTGCTGTTTTTGTATCCATTTGCTGGGAAATTCTGTGTGTCCATTTCCTGGCCTCTCTTCTCATCCTTCTCCTCCTGTCTTCACCGGGATTCGATCCTGTGAACCTCCGATGTGGGTAAGAGGCATTCTGCCACCTGTGCCACCTTAGTTCCTGGTTTTTCAGCGAGTCTCGTCTTGGCTCTCCCTTGTGTCGCTCTCCTGTTATGTCATCATCTTGCTGTGTACGGCGCACCTGCTCGCGGGGCCTGATGGCGCGCCTTCTATGTTTTTTCCTTATTTTACTGGGAGGTCCTGGGGATCGAACCCAGGTCCCTCCATATGGGAGACGGATGCCCAACCATTTGAGCCACATCCGCCCCCTAAAGGTCTTGTTTTAATATGAGTTGATATTGTAAGTATAAGTGCAGTTTAATATATTTGACAAAATATGAGACCATATTGTTACCAATACTGTTAAAATGGAAATTTATTGGCTGCAAATTAATGGAAAGAATACAGTGTTTTAAATTTTTTATTTTGAACATTGATTCACATATATAGACTGTATATTTCCTGTCTTTTAAAATAATAACTTAAGGTATAGCTGTGTTCAAGGAGATCTTTCAAAACATAGTTATGTCTATTAACATTTAACCTATTAACATTTAAACTATCCACTCTACAAATACCATGAGAACTGTGAGATATACTTAATAAAATGATATTTTCAAAATGCAATGATTGGGAAAATTATATAAATTATGTCTTAAATAATATAAGAAATCTATAGCATTAAAATTGCCAAGACAGAGGAAAAAGGAAGCCCATATGTCCGTAAACAGATTTTAGATTGCGCTTTGGGGCAGTATTGCATCATGGTTACATACATGGGTGGGGGGTTCAGACTGGGTTTAAATCCTACCTTTGTCATTTTATAAGCTTTGCCGTCTTTGGCAAATCATTTAAACACATTGTGTCTCAATTTCCTCATCTATAAAGCTGGGATAATTGTAGCACCTAATCCATGGGATTGGTGATGGAATTAAATAAGCTAATTCATGATGAGTCCCCAATAAAATGTTAGCTACTTTTATTATGTGTTATTCTCAATAGTAACCTAAGCTAAGGTTAGGAAATAATTAGGTTAGTTATAAGTTTGTGTCACTTATTTGTCCTGTAGATTTTATTTCTTAGAACTTACGACTGTCCTGGGAATAGGCGTGCTTTCAGCTCTCAGCCTCCAGTTTATTTTGTAAGAGAGAATGTCTAATAAATCCTCCTAAGAACTTTTACTTTTTGATTTTCAAAAGCGTAAGAATGTGGTCACTTTGTATGAATTGAAATGCCTCAGTTCTTGGCTGCCCTGATTGTCTCTTCTGTCACTCCTAGAATAAATTAGTTTGTGTTACACACATTCGAGTTTTCACTATTGTGAAAAATTATACTGGAATGTATATTTTACTTATTTAATAAAATTTCTTTGTAAAATCACTGAATTCATTGTTGTCATTATCAGTCTAAGACATAGGAAAAGCTTTTCAGCCAGGATTTGAATATAGCCTGTAAAAAAAAAGAATGTGATAGTTTCCTAAAACTATCTTCTGCATTTAGTATGCCATTTTTAACTGGCAAGATATTTGATATGCTTCATAGAACTGCTGACTGGGTAATTGAGAAAACATTCATATCAGATGTACATGCACGAATTTTTTTTTAAATTTGAATTATAAGTTTGTTTTTGTTCCGTTTTGATTTTTGTCCCCTGTAGGCCCTCCTATCAGTTCTTCGAGAAAGCCATCGCTCAAGAACAGTTTTTAGAAAAGTTGGAGGATTTGTGTACATTACATCCTTGCTTGTTGCTATGGAAAGATCTTTGAGCTCTCCACCCAAGAATGGCTGGGAGAAAGTGAACCAGAATCAAGTGTTTGAACTTCTCCACACCGTGTTCTGCACATTGACTGCAGCAATGCGTTATGAGCCAGCCAACTCTCATTTCTTCAAAACAGAGATTCAATATGAGAAGTTGGCAGATGCCGTTCGATTTCTTGGCTGCTTCTCAGACTTAAGAAAAATAAGCCCCATGAATGTCTTCCCCTCAAATACACAGCCATTTCAAAGACTTCTAGAGGAAGACGTGATCTCTGTGGACTCGGTGTCACCCACTTTACGGCACTGCAGTAAACTCTTTATTTATCTCTACAAAGTAGCCACAGATTCTTTTGACAGGTATGGCTCTGCTCTGTCCTATGAATTAAAGATGTGCTATGCATGACTTCAACTTTAAGCTTAAATTATAAGTTGAATCAGAAAGAAAATGAAAACAAATGAATCTTCTCTCCCATTTGTCAGAGGTGTGCCACTTTATTTGTGACTATTACTGTTGCTCTGGTATAAAGTTCTTCAACATGGAAGTCTATGTATTATTGTAAATCCAGCTTCAGTTACCTCTGATTGCTTATGAAGGTTGCTTAAACCGTGGTGTTTACTATCATTCTCATTTTCCTCCATATTCTCAATGGACTTATATTGGCTATGAACAGTAGAACATGATTATGGTTTTATATATATATATATACACACACACACACACATATCTGGGTGGATGATACCCTGTCATTCTCAACATTTCATAATCCTTGAAAAATGGGATTGCTCCCTAAGAGATATTGATAGTTCAAGAGTCCATCAGTCTTTAAAATCATTTACTCATTCTTTCATTCAGCAGATACTTAATGAAAACCTGTGTGTTAGTATTTTGTAAAATAAATGAATTGTTTCTATCTTGTCCTTATAAATAAACCAAGTAACTCTATTGGATAGAGCTTCTAGTAGGTTTTGTATTCTTTACTGTGAAATTTCTTCTGAGATAGTTCCTGCTTCTTAACAGTATTTCATAACTCTTAATATTCAGATATGAAAATCCAGGCATCATGAGAGAAATTGTTTTTCATTTTTTCCTTGAAAATAAAAATTAATATATTGTTAACTTTTAGGGAACATGGGATAGTGTGGTGTTTTAGGAATAAGCTATTTAAATTTGAATTTTGTGTGGTCAGATATAATCTCTTTTCCCCTATTTTCTACTTATCCTAGTTAGTCTACCTCATTTTCAGTTTGTCAAAAACAGGGCTTACAGCACTCTGTTTAACAAATGTGTTAAATGTTTACATTAATGAAATAAGCATCTGCTTTACGCATGTTTTTTGTTTCACTCAGTGCATGTGTTGTAGTCTTGTTCCTTGTTTCCTACTCGGTATGGAAGGATTTTCCTGATTAAACTTTTGCTGGTATTTCTTGTGGAACTAACGAACTGCCAACCCAGTGTTCTCTTCTGCTAACCTTCTAAACCACCCTGTCTGTTTTGTTGTCTGTAGTCGTGCAGAACAGCTTCCTCCTTGCCTGACAAGTGAGTCTTCTCTCCCCTCTCCTTGGGGTACACCAGCTTTGTCCAGGAAAAGGTACTGATCTTATTAGAGAAGTCAATCTTTATTTGTGTGGGTTTTTTCCAGTGATGAATTGTATGTTAATGTGATGGCTGTGTTTGTTATAACTTCAGTTCTTTTCTCTTTTTTTAACTTAATTCTTTTTAAAATTTTAAATTATCAACTTTATCTCAAGTATATATATGAGAGTAAAATGTTTTTAAGCTGTGAGGATATGAATGAAGTACATGTAGATTCTTGACATCCAATTCTATTATTTAGACTAAAATATACATTTTGTTTTCAGAACGGGCATGCCTTTTATTAAGAATAAGTTAGGAATGAGAACTTTATGCCTCTGTAAGTAGAGTACTTTTTTATATTTTTTTCCCCCACTTTAAATGTGCTTGGGGTCATTCTTTGCTTTTTTTGAAATTATTCCAAAATGAACAGCTCAGCACAGGCAAGTAAATGTCAATTTTCTCAGTCGGGTTCAACCAATTGAAACATGATGCTGTTCTGGAGGCTAATCGATGTTAAACTTTGAAAAAGTGAATAAAAATCCTAGCCCAGCTCTCTACTTACGTTTGTTTGCATAAGTCTCTTTAAAAGCAAATCCAGTCCATCTCTTATATAAAGCTTGTGAATTTAAGAACCAGCAGTTGATGGACAGGAATAATATTGAGATTCTTTTAAGATTCCATTTGCAACCTGCACTTAAAAAAATCATAGCCTGTGTGTTTGGCACCAAATAATCCTTATTCCCCTGTTTCCTCCTAACCAGGTACAATTCCTTAGGTCTTATATTACTGTCCTCCCATTGTGGCTTTTTTTTTCTTTTAAATGAATCCTAGGGTTCTGTTATATTGTTGTTTACTCTTATTTCTATTATTCAAATTTTGAAACTTAAATATACTTTTTACAGATTCTGTATTTCATTATATTTCAATAGTAATACCCATTCATTATATGGAAAAACTTGTATTTTCCTTTTTCTTTTAAATTTACAGTGGGTCTTACAGCTCATTTTCTATCACTTAAACCATGGCATAGTTCAGAAGAGTCTTGAACAAATTTTAGGTTGTTCAATATGTTTGTGCTTAAACATTACTACTTCTCTTTTTAAAAAGCAGTTCTTAATTCAATGTACCATAAATTAGATGCGGTTGATTTGACCTGGTGTATTTTTCTGTTCTTAAAATGAAGGACCTATAGGCACTCTTTTTGTTTGACAATTCATGTGTGCACACTATCCCCAAGAACTGTTGAATGTTCCAGAAATAGTTTCAATTAGTAAATAGTTTTAAATTAATAAAAATCACTATTAGAATATAGTGATTCTATCATACATGGTATCGTCATGAAAATTAATATTTTTTAAAAAACATTAATTTTTTCAAAAAGAAGCAGGTGTAGCTTCTTTTGAAGGTTGAGTGCCTGCCTCCCACATACGAGGTTCCAGGTTCAATCCCTAGTACCTTCAAAAATAACAATAAACATTTAGCGCTTTTTAAAAATAGCAGTCAAAAACTATAAAATATTTTCTGTAGAAATTCAGATTAAAGGAACACACTTCAAAAAAAAATCTAGGGGAGCAGGCATAGCTTAGTGGTTTGAGTGCCAGCCTTCTATGCACAAGATATTGGGGTCAATCCTTTAGGAGGTACTACCTCCAAAAAAATGAAAATAAAAAAATCTATCAGAATTCACTCTTTAAATGGTAATTTGACAAAGCAGCATTTTATTCCTCATTATAAAGAGGAATAATGTTTATGTCTTTAAATCAAAAGTAGTTTGTCCTCATTTGTACTGTAGCTACTGGCTGTGTAGACCTTTGATTTAAGGGGAAACAGTCACTAACTCAACTGTCCTATTCTCTTCAGTCTTATGGGTTGGTGTTACCCCAAGGATGGGGAGCTTCTGATACTGTTCATGCCAGTAATGACAAGATTGATGGTGATTTTTCAGGTTGCCATTCTTGTCAGATTATATGCATTTTGCTAAAGAACTATAAATTAGTAAACAAAACAATATTTTCATTTCCAAAATACAAATATAGTAACTTTTGAAATTAGATTTTAGTCAGACTGTCTCTAGAACCTCTCTTAACAAATTACACCAGCTCATGGACATTTTATTCTAGTAGCAAAACATGTAGGTTTTTGTTGGCTAAGAGAAACCAACATTATACTGTATGTTTATGACTTGAAGAGTATTCAGATATGAAGGAAGTTTTGAGTCTGTAAAACCCTGGAGATTCGTCTCTAATTATTTTAAGAATTGAAAAAAAAATAAAAAAGAATTAGCAAACTTCATACTCAGAAAAATAAAACCCATGATCTATTTCATTATTATCCATTATTCAGAAGGGTTAGTGGGACAGAATTACAGCTGAACAATATTCAATCAGATTTAGAGGAAATTGAAACAAAACTCAAAATGATGAGCAGGACCCTCCAGAATATATCTGCAATGGGGAAAAAGGTAGCCAGTATTAGTTCTTATTCAAACATGGTATCCATTACTCACTGCCTGTGCACACTTGATGATAATTAAAGCAAACCAAAGTCAGAATTTAAACATTTGAATATGTATTCCCAAAAGAGATTGATGAATCTTCAATATATATGAGAGTTTAGATTGAAATTTTAAAAATGGTAATACCTGTAGTGGTACCTGAATCACTTGGCAAGTAAGAATCAATGTTATATAAAACTTGTTATAACAGTCTTAATTTTAAAATACCATGTTTCGGATTTCCACAATGTTTGTAACATTTTTCCAATTCATAGAGAATGAATTCCTATATCAGAATATATTTTTTTATAAGAAAAAAGTTTAATACTATAGTAGCCATATATTAATGAAGAGTTCAGTTTCCAAAGACTTAGCAATTTTTTCCTAGTTATATAGTTCATCTGGATCAAATCTATTAACTCAGATTATATTTTGGAAGGTCTGTAATTAAAATATATCTAAAATTTGAGGGGTTTTTTTGTGTGTGTGTGTGTAGTAAAAAACACTTTTAAATTTCTTAACTCAATATTTGGGGATTCTTGTTACACTACAAAGGAATTATGAATCCTTTTTCTCAACGGATCAAAATATTTTAAAGAAAAAAAGGAGCAACAGGAAGAGGAGGGAATTACCTGGTGGTAATAGACTTTAGAAATATCATTCCTATTAAGTTTAGAAATTAAATATTTCTCAACCAAAAAAAGGGGGAGCACAGCAAAAAACAGGGAAAGAAATATGTGAGCTGGTGGAAGTATGGTGACTTTTAAATAATTAGGAGAGCCCATGTACTTTAAAAAATAAGTGAAGTTGAATGCTTTCCTGGAATTTGTTAAGAAGAGAATGGTGCTTTCTTTGAAAACATTGCAGTGCCAATCCTTTGCTATTAAATCACTGATGTAAAGCATCTGTTTCCCAAGCTGCTCTTGTGCCACTGTGCTGAAACTGCACTGCTCTCAGTGACAGCTCAGCATTAGATAAATTATGCTGAGACTGATTCATTGGAACAAAGAGTCTCATAGGCTGGAACTACAAGCTTCTGTTTCCTAGTGCCAAAATGCAAAATATGCAAAACTCATGAATTGAACTGTAGAAGAAGAGTAGGAAATAGAAGGTGGAGATCATTGATGAGAAAGAAATATGTCCATTCTGGACTTAGCCAGGCTTTCTAACTAACAGAAGCTTGTAGCTTAAAATATACCAAGTTTTAAAAAATTGTGGCATTTTCAGTAGTAGTGGGGTTAGATGCAGTTGCTGAATATGTCTCCAAATATAACTAAAGGAAAACTCCATGGTGCTTAATATATTTATCCTGGGGTAGCCAAGATTCCTAGCCAATCCTGATTCAGTTCACCTAGTTATAGAATAGACCACTTGGATTTTGTTAGTTCTTGATTATGTTCTGCATGAGTTAAGGAAAGGTTAAAAACATCTAGGTGATTTGAAAAGAAAACAATATCAGTGAGGGATTTAGTTTAACTTGATCTCACCACATTATCAGAACTGCATCTCCCTATAGCTTTGAATCACAATGGTTTCACCCATCCTTTATCGCTTCTTGTACAGGTGCCATTCTATAATGAAACAACCCAAATAGAAAATAGTAAAGACATGTATGGGCCTAGAAGAATTGATAGTTAACTTGTCATTATATGACTCATTGAGAGTTTGTAATATATTCCTTTTTTATATCCCAACTTTAAGGAATTTTTTAACACATTCTCTGAGTACAAGGCTTTTTGCTTATCCATGGATAAAGATAAAACCGAAGATGAAGAAATGAGCAGCAAATGTGATTGGAATTAAATACCAAGTTGCCCTCTTTCTTTTTTATAGGCATACATATCATTCTGTTTCAACTCCCCCTGTTTGCCCTCCTAAAAATGTTGCTGACCTGAAACTACATGTGGCAGCTTCATCTCTCCAGAGTTCTGATGCTGTCATCATTCATCCCGGAGCCATGCTTGCGATGCTGGACCTTTTGGCCTCTGTTGGGTCAGTGACACAGCCGGAAGTAAGCTTGCCTATGCTGTTTTTCTATGTGTGTGAGTGCACAAGAAAGCAGTGGAGATGGGAAAGTCTGTGATATGGAACCATTCCATGTCCTGTAGTAAGGAAGGTGAAGAAAAATACATAAGGTTTCCTACTTGAGTCTTAATTTTCATAATGGATGGTAGATTTGTATGTTTCAGAGTACAATTCATTTGTTACAAATATAACCAAGGTGGCTATTTCTGATGCTAGGATAATTTTCTTTCTCCTTATAAATCCTTCTCAGCAGAAGTTAATAAATGATGTAGAAAGAAAAATGATTTAGGATACCACATTGACCCTGTTATCTGTTTTGACTTGTAGCACTCAAGAGTTTGGGTAAAGTTTGAGTGACTAATTTTGTTGAGATTTTTTATGGCCTCTGAAGCCTAAAGTGTCACAAGTGTAAACAATAAGCTGTCCTTCAAGCTAATTACTTACCCACCAAGAATAAGACTTTTTACCCAAATATAAAAAGAAATACCATTTATTTATATAGTCATTTACTACAAAAGACTTTAAGAGAATAGAGTCTAGCTGGGTAGGCTGCTAGCAAAATGAGGTTAGGAAATTTTTGTCTAGCCCTACTCTGGAATTGCTACATGACTGAGCCAGTTATTTAATTCAGATGAATTTATTGTGAAGCACGTAGAGCCCTCATATTAAGAGATGGGTTTCTTCGTGTGGAGAGAACTGTCACCTATATCTAAGAATGCCCTGCCTGGCATGGTTTTCTTTGTTGACTTCAGCATGCTTTGGACCTTCAACTTGCTGTGGCCAATATTTTACAATCCCTGGTGCACACAGAGAGAAACCAGCAAGTCATGTGTGAAGCTGGTCTTCATGCACGGCTGCTGCAGAGATGCAGTGCTGCACTGGCTGATGAGGACCACTCTCTGCACCCGCCCCTCCAGCGGATGTTTGAGCGATTAGCTTCTCAGGCCCTGGAGCCCATGGTGCTGAGGTCAGTAAGTTCTCTTTTTCACATTTTCATAGATAACAGTTAGTAACAGCAATTAATAGAGCTTTTATGGTTCAAGTTCTTGCTTTAATGGGCATATATTCAATTCACTGTAAGCAAAAACAAAACAGGACGAAAAAAGGGACAAAATGTTCAAAATATAACACTTTGAAAGAAATAAATCTAGTTATTAGTAATCAGAAGTTTCTGTCTGTTGACTATTTCTTCTACTTGACTCTAGCTGGTTCTCTTTAAAAACAAAGCTGCATTTAATACGATTTGCATCTACTTAATATTTAAGAACTTTTTATATAATCTCTTTGATTTAAGAAATACTTTTTTAATATTTTATTTTGAAATAATTATAGATTCACAGAAAGTTGCAACAGTAGTTCAGAGAGGTCTGCTGTACTCTTGACCCAGTTTCCTCCATCTTATATAGATGTTTCTATATCAAAACCAAATAATGACATTGATACAATGTATATGTATATAGCTCTATGTCATTTTATCCCACGTGTAGATACGTTAACCACCACACAATCAAGATACTGTAAAGATTCACTCCCCTGCTCCCCACCATCCCTAAACACTAGAAACTACCAATCTGTTTCCATTTCTATAATTTTGTGATTTTGAGAATGTTTGTATTAGTCAGACCTCTCCAGGGAAACAGAACCAACAGAAGATGTGTGTGTATAAGTATATATATAACATAAATAATATGAGATTTATTATAGGAATTGGTTCACGTATCTGTGTGGATTGGCAAGCCCAAATTACATAAGGGAGGATTCAAGCTGGAATTCCAATGAAGGTTTTTTGCTTTTTAAATTTATTGAAGTATAGCATTCATACAGGAACATAAATAAACAATAAATATATAGTAAAAGTTATGAATTACAAAACAAACACGCATATCGTCTTACGGGGCTCCTATACATCACCCCACAAACAACACTTTGCATTCTTGAGAAACATTTGTTACAAACTATGAAAGAGCATATTGCTATTAACTGTAGCCCATATCTCACATTTGATGTATTTTCCCCAATCCACTTAATTGTTAACACCCTGTATTAGTATTATATATTTGTTATAGTTCATAAGAGAATGTTCGCATATTTGTTGTTAACCACAGTCCATCTTCCACTACAGGATTCCCTGGGTTAAACAGTCCCATGCCTTATACAAGCCATTCAAAGTGTTTATTCAGTCACTCTCGTTTTCATCACAGAATTGTGCTGTCATCACCTCAGTCAATTTTTTTCCTTTTTTTAAAAAGGAGCTTTAGATTACATAAATGTCACATCGAAAATATAACACCTCAATCAATTTTAGAACATTTTCATTACTCCAAAAGGAAAAATCCCTTACCTCCTAATACTCCCCTATTTTTGTCCCTTAGAATTGATATAATATCTTCTTTGCCATTGCTGAAAAAATATTACAATATTACTTTGTCCATAAATTACATTAGTTGTAATTTTCCCGTGTATCACCATACTCTTAACACTTTGTAAAAGAAGAACATTCTTATATTAATACTATTAACCATAATCTTAAAATGAAAGTTTTTGATGATTTCCCCAGTAGAACCTGGCCCTCTGGAGAAGAGATGGAAATTCTTCCTTCTGATTCCTGAAATCATCATTCTGCTTTTAAAGCCTTCAAATGATCGGATGAGACTTTTCTCATTGCTGAGGCATTCTCCTTTGTTGATTGTAGATGCAATCAAGTTACTAATGATTTAAGTCCATGAAATGTCCTCACAGTAACAGTGAGGGCAGTACTTGCTTGACCAAACAACTGGGCACTATAGACTACCCCAATTTACACATGAACTTTATAATCATCACTCTTCTTAATGCCCTTGAGATCATCCAAGTTGTTGAGTATCAGTAGATTGTTCTTTTTATTTGAGTAATAATATATGATATGGCTATACCACAGTTTGTTTAGCCATTCAAGAAATGTTTTTTCTTCAAATAACCTTTTTTAATGCAAAAGAAAGTACTGTATGTTTTAAAGATAAAACTTACCTATTGCTCTTTTTTTTTCTATTTTCTTTGCATCAACTCTCTTTTCTCCTTACAATAATACACTCATATATCTTGTCATTTTGGGACTATAAGAAGCTTTCTTTATTAGATAAAATTTTTTTCTCCCTCCGGAATGCTCCTTTTCTGCAAAACTTTTAGGAACTTTCTTAAAAATGGTTAACTTTTTTTTTTTTTTTTTTTTTTGACTCCAAACTAATGCTAGATTAAGGCAAACTCAAGCAGTAGACATTTGTTAAATAATATTGTACCATGCAGCATGGTAGGCCTTCATAATGCCAAGATCAGTGAGATAGTCCATACTCTTACGGATCTACTCACAGACGTAAAAGCTTTGAAAATAGCTTTGGGTTTTTCCCCTGATCGTTTTTGGTAATATGATACTTTAAAAAGTTAACACAGAGTAAGAGCAAGAGAGTGAGATTGTCTCATACCTAAAACTAGTATTTTGCCAAATAAATTATACTGCTTAGTTAGATCAATGGAGTAAGCAATGGAAATCAACTATTTGGGTGTATTCAGTTTTCAAATGAATAAAATCTCAGAAGAACAGGTTGCTTATAAATTGTGCTATTTATAAACTTAATGTATATAGCACTCTATGTGAAAAACTGGCAAAGGGTACCCACTTCACTTTTAATTATTTTCTTTGTGCTGTAGGGAGTTGAAAATTAGAGAAGTGTTCTATTCTTTTTTTTTTTTTTTAATGTGAGATAAATGACTCGACATTGAGGAATCCTATTATGTGCAACTTCTGGAAAATTATATATCTGTGCATCACATTCCAGGAGAACATGCTCCACAGATTTCATATTTTAGCCCTTCTCAATATTCTGTACACTTCAGCATTTAGAATAAGGATAGCAGCAGCATATTTTAAAGATTTTACATATGAAATTTCCTTTACCCAATATACCCATATCCTGACCTGGAAGACTCATTTTATCCATTTTTTGAACACATACTCATGCTAAGGAAAACATTTATGAACAAGAAAAGGAAAAAAATATGTAGAAATACTGTCAAATAAGCAGGAATCCATATATTGTGTGTTAAGTTCTGTCTATTGGGTGCTATGAGAGAGTTACAGGAAGAATACCTTATTTAGACTTTGTGGGGGAGAGTGACTCTATGAGCCTCCCCAGAGGAAATGAAGTTTAAGAAATGGAAATAGAAAGGAGTTAGCTAGATGAAAAGGTAAGGAAAAGTGTATCCTCTGCAAACAAAAAAATAAATATAATGGTCCAGATTAGGGAAGGAATACAGTATGCTCAGGGAGTTAAAAGGAATAAATATGTCTCAAATGTGGTTTGTCCAAAGGGGAAAAAAAAATCAGAGCAGTGAAGCAATGTACAGTACTTTAGCTAGCCATTTTGGGGAGTTTGTATTTCCATCTACAAGAAGAGAAGAGCTATTGAAAAATGAAGTGATATGGACTAGATTTTAACTTTTAAAGATATTGGCATTGGTGGAGAATGCATTGAGGGGGCAAGATTGGCATTACAAAAAAGTAGCCTGGCCTTGGTAGTAGCAGCAAGAATGGAGAGAAGAGGGCACATTACATTCTTAGGGAGTAGAATCTAGAAGGTTTTCTGATTGTCTGAATGTAGAAAGTGAAAGAAATGGGAGGAATCAGGGCAGAAAGTGAAAGAAATGGGAGGTTATCAGGGCACATTTCATTGAGATGCAGAATATAAGAAAACCTCCAGGTTTGAGTATGAGGAGATAAGTTGGTTTTAGACATGTTGAGTTTGAAATGCTTCTGAAACATTTTTATAAACTTCTAAAAACAGAATTTTTGAAAAATATATAGTAGATAAATATATAGAGAGAGAGCGCGCACACGCGAGCACTTAAAACTTAAATAATTAACATGTTTGCATTTCTTTTGTATTTTAACTAGGATGTTATGATAAATCAAGTCTAATTTTTTGTGTTTGGTTTATGAATTATATAATTTCTCAATCAAGGAATAACTTCCCCTTGTCTCTTCTTTAGGGAGTTTTTGCGTTTGGCAAGTCCTTTAAATTGTGGTGCCTGGGACAAAAAATTGTTAAAACAATATAGGGTCCACAAACCAAGTTCACTGAGTTATGAGCCAGAGATGAGAAGTAAGTTGACCTTTGAAGTTCCCTTTTTTGGTTTATTTTATAAAATGAAAATCATGATTCTTACTAGTAGGTGAATGAATGCATGCTTGAAATACTTTAAATCTTTTTTTCTTTTTTTTAATTTTTCCCTGTGTAAATGAGACAAGACTTTCAGACAGTTACAAAATATTTTAATATAATAAAATCCCAGAAACCTACAGTAGAAAAGGACTTAAAACCCATCTAGTCAAATCCCTTCCTTTTACAGATGAAGCAGCTTAAGCCTAGAATGGTAAATGCATTGACTAAGGAAAGTGGCAGGGCTGATTCTAGAACCTGGATTTCCTGTTCCTCAGACTAGAGTCCTTTACTATACCTACTGACTATTTATAAAACAAAATAAGAATAGGCATGCCTTAGGGAAATTATACACTGGACGGTTCTTTTTTTTTTTCCTCAGGAAACATTATTTTCTAAAATTTACTTTTAAGCAGCACATATTTCTTCTCATTAATTAGAGTAATTAATAACACCAATAAACCTTAGAAGAGAATCCTTCAGAAAATATTTTTTACATATGGATTTTTTTTAAGTTGTCTTGGTATGTTTACAAGTAAATTATATACCGTGCTATTATAGTACTCCATTTATTTGTTCAACCAATATTTTTTGCTGCCACTTATGCATCAGGCACTGTGTTCGGCACATGTGGTGGACTGCTTGTCTTAATTTGCTCCCACTAAATAAATACATGTTGAACTTCAGAATTATAAACCAGTTGCAGCAAATGGGGAGGTAAGATAACATGTAAATTGGCCTGGAAAGATCACAGAGATTTTACACATGAGATGCCACACCTAAGCTGGGTCTCTAAGGATGAGTAAGAATTGGCCAGAAAGATTATGGAGGATGCATTTTAGGAAACATGTGCAAAGGCCATACTGAGAAAGTATGGCCTTTTCTAGAAATTGCTAATTAAGTGTGGGTGACTGAAAGAGTTTAACTGTCGGACTGATTTGGGAAATATGGCTGAAGAGGTGATAGATATCAGATCACAAAAGACTGAAATTTTTACTCAGTCCTATAGATGTTGGGAATAATTAGAAAGTTTTTAAATATGGAAGTAGTGTAACATCTTTGTTTTTGAAAAAAACAACTCTTAAGCTAGTAAGAGGATGAACTGGAGGCAAGAAATGCATTGGGACTAATTAAGAAGCTGTTAGAAAAACAAAGAGTTGATAGTAGATTATGTGGCAGAATAAAGAAAGAAGAGACAGATTTCTGAAATATGTACCAGGGAATGCCACTACTCTATAGCATGTGTTAGGGGGTGAATGATAGAAGAAAATTAATGATGGAATAATCCGAATACCAGTTTTCACATGAGGAAGATTGGGAAAGATTCACTTTAGAAAAAGAACGGACCAGGAGAGATCAGTGAAAGAAGCCAAAGGAGGAGAGAGTGAGCAGCGTTGTCTAGTGCTGCAGAAAAATTAGTTACTTTAAAGACTAAGGTATATGCATTGGATTCCACAGTGATGATGGCATTGGTGACCCTAACAAAAGCAGTCCCTCAAGCTGGAAGAAGATTCTTACAAGAAGTTTGCATAAGAAAGGACCAAAGAATGTTGTTGTTTTCGTTATTTTCATGAAGAAACTTGGGTTGATTGACTGAAAAGGGGGGCAGTAGAAGTGGGAAGTAGATCATTGATGTTATAAGCCAGAGGAGATGAGAATTATGGGCAGAATAGCCTTTGGCCTTGACCAATGAATGCCTCCTCAGAGGATCTGTGCTTGCTTTGTCCTTCTCAAGTATCTTTGCTGCTTGGACCAAAGAGCTGGTGGTTGGATTACTAACAGGCTGTGAGTTTGCAGGACATCTGCTGCAGAAGTAGCTGAAATGATACACCAAGGAGGATGGGGAAAAAAGTGAACCCAAGCAGCTATTGATAGACTGGTAGAAAAGAGATACTCACTGGACAAGAATAATGGATAGGCCAAAAAGCAAATGTAGTGAAAGAAAAGGAATGAGAATAATTGAAATCAAAACCAGAGGAGAAGAAAAAAGTCTGGCTCTGGAGTGCTGCAGTAAAGTAGAGGTGAAGATAGTCAGAGGAAAGGAGATCCTAGAACTAGAAGCGAGGCATTAGATGGGTTGTTCCTGTGGACATTGACATCCCTTGGTACAATTGCAAGTATGAGACCTGAGACTGAAGTGCCAACGTTTTTTAAATCAATAGAGGAATTACTAGGAGAATGATAAGTGGCAGTTTCATGGAGAGGAGTGCGATGGCATTGTTGATGAAGACCCTCAAAGGAGGACAGTTTTTTGCATAAGATTGGTAGAATGATGATCTGGGGGGAGCTAGCAGAATGCAGAAAGTGGCTCATGGGATGAGCAACAGACTCCATCCACTTAAGAGCTGTGAGACAAACAGTGCTCTCAGTAGAAAGCTTGCTTGCGCACTCTATTTCCTCCCAATGTTAATTCTGTATTTCGCTGGTTTTTTACTTCACAATTCATTTTGTTAACCATAACAGTAAGGCTTTTTTGTTTTTGTTGCTGGCTTGAGCTGACTATTACTAGTCTAGCAGACTAGAACCAGAATGGCAGCTCTGAAAGGTCATAGTGGTCTAGTTCAACCCCTTCATTTTTTAGGTGTGAATTCTGAAGTCAGAGAGATTAAGAAACTTTCAACCATTGTTATACCAGTGTTCTTTCAGTCTTAATTTTCATCCTGCAAATTATTATCAGTAATTAGTGAATACTATGTTAGGGAAAATTTTAAGGTCTTTTGAGTTCCATCCCAGTTTTATTGGCAATAGGAAATATTGCCATCTCTCATATCAATTAATATACATCTCCAGGACTTTCATGTTAATGTTTTTGTATTTAACACAGTTCCTTGGAATTGAGTTGTAATTTACTTTGCAAAATATAGATTAAAAAATAGCTCCTTTTCCCAAGGCATATTGAAATATTTTTATGGTTGCCTAAATGCCCAACACAGTTACAGTCATTCATGTAGCTTTTTTTGAGAGGAAATATTTTGGTAATCCAGATTTATAACTTCTGTTTTCTCTGTTATATTCATTGTAATTTATTCCTGGAAATATAGGATACTTTTATTTGAAATTTTTATTTTCACTCTCGTAATTGTTATGATTTATATGTATATGGGAATCTTTAAATTCAGGTACATTACTGATCACATATTTAATCCTAATCATTGTAAGGAAAGAATAAACAATGGGGGGAAACAAGTTTCTGCTATTTCTTTCTGATATTTTTTAATAAAAAAGATGTTACCATTTTGTTATCATTTTAATGCTTCCAGACTATTTTGGTTTTTTTCCTCAAAGAGAAATAGTAAAAAATAATTTTGTGAATTAAAAGGATAACCTGATTTATAAACATCATTAACTGAGTTTTATAATTTAATTACATTGTAACACTGTCTTAGGCGGTCATTATTGATGATTTTTATTCTTATTTGTGCTCTGTACTTTTCAACATTTTTGCAATGTGTGTATTACTTTAGTAAGCAGATATAAAAGGAAACATTTTTTAAGTTTACAAAGATACATAGAGTATATTAAAACCAAATAATAACGGGTATTTAAATTTTTAAAATAAAATGATTATATATTGAAATTGAAGAGTGATATGTAAAAAAAATAAATAAATTAGCTTTCTGTATTAGTCAGCTAAAGGGTGCTAATGCAAAATACCAGAAATCTGTTAGCTTTTATAAAGGGAATTTATTTGGGGTAGAAGCTTACAGTTACCAGGCCATAAAGCATAAGTTATTTCCCTCACCAAAGTCTGTTGCTATGTGTTGGAGCAAGACAGCTGCCGACGTCTGGCAAGGGTTCAGACTTCTTGGGTTCCTGTTTTTCTGGGGTTTATTTCTCTTCTGGCTCACCTGCTCGGCTCTCTCTACAAGGCCAGCTGTAGACTATCAGGCAAACGGCTCATGTGCAATGGAGCCTCCTCTCTTTCCTCACATATCTGCTTCTCTGTGTGTTTACTTCCTGGGGTTCCAATATCAAAACTCCAACCTCCCTTCTCTGCGGTGTGGTTTCTCTGTGAGTCTCCGCTCACCAATGAGACAAGGACTCAACATCCTACTGACATGGTCCAGTCAAAGCCTTAATCATTATATAATCAAGTAGAAGTGAAACCTCTGATAGACCAGTGTACAAACATAATCAGTATTTCTTTTTGGAATTCATCAATAACATCAAAGTGTCATACCTTCTAAAGTCATTATTGAAAAAAATCTACATTATATTTTTCCCAAGATATTTTCTTTGGTTTACAGGTAGTATGATCACATCTATGGAAGGTTTGGGTTCTGATAATGTTTTCAGCTTACATGAAGATAACCATTATCGGATAAGCAAGAGCCTGGTAAAATCTGCAGAAGGAAGTACTGTACCCCTTACCAGGGTAAAGTGTCTGGTGTCCATGACAACCCCGCATGACATCAGGCTTCATGGGTCATCAGTTACTCCTGCATTTGTGGAATTTGACACATCTCTTGAAGGATTTGGGTAAGGGATTGACAAGGTAGCCAAGCCTTATTTTATTATTGTAAGCCTCATGTTTGCCTTTGACAAATAGGTCTTTGGATTTAAGTCTACATGATTAAAATATGCTACAATATCCTATACCACACTATATATTTTCAAAAGATTGAGCTCTTTGAGCTGAATTTTAAGATTTCTAGATTCACTTATTTTAAATTATTTATTACAGTAAATAAATTGATAAAGTATAGTATAGGGATTTGCAAACTCGGGCCCAAAGGCCAAATCTGCCTTTGGCCTGTTTTTGTAAATAAGGTTTTATTGGAACATGGCTATACTCATTCATGTATGTTGTCTATGGCTGTTTGTTTTGCTTGCTTGTTTGTTTTTTTAGGAGGCACAGGGAACCAAACCTGGGACCTCCCATGTGGGAAGCAGGCACTCAACCACTTGAGCTACATCCGCTCCCCAATATAGTGCATTTTAATTTATAGATTTGGGTTTTATTAATCATCCTGTCCGTCAAATCAGTTAGCATAGTATACAGTGACTTTTACTTCAAATGAGTAAATGAAATTATTTCAAGTGACAGAAAAGGCTACAATAGCAGAAGTAGCAAGAGAAATTATATTGTAGAAGAGTTTGTGAACTCATCAACCTCAAGATAGACACAAATGCTAATAATACAGATTTATGTCTATACTAGTTGTTGGTAGAATTCCTACAGGTCAATCTAAAACTTTAAATTGTATTTTAAGAACATTGTTAATTGGTCATTATCAAATAGTAGCTAAAAAAAACATTACTTGGGAACAAGCAACGCTACTCATAACAGTGGTAGTAAGAAGAGACTAACTGAAAAAGGGCACAAGGGAATTGTTCTGATGTCTCAGTTGGTGTTATACATTTGGCAAGGCTCTAGGAACTATATGCTTAAGTTTGTGCATTTTACCATATGTAGAATACACCTCAGTTTTTAAAAATTTAAATTAAAAATGATATCCTGGGAGATTTTCTAAGGTTTATCTTTTGATGATCTCACATAAAGGAAGGGGGGAAGGGTTTTGCTAGGCATGCAGGTTTATTCCATGATCTCTTATCTCTCGTTACTGTTATATGAAAGCAGTTAATTTCACTGTGATAAATGCATTGATAGCGATGCAAGGAAAAAACCAGTTGGTCTTCAATATGTATGTTGACTTTTCTTTAATAGCTGCCTGTTTCTGCCCAGTTTGGCCCCTCATAATGCCCCTACAAATAACGCCGTCACAACAGGGCTAACTGATGGGGCCGTGGTCAGCGGCATTGGTTCTGGTAAGTTTTACTTTCTGTGTGTTTATGAGTTTCTTTTTTTCAGTAGATTGTTTTTTATCTAGAGCTTATATGCTTTTGTTAACTTTTTAAAAGTGTAAATATGAGTAAACACAAGCTTTTTCATTTCTGTTTTTATATTTTTGTATTAGGTGAAAGATTCTTTCCTCCTCCATCTGGGTTAAGCTATTCTAGCTGGTTTTGTATTGAACATTTTAGTTCTCCTCCAAATAACCACCCTGTTAGGCTTCTTACTGTTGTGCGTCGAGCAAATTCTTCTGAGCAGCATTATGTGTGCCTTGCCATAATTCTATCAGCAAAAGACCGATCTCTGATTGTCTCCACCAAAGAAGAACTACTCCAAAACTATGGTCAGTATTATCTTTTTCTTCTTTTCTAGAAGTATCAAAATTACGTTTTCATTTTAAGGTCCAGCTGGTAATTCTTAAATTATTATAGCAAAGAACAGGTTATATGAAATGTTTTGGGATTTGTTTGTTTATTTGTTTTAAGGAGGTACCAGGAATTGAACCCAGGGCCTTGTCCGTGTGAAGCAGGTGCTCAACCACTGAGCTACACCCACTCTGCTGAAATTTTTTTAATGAAATTTTACTGAAGTATACCATTCATACATCAATATACATACACAATAAATGTATAGTAAAATTTTTAAATTTACAAAACAAACATGCATATCATCATGTTTGGGCTCCCATATCATGATGTATGGGCTTCCATACATCACTCCCATCATCAACACCTTGCATTGTTATGAAACATTTGTTACAAACTGTGAAAGAGCATCATCAAAATATTACTACTAACTATAGCCTGTATCTTATGTTTGATGTATTTTTTCCCCAACCCACCCAATTATTAACACCCTATATTAGTATTATATGTTTATCATTCAGAAGAAAACATTCCCATATGTGTCCTGTTAACCACAGTCCATCTTCCACCACTGGATTCCCTGTGTTTTACAGCCCCGTGCTTTCTACAGTCCATTCCAAGTGTACACTCAGTGGCTCTCATTTTCACCAGAGTTGTGCTGTCATCACCTCAGTCAATTTTAGAACGATTTCATTACCCAAAAGGAAGAATCCTGTACCTCCTTATACCTACCTATTGTTGTCCCTTAGTATTGAAAAAATATCTTCTTTCCATTGCTGCAAAATATTACAATATTACTGTTAACTATCATCCAAAAGTTACATTAATTGTAATTTTCCTGTGTATCATATTCTTAGCACTTTGTAAAAGAAGCATTCTTACACTATTAACCACAATCTTTGCCACAATAAAATAAAGCAATTTTATTGAGATATGTTCACAATAAATGAATATTGTTTGCCAGTGAACTTTTTTTGGAGCTGATTTGTATATTTAATTTTTTTAAACCTTTTTAATTATCAATAATAAACATAGAAAAGTATATAAAACACTTATGTAAAGTATGATGAATAATTATAAAATAACTATATTTAAAACCTATGACACTACCACCCAGTTCAGGAAATAAAACAATTACCATCATCCCCAGAACCACCCATGTGTCCCGTCCCAATCACAGCCTTTTCCCCCTACCCCTTCCCATCACAGGTAACAATTATCCTGCCTTATGGTGGACACTTCTTGTTTCTCTTATAGTTTTTACTACCTATCTATGTATCTCTAAACACTATAGGTTAGTTTTGTCTGTTTGCCAGTTTTTTATGCAGTTGGAATAATAGCCAGTGAATTTTAAGGCACTTTTCAAGAAACTTAGAGTCTAATAGTGACTAATATAAGGATCTATCCCTACTTACCAAGAAATCACAGCTTTTGCTAGGAAAGCTGGTTGCATGTTTGATGTATTTTTGCAAGGCTTTTCACTGGCTATGAATTCTGCTTAACTAATTAATATTAATTGAACACCTGCCTGCCATATGTGCCACCCTGTGCTAGACAAAATAACATTTCAGTTACTTTATCTGTCACGTACCTTGAAGACTTCATACAGACTATTCCATAATCTTAATTTCCTTGAACATGCTATAGCCTTACATTGGTGTACAGTAGAACTTCAAACTCAAGAAGTTCATGAAGATCTTCCTAAATAATGTAAATAACATAAAATATAAATCTCCATTTACCCAATTTCCATTGCTATGAATCTAAACATTTGGATATGAATAACATCTTTTTTTAATCTTCTAATTTTGTTCTATTAATTAATATAATAGCATATATTGATTGATTTGTGATTGGTTTTCAGTAAATATTATTTGAATATGAGTGTCAGTTCCTCAGATTGTAAGGCTTCTTATCTTAGTAATTTTTTCATAGTGCCTGGCACAGAGCTAGGAACCAAAATACTAAGTACTTTGAAATTCTTATTATAAACACTTTATTTGTCCCTCTGTGGCATTCGGTCCTGGTGATTTCTTCTACCTAATTAAAACTATCTCTAATCTTGCATTCTGTGCTTTCCACTCTTTTGTTTCACTGTTTCTCTGACCTTTCTTTTTCTTCTATCTTCCCCTTAAAATTAGTATTCTCCAGGGTTTTATCTTTGGTGTTTGTACTTAACATACTCTTCATAGGAAAAATTGATCGATTTCTGTTGGCTTAAGATATTTTTTTAATTCCAGCAACTCTGAAATCAAATTTTTAAAATTTGTCTATGTTCCGCTTTCTCCTCATATTTCCACCTGCACATTAGTCATTTCCATATGATTAGTCTTCTTGGACAAAACCCAGTCTCTAATATTTCTTCTTTTTAAAACCTGCATTTCTTTATATTTTCCTGCCTTGGTAAGGCCCTACCCAACCATTGGTTTAGCTCAGGCTACAAACTTTGGGTCAACCTTGAAAAAGTACTACCCCTTCTACTAAATCTTTTTTTTATGTATTATATCTCTTAATATTTCTTGAATTTTCCCTTCCACTCTATGTCTACTGTCGTGGCTCCTAATTCTTATGGATTTTAATTATTTTATTTTTGCCTCTCTACCCTACTTAGAATTATAAGCCTCTCCTGGACAAGGTTATTGCTTTGTAATCTAACGAGCCCTGCCACCTAAAACAGTGCCTAGCACATATTAGGCCCTCAGATATTTTTTGAATATATAAGTGCATGAATGAGAAGAAAGAAAAATAAAGGAAAAGAAAGCTAGATAACTTAAGAAGAAAACAGTGAAAAAAAGTGAAACAATAATGGAGAATTTGCAGAGAAAACAGGAAAGGTTATGGAATGGATCTAGAACTGTTTCAGTAAATTGTGAAACTATTTTCTCTGTCATTTCTACCAAATGTAATTTTCAAGACTGTTATACTCCACTTGATTAGAAAAGTTTAGAATATGTTACTGTTGTCAGGAGCCATCCCCCCAATAACCATAGCCCATTAAGGTGCCTGGGAAATTAAAAGTTTCCAGACACCATTTGACTCACCAAGATATTCAAACCTACCACCCTTTCAAACCTGAATCAGAAAGTGAAACACAACATTTTTTAAGTAATGTCTTCAGTTCTCCAGAAAATTCATGGTTTATTACCCAGGGAAGGGAGAGGGGTAAGTTCCTGGTTCCCTTACCTTTGTCTTTCCCTTCACTTTCCTTGGTAACACTAGACCTTTCAATGCTATCTGCCCTTCTTTCTGACTAGTTCATTCAATTCCTTTCCTATATTAGGTCATTTTATGAATGAGATTTTGCCTTTTAGTAAAGTAGTATTAATTCATCAATGGATATATATTCTGAATTGTCATTTTAAACTATAATCTTGGTTTTTTTGGTGTATACTGATATTTTAAGATTCCAAAAATAGAAATTAATATTATTTATAGCTTTTTCATATAATTAAAATTTTTATATTCAGTAAATTTGTGTGTATGTGCTTGTACACTATTTTTATTTTCTTTAAACAATTTATTGAAGTATGTTATTCATACATGAACATACACAAACTGCAAGTGTTCGGCAAACATTGCGATCCCACAAAACAAACATGCACAACACCACACAGTGCCTCCCCACCTCACCCCCCGCCCCCAACAAACACCCTGCACCATTGTGAAACATTTGTCAACAAACCATGAAAGAGTATCGTCAAAGTACCTCCACCATCCTTTTAAAGATTTATTTATTTACTTACTTACTTTTATTCACTCTTACCGCCCTGTTTTTGCTGTTTCCTCCACCCATCCCCCTCCCCCATCCCCATCCCCCCAT
>JAKSZT010053779.1:853551-962256 GCA_026826555.1 Tolypeutes matacus | reverse complement strand
ACATGGGAGAGAGGCATCCTACTGCCTGTGCCACTGTAGTTCCAGGTTTTTCAGTGTCTCATCCTGGCTCTCCTTTGTGTCACTCTCCTGTTACGTCATCATCTTGCTGCATGGCTTGCCGGGCCTGGTGGCTCACGCGCGGGGCCTGGCGGCGCACTGACATGGGCTTGTACTTTTTGCTTTAAATTATATGGTGACAGATTAGCTGTTTTCTTGTGGTTTTTTTTTTTTTTTTTTTTTCACTGCTGCCCCACCTCTTCTTAAATACTTAAAAAAGGCAAATTAATTTTTAATTAGTTCACTATTAAAATTAAATTAATATTAACCCAATATTTCTTAGCATGGTCTGACAACATACTAGGTAACAGAGAGAAGCCAGGTTAGAGTCAAGAAGTGATTGCCAAATGGTAGCACATCAGAATATATTCTGGGGGACAGATGTGGCTCAAACAGTTGGGCGTCCGTCTCCCATATGGAGGGACCTGGGTTCGATCCCTGGGACCTCCTGGTAAAAAAAAAAAAAAAAAAAAAAGAATATATTCTTGCATATAGTTCAGAGTTGTCTGGTGAAGTCATAAACTTCAATTAATAAATAATACCTATTCTATACCATGAATCCCCTCCTCACTACCAGCTGTTGCAAGACTAGGTTCAGGGCAGTACACCCACAAACTAGTAAGACATAGTTGCCTGCTTATCTCATTGAGCAGACCATATAGCACGTATAAAATTTTAAATTTTGCTGCCTCTTTTTCTAACCCATGCTATAATCAAATGCATGCCAAACTATAATTTAAAAGAACCTTTTATAACAGACCGTGGCAGGTAACAATCAACTAGTGTCTTTTTATTGTCTGTTGTATTTTATTGTAACTCTATGTATTTAAGCAGAAGAAAGTAAAAATATATTCTGTGTTTTTTTGTTACTACAAAGAAAGTAAAGGAATGTTGTCCTCGTGCATCATCATCATATTTGTTTTAACATAAAGGCAAAACAATCCAATCTAAATATAAATATGTCAGAATGGGGATATCTTGTCAAAAGTTTCTTTTTAAATAACCCCTTTCTGCTTTTTTTAGTGGACGATTTTAGTGAAGAATCTTCTTTCTATGAGATTCTGCCGTGCTGTGCTCGCTTTCGATGTGGAGAGCTTATAGTTGAGGGACAATGGCATCATCTGGTTCTGGTGATGAGCAAAGGCATGCTGAAAAACAGTACTGCAGCCCTCTATATTGATGGACAGCCTGTTAATACTGTGAAGGTAAGCCTGCATGCACTTTTAAGACTCAGCATGTTTACAGGGTAGTATTGGGTGTGTATGTATGTATTGGGTGGTGTTTTTTTAAAAACTACTGTTCAATTTTAAATTAACCTCACAGTACCCATTTGAACAATATGTTAGAGTTACATGACTGGCTAATTCATTTCAATATGGAAAGGAGGAGATACAGGGTAATAAAGAAGTTAGCAAATATATCAGTGATTGAGCCAGATTGCTGAGTGCTTTTTCATAATAGAGGCACCATTTGAAGGTTGGCTCAATAAACTATGAACATACTATTTTGTCGCTCTGCTGTTATTATTGTAAGTAGTCCAGTAGACTGTATTTAATTATTTTTGTTGAATGAAAGTGTGAGTGAATAAATACTACTCTAGATAGTTATACTATCATTTAGAAGGGAGGAAAAAGAGTTGAAATAACCAGTAAAAGATCAGAATTTCCATTTTCAGAATTAAGATGAGTGCTGCTATTTACTTTCTACAGAATTCAGCTAGCAGCTTTTAATATTATTTCTTAACTTATAAAAGATAGTGTCCACTTTATAGTGACATCACTTGAGAGAAGTAACAAGGGCCAAATTTGTCCTTTTGTATGAATAATAGTGTAAAAGTCACAGAAATCAGCAGCTTCTTTGAATACATAACCTTCCTTAATAATAGCAATATTTTGCCTGACATTATGTTTCAATGATAACCCTTTGGTTATCTTGTGGGAATAAATCATTTATTTTTTTAAGTGAGATAATTTGAAATGGACTTGTAGATTATCCTAGTAGATCATTCCTTTGTTATTTTTAGTATTAATGAAAATAAAAAATGTCCTCATGTTCTAGCGTTGAAGGGTAGGAGGTTTATTGTTGATATATTTGTATTATTATCATTGTCAATAGTCGCTGTTCATGTGAAATTAACTGTAGATTATGTGTTGACCTTCACAGTCATGCTATTAACATTCAAGAACTAATGAATATGAAGAAAAATAATAAGTGTGATCTGTAGCTGAGATTGTTAGGACAAAGCAATCAATGTAAAAGTACATCATCCCATCAAGTGATGAAAACTGCCTATACAATACGTATCAACTTGATTACCTTATTCCTTATATTCTACCTAATTATGTATTTATTGTAAATTAATTGAATCATAACTTAAGTACCCCATCAATAAACCATAGTGTAATTTTATGACCGAGAGTGTCAAACAATGATTAACATTTAGCACTGAGATTTTAAAATATTATGTATATATAGACTTTTGAGGGTTTTTTTTTGTTTGTTTGTTTGTTTGTTTTTAGGAGGTCCTGGGCATTGAACCTGGACCTCGTATATGCAAAGCAGGTGCTCAACCACTGAGCTACACCCACACCCCTGTTTTCTAATATTTTTATAGCCCTTTACCTATAATAAAACACTTAACCAATAATTTTATTTAACAGATCCACAAAGTCTAATTGGCACATTGAAGGCAACTTAACTAATTTCAAACTGCTTGAATTCCATAATGAAAAGCTCTATTTATATATGAGTTCAGAAATGTCATAGAAGCATCGTTATTTTAATATGTAAGCCAATGAGACAGTGACAGTATCCCTGTATTTGTTTGCTGCCATTTCTAGCATTACATAGATTATCTATATGGGAGAGTTGAACAATATATTTCTCACTTCCATATCAGGTGCGTGGTGCAATTAATTTTCACATCTCGGGCAACTGTTTTTGTTTTCTTTTTAGCTTCATTATGTTCACAGTACTCCTGGGGGTTCGGGCTCTGCAAATCCACCAGTGGTCAGCACAGTCTATGCTTATGTTGGTACTCCACCTGCCCAACGCCAGATTGCTTCATTGGTTTGGCGCCTGGGACCCACGCATTTTCTGGAAGAAGTTTTACCTCCTTCAAATGTTACTACCATTTATGAACTAGGACCAAATTATGTTGGAAGCTTTCAGGCCGTATGTATACCATGTGAGTAACTTATTCTTAGTTCTTAAAGTTATATAAAACTTAATTCTTGAAATATATAAGGTTATACATTATGTTTATCAAATAAAAGGTCCTTCTTCTCCTCTAATTTTCTTCAGCTTCATACTATTGACTCCTCTTAAATGCTCTCCTTCACTGACCATATTGTACCACATTGTACTTCCCTGATTGTCCTTATGCCCAATCCTTAATTATCCAGCTCTTCTTATTGGATATAACCCCCACGAGTCTAACCTCAACCCTCTTCTCTTTTTGTAATTTCTCCTGTTACATGAAGCAATTTCAAGTGTAGCTACTCTGGTAAAGGAAGGAAGGACAGGTCTAGAAAACTTGAACATATATTCACTAGATTAGACCATTTAACACCACTTCCACTCATCATTTATTCCTACATTCTCCTAAAGGAACCTAAACTAATAATAAGCTGCAATTCCTTTGTAGTATTCTTTCCAAATGATCTCTTTCATTCCCTTGTTTTGATTCTATCAAGGTTCTCAGAAAAGTTAGGACAAGTGTGTTATAAATGGCAATAACCTTTTGGCCAACTAATTTGTCTTTTCACTCCTGTCCTTGGTTTTGCTAACATCTAATAGTACTGGCACTTATTGAGCACTTACTAAGTGCTAAATAAGTTAATACCTGTGAGGGTGTAACTTCTGATCCCTTCACATGTATTAGTTTATTTATCTCCTTGAAACACTTTGAGTTAGGTACTGTTATTATCACTCCCATTTTATAGGTGAGGAAACTGTCTCAGAGGAATTAAAGGTCATACTGCTTTTCTAACTAAAAAAATTTAAACAGCTCTGAAAATTAAGTAAAACATTTTTTTTAAAATGTAGCTCCCTTGTTCCATTTATTTATTTATAAGTCTCCCAAGTCCACCCATTTGAAAAAGATAATAATAATAAACTTGTGTTATGATAAGAAGAAAACCTGACATTTTTGAAAAGGATTGTTTTTCTTTTGAAGGTAAAGATGCAAAATCTGAGGGTATAGTCCAGTCTCCTGTGTCATTAGTACAAGAGGAAAAGGTATCATTTGGCCTCTATGCACTCTCTGTGTCTTCCTTAACAGTGGCAAAAATCCGGAAATTGTACAACAAGTTGGATAGCAAAGCCATTGCTAAACAGGTAAGCAGAATGATTTCTAAGTGAGCTATGGCTAATTCTCACTGGGAAGATATTTCAAAATCTTGTTGTGAATGCTACCATAATAGGAGTGGTTATTAAAAAGAATGCCTTTTCATGTTATTTGTATTAGGTGCATTTGGCTTTGGATTTATGCCAAAAATATATATGGATTTTTAGCTTAATTTGGAAAAGTGAGCTTTTTCTCTCTGTTGTGGGTATATTATTTATATTAATTAGTATATTTATATTAGCAATTAAGAAATTAATATAACTTTAGAAAACAATTGCTGTTTTTAAGGCAACAGCAATTTTGGGGGTTCATCTAATATGTGCCAGGTACCATTCTGTTCAGGGCATAGTGGGGGCGGTGAAAAATCCTGCCTTAATGGTTCTTACATTCCAGTGGAAGAGACAGACAATAGTAACTAAAGAAATAACCTAATCATAAAGTATCTTGGAAGATGATGAGTGTTATGCAAAAAAATAAAACAGGAAGGGGAAAAGAGAGTTCCTCAAGGGGTAGCTATAAGCTTGCAGTTTTAAATAGTAGGGTCAGAGGAGGCCTTACCAAGAAGATGAGAAAAACCTTGAAAGAGAGGAGGCAGCAAGCCATGGGACGTGGAGGGTGGGATGTCCTTATGGGGTGGGAAGTATTGTGTGTTCCAGGAATATAAGTGTTATGGCCCTAAGGAAAGTGTGTGCAAGCCACAGAGGCAGGCATGACTAGAGCAGGATGAGAAAATGCCTGGGTGGTAGGAGAGGAGCTCAGAGAGGTAGTGGGGGCCAGACTTTTGAGGACATTGGAGACCCTGTAAAGATGCTGGCTTTGCTGAGCACCATGAAAAGCACTATGGATCTCCATCATAAGTATGAAATGCTGTGACCTCTATTTTAACCAAGATCACTCTGACTTCTATTGAGAATAGACAGAAGGTGAACAAGATCGAGGCATGGAGACCAGTTATGAGGCCAGTAAAATAAGTAACTTATATGAGAGGTGATGGTAGTCAGAATGAGTTGGTAGCAGTGGTGATGATACGTGGTCAGATTAGGAGTATATATATATATTTTTTTTTTTTTTACCGGGAGGTACCGGGGATCGAACCCTGGTCTCTCCATATGGTAGACGGACGCCGAACCTTTGAGCCACGTCCGTTTCCCAGGAGTATATTTTGATTACTAGAGCTCACAGTTTTTGCCAGTGGATTAGGTGTAGAATATGAGAGAAAGAAACAAGTCAAGGGGAATATTAAGAATTCTGTTTTGGAAAAGTTTGAGAAACCTATAAGACATCTTAATAGCCATATCAAGGCCTTAGGAAATAGGAATCTGGAGTTCAGAGGAGAGGTTTGAGTGTTGTGGTGTTAAAGGCCATGAAGCTAGATGCATCACCAAGGAGTGATATAGATAGAAAAGAAGAGAAGTTTAAGGACTGAGTCCTGGGACATTCCATTATTCCAGTATTCCAGTATGGATCTGGGGAGATGAAGAAGAAGGAGTACAGAAGATTGCGAAGTAGCAGCGTGTGAGAAAAAAACCAGAAGAGTCTGGTGTTATAGAAGCCAGCGATTCACTGTGGCAAATGCTTCATTAATAGTCATGTAGGATTACGACTGAGAACTGACTGTTGGAATTAGCATGGTGGAGGTCATCAGTGAACTTGCCTAGCCATTCTTGCAGATGAGCAGAGGTAAAGCCTAATTGGAAGGAAGTCAGGAGGGACTGGAAGGAAGAGGAGTTGGGAGCAGGAAATAAGTATTGACAACTCTTGCACAGTTTTGTCTGCAAATATATGTACCTTTTTCTAAGGAACTTTAACTATACATAAATTTAGTTCTACAGTTAGCAATAAGATTAAAGTCCTAGGATATTTATTCTGAAAACACATCACGTGTATATGTACAAAATTTAACATTCCTTTTATAGGCAGATTTCATCTATAAACTCTTGGGTAGTTTATGTGAAGTTTACTTGGATGTGGAGTAAAGCTAATATTATGCTCACTGGTGGGGAATACTGTGAGGCAGGGTGATGAGAACCTTTAAACCACCAGTGGAGCTTCACGAAGAAAGACCCTTGAAGCATGTGCTGAGACCTCCTCCCAGTCTTTATCCCAGTAGATGGTATTTCACTTAATTTCTGAGTTTCCACATCTTTGGAAATGTTTGCACATGTTATAAAATGAATGCTCACCTTTTTATATATTCTGATAACGGAGAGATGTTTCCAATCGTGTACTTTTTTTTTTCCTTTTCCAATCAAAACATTCAGGTTCTTCTTCCATGATTACCTTATTTTCCTTTCCTATCCTTCAGTTAGGCATTTCCTCCCATGAGAATGCCACTCCTGTGAAGTTGGTACACAATTCAGCAGGACATCTTAACGGACCTGCAAGGACAATTGGGGCTACTCTGATTGGATACTTGGGTGAGTTATTGTTTTAAACTTCATTTCTCTTCAAATTTACGTTCACTTTCTTCACTTGAGGGGTGGTTTTTAAGTTCATATTTTATATTGCTGACCTGTGGTGTTGCTGCAGTTAGAGATTAATTTAACAATCCCAAACTCCAGTCAAATTTAAAAATTATAGCCCCTTATAAGATCCCATTAACTTTACTCCTGTTTGTCATACTGATGAGCACCATTAACTTTACTCCTGTTTGTCATACTGATGAGCACCAACTACCTTTTCTAGGTAATTTTAAAGTATATTTCAAACTACACTTAATGACAGATTTTGAAACTTAGAAATATTGTTGATTGTTGCCTGGTTCATTGTAGCAGTGGTTGTGCTCATGAGTGCTTCTGTTAATTTGGAGATGAGCTATAACTGAGTATAAACACTGTGGATCTGACTATAAGAAGAAAAGTTTAGAGCTGGAGGACATTCTCCAGAGCCTTAGACATGATGTATGTTTTAAAAAGAGTTAACTTTTTGGTTAGGTAGGATCTTGAGATATAATCTAATCAGGCCATCCAATATTTAAAGCCAGTGATTATGCATTTTGCTGTGCAAATCAGTACATAAAATTGATTGCTGTTTAGACCAACAAAAGGTTGGTGCTGTACCAGTCAGAATCCTACATGTTTTTTAGTCCTTGGCAATTTTCGTTTTCCCAGTGATGTGCATATATCTGTTTTCTGTTTTTGATAATATTGCGTTAATAAAACAGCTCCTTTTTTTCTGAAGCGCATGATAGTTTTCCTATATTCAGTTCAACAGATATTTTTTGAGCACTGCTTAATGACCGTTGCAAAAATATAGCAGTAGTGTGGTGTAATGGAAAATGTAGAGAATGAAGAATTGGAAAATTTAGGTTCTAACCCCTGTACTGTGTGACATTATTTATACCAGATATTTAAGCTCTATGAATTTCAGTGTTCCTATCTATACACTAATAATAGCAGCCCTAAATACCTTAGAAAGTAGTTTTCAAAATCCAGTGCCATAAGCTGTATAAAAGCATTGTGGATACTACAATGAACACGCAAATATAAAATGCTTTTTTTTTTTTTTTTATTGTGTATTTGTTATAAAATGCATCTTTTATTTAATTTTTTTTTAAAAGCAGGCAAATGACATTCAAACAATGGCTTTTTAAAAAATTTTAGGAATGTAGATAGACTTTTTTTTTTTTAGTTCACACACAATTAGTTCTAGGACATGTGTTTCCATGTAGTTATACTCTCATGGGGGTCACTGGGTGTACTGTTATTCAGTTTATTTAGCTAGGAGAAGCTTTGGCTAATGGTCACTAAATATGACCAAATGCTTGGCTTATCAATAAGAAATCTTCATCCTTACCAGAGCAGCTTTCCAACCCCTTCGCCAATTCACAGAGTTAAAGTGCTTTTGCTCTGCTCAAGGGCATCTCCCTCACCTTAGAAATGCATTCCCAAGGCCTCTCTACTTTTATTTCACCCACATCTACACTGTATAAACATTTGTGCTGCTCTAAAACCCAACTCCCCTCTATTCTTTCCTTTACTCCAAATTCTTCCTATCCCAGTCAATCAACATTTCTTGCTACATAGATTTTTCTATCTCTTTTTCTTTGTGAAAGCTCTCATTTTACAAACATTTTATAAATAAAATTTTAAAATCACATAAAAGAGCTTTTGTCTGTGCCTGAAATGCAACTCTATAAGTTCAGAAAATTTATTTTAGTTCTGAGAATCAAAAACATTGTTACACTGCAAGATACAGAATTACAACCATCATACCACATAAAAATGGCACTTCTAAAGTAAACTCTACAGTCACACTATTAATAAAATATGGCAGAAATATTGACATTCCTGTTTTCTTAATTTTTGTAATTGTTTCTTCTTGGTATAGTTGGATATTGATTTGGTTAAATTTTATTTCCTCACATCATGAAAAACTCTTAAATTACGTATTGAATACTCTCTGATATTTACTTTAGATAGAGTCCACTCCTCATGAGAGAAAAGAAAAAAACTTTAGACACTCATTAAAGGAACTGTGATTTGATAAGATTTAGTATACTCTAAGAGTATATACATTAGCATTTATTGTCCTCTCCGACATTCTAGCTTTAATTTTTTTTTTTAGAATTTTCATTGTAGGGTGGAAAGTTTTGTTTTTTTATTTAAAGTAAAATTTATAAGTAAGCATTTCTAAGGATGATTTATTCATTTCTTGTTCACATGGGGATTTTTTTTTTTTTTAATTATTTTTCACTATCTTTTAATCAGGAGTAAGAACATTTGTCCCTAAGCCTGTTGCCACTACTTTGCAGTACATTGGTGGAGCTGCAGCCATCCTGGGCCTGGTGGCCATGGCCTCTGATGTGGAAGGGTTATACGCAGCGGTCAAGGCCCTGGTTTGTGTGGTCAAGAGTAACCCACTAGCCAGCAAAGAAATGGAAAGAATCAAGGGCTACCAGGTTTGTAACCATATATCTTTGCATTCACTTCTCCCCCAAAAAACTTCACATTTTCATCAGTATTCATCCTTTTTCACACTCTGGAAGAATTATATTGCCCATGTAAACTTAAGAAGCCAGTAGTCTTTATTAAAAATAACATGTATCAAATGAGAATTTGAGTTATTTTCTTCATTTTGGTCCATATTTCACCTATCCAAATCTTATTCACTGAGCCCTTAAATTAGGTTACATTATTTCAGTATAGCTTTGATATATTTAAATATATTTTCTGATTTAAATACAGTTTGGATGTTGTTTTTCTCTATGGAAATGGGATAAAATGATTTAGGGTCATATTACCACCTACCTATAGAGATTGCCAAATCTGTAACAGATCCAGAGCCCTTTCCGTTTTCCTTATCTCTCCCCTCCACTTCACACCCATTTTTTAACCTCCTTTACTTACTTAGGGAATGTGAAAGCCACTACAATGTATTATGTATGTCATTGCTATTCCTGAAAACACATGTGGCATTAAAAAACAGGGCATTTCTGTATCCACTATCAATATTCTAGATTTAGGTAGAAAGTTACTTGTAAGAGAAAAAACATATTTGGGGCAAACTTAAATCCCACTTGCAGATGAACTTCAAATGCCTTCTATAATATTAGCCGTTAGTTTGTTGGTAGTGAATAAACCATTTACTATACTGTGTTGTATAGAATAATTATAAGTGTTTTGTTTTGCAAAACTTTCAAAATGATTATTTTTGCATTGTTTAGCATGCAAAACTAGAAGCATTCTAAATATCCCATGGTATAAGAATTGCTATAACCATTCCACAAATCTTTTAAGATTCAACCTAATAAGATTATAATTATGAAAAACTGTTGAAAGATAAAAATCCTTTTGGTAAAATGTTTAAGTGGAGAAAAAAGGTATAAAATATGTGTACATGATGATAATGACTTAAATATATGTGAATGGAAAGTGTTTATGTAAATAGGTGAATTACTTTATACATACTTTTTCAGATTTTCTCTTATATTGTCATAATAAAAATTAAAAATTTTTAAATATGCTTAGATTTTCAGAAATTATTCTGCATAGAGTTCTTCACTATATATGTAGGATGTTTCATCAATGTGCATTTGAATTGCTTTTAGTTGCTGGCAATGCTGCTTAAGAAGAAACGTTCCCTTCTTAACAGCCACATCCTCCATCTAACTTTTTCCTTGGTGGGAACTGTTGATAGTGGGCACGAGACCTCCATTATTCCAAATTCAACCGCTTTCCAGGACCTACTTTGTGATTTTGAAGTATGTACATAAACTGGTAATATAAGCAATGAATTCATTTCTTATTCTGTAAAATGGTTGAGTTAAACTATTTTATTTCTGTGTTTAAAATTCTATAATTTTATGATGCTTATGCTAATATTATTATTAAAATATAGAAAACAGGGTGAAGGTGGGGTTCCTTCTCCCCAGAGATAGTCCAGTTTACAAATAGTTATAGAAGTAAAGTGGTGCAATGTATATACCTAACTATAGTTTATTTGCTCCTGCCATTGACAGTACAAGATATTTTCCTTAAACAATTCTGGTAAAAAAAAAAAAAAATTCCACAATAAGGAGGAATATAGACCTGTAATTCTAGTTAATAGTAGCTGCATAATGAAATATCATTCATTTTGCCAAAATAACAGGGTTTTCATCTCTACTGGCATGCTACCCATAACAGTATACCTTACCTTACCTTCTACCTTACCTTTTCAAGGTACTACTTTTTACCCATACTCTCATTTCATTTAACTTTCTGTTAACAGCACTTTGCACACTAGATGCTAAGTACTTAACTTTGTGTGTATTATATTCTTCTGTGAGACTGTAGCTTTTTGAGTGCAGAGACCATGTCTACCTTCTTCACCTTTCTCTACCACCCAGAATGATGCCTACCACATAGTGATGTCTAGTTCCTGGGTCTTCTTCAAAGTACAATAAGCTCTGTTTTGTCAATCACTGAGTCCCTAACAAATAGCCTGTGTGCCCCTAATTGCTTTACTAACAAGTATTTTCAAAGCTTATTAGCCGCTGCCTTCTAAACAAGAACCCAGTATCTATACTCCGTTCTGACTATCCACAGCTCTCACTAGCATTTGGGGTAGACTGTTTCCCTCTTCTTCTTACAACTCTTAGTTCTCTTGCCAGCTTTCAGACATAGTTGTTCTGGTTCTTATATCTTTCTCACTACTTTTCCCATAATTTTCTGGATAATGTAGTCTTCAGTATTTTCTCTTAAGGTTTCTGCCTTCACTTCTTTATCTTTTGTTTTCCTCCAATTAGGCTCTCATCTATTTCCATAGCATCACCTCTATGGGAGTTGACTCTCAAATTTAAATCCTCTAGCCTTGACATCTGAACTCCAGACTTATTTCTAACTGCTTGCTGAAATGTTCCATTTTTGTATACCAGCAACACTTCGACTTAACATCCCTCCCAATTTAGTACTTCCTTCTAACTTCTCTGTTTCTATTAATGACACCACCATTCTCCCAGTCACCAAAGCTTGAAATAAAAAATTAGCTTCCTTGTTCCTTGCTACCTATAAACAGCCTGATCTTAAGTCACGTAGATTCTGCTTTCACATTTCACACACCCTATCTCCTCTGTTTCTACAATTATATCCTAACCTAAGCCCCAATCAGTTCTCCTATTACCTATTAGGGTAACAGTCTAATACTCCTTCCCCCTTTCCTCATTCTTTCCTACATACCTTTGTGACTTCATTCTTTCTAAAACATAATCCT
Source organism: Tolypeutes matacus (assembly GCA_026826555.1). Lineage (NCBI taxonomy): Eukaryota > Metazoa > Chordata > Mammalia > Cingulata > Chlamyphoridae > Tolypeutes > Tolypeutes matacus. The sequence continues at coordinate 950,159 of JAKSZT010053779.1, read as the reverse complement.
ATCACTCATTCAGAACATCCAGTGATGTTCCTTGCCTACACGGTATGATACTCATTTCTCAGCTTGATATTCAAAGTTCTAATACCCAAACCTCTCATTCTTTAACAAAAAAAAACACATATTGGGTATTTTCGAGCCAGTCAGTATATTAGGTACTAAGGATGTGAAAATAAGAAGAGTCCATGCCCTCAAGGTGTTTAGTCCATTAGAAGAGAAAGACAAATAAATAAAAAACTTGTGAAAGCACAGAAATGAGGTATGCAGAAAGGATTATGGGAGTACTAAACCTACCTAACCCAGACTAGCCTTGTTTCCATCTGGTAACTAACACATTTAGATCATGGATTGACTTTAGTTTCAGATTTCTGATTAAAATCTAATATACAGCGGAGGGACTGTAGCTCAAGCAGTTGAGTGCCCGCCTACCACACGGGGGGTGGGGGTGGGGGGTGGTGGGGTGTCCCAGGTTCGGTTCTTGGTGCCTCCTGAAAAAACAAAAACAACAAGCAAAACAGGTGATAGAACCATCTCAGGGAAGCTGATGTGGCTCAGTGGTTAAGTGCCCACTACCCACATATGAGGTCCTGGGTTCAATCCCCGGCCCTGAGAACCTCAAAAAAAAAAAAATCTAATATATGAATGTCTGTAATTTAGGCCTTAAAATTTTCAACTTTATTTGTTCACCGAATGGCTTCATTTAATATTCCTAAAGCAGCCATTTGAAAAAGATAATTAAGATAGTTCCAATAACATAGTAGCATTTTCCTTGTGTATGTTGCTCTAGGATTTGTAATATACATCTGTACTAATTCAAGTCTATCTTCAAAGATTATTATTCCACTTCACCTAGAGTATACAAACTTTGTAACATTATATTTCTATTTCTCCCTTCCAATCTATTGTGCTATTGTTGTCATACCTTTTACTTGTATATGTTTATAATTCCTGTAATACCCTGTGCTACTTATGCTTTAAATAGTCAATTATATTTTAAAGACAAAACAATTTTTTATATTTGCCCACATATTTAGTATTTACAGCATACTTTAATCCTTTGTATAGATCTGCATTTCCATCTGCTATAATTCTTCTGCTTGAACTTCCTTTAATGCTGTGTTTTTTCTCATGCTTCATTTTGAATAGTTTCTTTTGTTAGGTCTTCAAGTTGAATGATCTTTTTTCTGCAGTATCTAAGTTGCTGTTAATCCTATTCAGTGTATTTTTCATTTTAGATACTGTATTTTTCATCTCTAGAAGAGTTTTTGAGATCTTTTTTATGTCTTGCATTTCTCTTCTCATCATGTTGAAGTTTTTGTTTATACCTTTTTTTTTTTTTTTGAGGTACTAGGGGCCAGGGTTTGAACCCAGAACCTCGTATGTGGGAAGCCAGCGCTCAACCACTGAGCCACATCAGCTCCCCTGAGTTGGTTATTTTCATTTGTTTTGCTTGTTTTTGTTTTTTTTTGTTTTTTTTGGGGGGGGGTGGTTGGGGGATTTTTGTTGTTGTTTAGGAGGCACCGGAAACCAAACTCAGGACCTCCCATGTTGAAGAAGGTGCTCAACAGCTTGAGCCATATCCACTCCCCTTATTTATATCTTTAGCATATGGAGCGTATGTATAACAACTTTCTTAAGTTACTGATAACTCTCATCATTTCTGGGCATATGTATGATAACTGATTTTTCTCCTAGTTTTGAATCATATTTTACTTCTTTTCTTTGCATGTCTGGTAATTTTTGATTGGGACTGGCTATATGAATTTTAGATTGATGAGTACTAGAGTTTACTGTATTCCTTTATAGAGTATTGAACTTTATTCTGACAAGCAGTTAACTAACTTGCATTTATTTTGATCCTTCACCAGGGTGGGCCCAAAGTAACTGTTAAGACAAGTAGGGCTAACTTAACCCCACTATTAACATATTACACTTGTGAGGACTCTACCCAACTCCCCATGTAATACACAGTCTGTACACTCTGGTTGGTTGGAATGCAAACGATTCCCAGCTCCCAGTCCTTTGTGTGCTACAGTAATTGTTTGGCATACTATTTTCCAGTTGTCCTCTAATTGCATGGAGTTTCATTCAACCCAAGAAATTAGTATTCAGTCAATGAAGGAGAGGAGCTTTCTGCAGATCTCCAGAGCTCTCTCTCTGTGCAACTCTCACCTCTCCAGTTTGCAGCTTTGCAAATTCTAGCTGCCCCCACCTCCCCACCTCCCCAGACTGCTTTCTCCCTTCCCCTCAAGTCATTGAGACCTCTAGTCTCTGTTTAGGTTCCTCTTTCCTGTGCTGTGTCTTGGAAACTGCCTCCTTACACTAAGGTGGGACAATTGTAGGGCTCATCTTGTTTGTTTCCCTTTTCTCAAGGATCACAGTCATATGCTGCTTGTTGGCGAATGCTTAATAACTAGTGTTTCATATGCCTTGTCCAGTTTCTAGTTGTTTATTGTGTGAGCGTAATTTCCACAGCAGTTATTCCTTTATGGGCAGAAGCAGAAGTCCTACATACAAGCAGTTTCATAGCGCTTTGCCATATAAAAATTTAATGAAGTGTTATTTTCAATTTAATACAAGTGAACTGTACTTGTGTATGTTGGATTGACATTTGGGGTATTTTTTTTAAAGCTAAATATACTATTCTCCTTTATTTTTATTATAGGTCTGGCTCCATGCACCATATGAACTTCATCTCTCCTTATTTGAACACTTTATTGAACTTCTCACAGAGTCCAGGTATTAGTTAATTAGTAATTAGTTATTCTGTTATAAAAAGAGATACAGTACAGTTTATAAAGTCATCTTTCTCTTATAGTGAAGCTTCAAAGAATGCCAAATTAATGAGGGAATTCCAGTTAATCCCAAAGCTGCTACTGACTCTTCGAGATATGTCTTTATCCCAGCCTACCATTGCTGCGATTAGTAATGTGCTGAGCTTCTTACTTCAAGGCTTTCCAAGCAGCAATGATTTGCTCAGGTAGTGAAAACCTCTCTGTTTGTATCCCTGAAATGTTAGAACTATAAATATCTATGGGCACAAGGCATGTTAATGCTATTCAAGACATTTGCAAGGCATGGAAAACATGCATGTCTCAGTACTTTGTCTTTATGGAGTGAAGTCAATTGTTGCCACCAGTGAATAATAGAATACTGCTGAAAAAAGATGTGGAAATACTCCCAATGAGATTGACTGGCTGAACAGAAGTGTTCATTTTAGGAATTCTTAGTCCCCTTTTCTCTCCCCATGCCCTGCTACTTCTCAAGTGCATGTGCACAAACACAAACACACGCACCATTGCACTCATGACATGTCTCTTTATTTACTATCCTAAACAGGTATTGTTTCATCCAAACCATTTCTATAATGTAAATATTATTCTACTACCAATATGATATATAGCTTAAGGATGTTTATGGAGTGTTTGTAGAAATGTCTTCACATGATAATCCTCACCTGAACTGAAAATGGGAAAAAAATTTGTGTACCTAATCAAAGTCTTTTCCAAGTAGAGAATTGTTTAAACTGTACTTAATCACCACTTTTTCATGTAATCTTCAGGTATTTGATGCAAAATCACACCCACTGGTTAGAATATTCCCAGTAGACTAATGGCTAATCTATATAACATGTAAACCAGTGTCCACTTACTCGTACATTGATTTACCTTGAAATTTTTTTCTTTGCATTTGTGGCAGGAAAAAAAAAAAGTGCTAAAAAGTTATATTAGAAATTGTCATCATTATTATTATCAACAGTATTTGTTTAGAACTTGTCCTGGCTCTGTAATGAACCCTTTGCTGAAATTACCATTGAAATCTATCAATATTTTTATTTCCTTATTTTATAGATAAAGAAACTAAGGCCCAGAAACGTTAAGCTTCTTGCCTCCAGGTCACACAACCAAAAATGTTAGAGCCAGGATTTTAACCTTATCTGTGTTTCTAAAACCCAAGTTCTTAACTCTTACACTACAGTGAATACATATAGATACTAGGACATTTTAATTTGGAATGCAGTTTCGCTCTTAACTATTTGGATTAGTACATTATAGACTAATATTTCTAGAGAACTGTGTTTTTCCCTGTTTTTAAAACACTATTGGGAAGCGGCTGTGGCTCAATTGGTTGGGCCCCCGTTTACCATATGGGAGGCCCTGGGTTCGATTCCCAGGGCCTCCTGGTGAAGGCAAGCAGGCCCACGCGGTGCAATTGTTGATGGCCTACACAGTGCGGTGAGCTGGCGCAGCAAGATAACACAACAAAAGAGAGACAAGCAGACACAGAATAACACAAAGCAAATAGACACAGTGAGCACAAACAGCAAGGGGGGGACACAAATAAATAAAAATAAATCTTAAAAAAAAATAAAAATAATAAATAAATAAAACAGTATTTTTGTGAATTGAGGTGGAGGTGGGGGAGTTAACCAAATATAATCACCTAAAGGTCTATAAAATATTAGTTAAAATAGGAACTACTGTTTTTGTATTCACTTGTTTGTATTTAGTCTGTTTGGAGAAGAGGAAAAATAAATCCATAACCTTTTTTTAAAAAATTGTATTTAAAGGTTTGGCCAGTTTATTTCTTCTACGTTACCAACCTTTGCAGTTTGTGAGAAATTTGTAGTTATGGAAATAAACAATGAAGAGAAGCTTGACACTGGTGAGTCTTTTTTGGTCTTTCACATATGAATTTGTCTTACTACATCAAGCCTATACAATATGCCGAAAGAAGTACAGAATTATCTAGAAAGATTTAATAGAGTGTGAGTTTGGCTTTAAAAAGAAAATCTTCTATATTTTTAGAAGATTCAGAGCAATGTTTCTTTAAATAGCAAGCTCTTCCAATGTAATTTGTTGAACATTGTTTTTTTTTAATTACATAAATCACAGATACATACTAATGCAAATTATATCTTTATTGCTCTCAATTTCATACCCTAGTTAAATATTAAATATTGACTGGGGGGAAGGAATATTTCAATACAATCATTTTTTCATAAGTTATAAGTTCCTGGTCCATAGCAAGCACTTTTTTTATTTAACTGTCCTCATTTGGTACATATTTTTTTCCACTCTGTTCCAATAAATTTTTCCTCTTGTATACTGTAGGATAAGAGTTGCTTAGAAGGCATTGATGTAAGGACTTTTAAGATTGAAATCTCCAATTTAATTAATAGTATCTTATATTTGTTCAACATTATTTACACTTTTATACTGTTGTATTACTTCAAACTCATATCACAGAAATTATTTCCTTTAATCCTTCCAACCCTATTCACCTGGAGGGTGGAGGATCAATACTTTGGCAGTAAGACTTACTGCCTTGGGAAGCGGAGGCAGCTCAAGCAGTTTGGTGTCTGCCTACCACATGGAAGGTCCCAGGTTCAGTTCCCAGTGCCTCCTAAAGAAGACGAGCAAGACGGCGAGCTGACTCCACGAGCTGACACAACAAAATGACGCAAGACAGAAGCACAGTGAGAGACACAACAAGCAGGGAGCGGAGGTGGCTCAAGTGTTTGGGTGCCTCCCTCCCACATAGGAGGTCCCACATTCGGTTCCCGGTGCCTCCTAAAAAGAAGATAAGCAGTCACAGAAAGCACACAACAAACAGACACAAAGAGTAGACAGAGACAGTGAGCACAAACAGTGGGGGTGGGAGTGGGGCAAAAATAAATAAAATAAATCTTGGGGGAAAAAGACTTACTGTCTTGCAAAGAAGTTTTCCTCCTGTGGACTATCCGACCTAGAGCACAGCTTGACATGCTTCATGAATAAGAAGAGAAAGTAGAGTTAGAATGATTTTCAAGAAGAGACTGAGCAGTTTGAGAAGCTAAGTGACCTGCTGTAAATCACAGAGCCTGTTAGTGACAGATTAAGGACTAGAACATAAGGTCCCTAACCGCTTATCATTGGAGTCCTAACTGCCAACTCATTTGGAGCAATGCTGCTGTTTCTTTGGTGAGTCAGATTCGAGGTGAATGAGGAGGATAAAGATCAAAGCAAATTAATGGATAGCATTAACTGAGTGCTTAATATCTGCCAGGCAGTATTTAAGTGCTTTGTATAACCTTACAACCACCCTATTAAATGGGTACTATTATTATCCCAATTTTACAGGGGAGGAAACTGAGGCCCAGAAAGATTAAGTATAAGTACATAACCCACTATCATACCTACATTCTGAGCTTTTAACCACAATATAATTCTACGCATGCAAAGATTATTTCTAAGTCCTGAATTAACAAAACCAGAGTATATATGAATTAGAAAGTGAATGTAGTTTAAGGTCTTTGGAAATAGATAACTCTTTTATTTCAAATATAATAAAGATGTGGGGAAAATATTTCTCTGGTCTCTGTATTTATTCTTTGTTGGCCGCTGAATTCAATAGCCACAAATAGCAGTGTAAAAGTTTTTTTGATTTAGAATACAATAGTAGGGATGTATCAATTAGTCAGTTTTTCTGTTGATTTGCCAAGTTGGCTAAGCTGGTATTCATTGTCACTTTATTGCCATTTGGAATAATTTAGAAAGTCTGAAACACATTGCTGGTCTCGTGTTTTAATAAATAATAAATAACAATATTTATTATTTATTTGCTATGAACTGAAGACTATACTAAGTATAATATGGTATTCCAAACAAATCATAAGCATGGTCTTTACTTCCAAGAACTTTCAAAGTATTTAGCATTCACTTCACAAAAAAGAAAATGGCTTGACTAATGCTGAACATTGGTATATCAGCACAAAATTAATAGCATAAAAGCTTGCTGCAATGTGGAGTGAAACATTAGTTTGATTAGGGAGAAGCCTTCTGGAGTTAATGTTTTTACTATATTTTGAAAACTAGGGAAGGAATAAATTGAAAATGAGAAAACTAGACATAAAAATTGAGGAGATTTTTAACTTTTAATTTTGAAATACTTTAAAACTTACAGGACAGTTACAAAAATAATACAAACCCCATACTGAGAAATCCAACTACCCCTATACCCACCCCTAGATATCCAGATCCACCAGTTTTAACATTTTGCCACAATTGCTCACTCTGTCTGTTTATCATGCATTTTATAAGGCTTTTTAAAAATTACAGGTCTAGGCCTCTCTAAGAAGAAAAAGAGACTCTTGGGTTCTCCTTGGTAGGAATGAATCCTAACCTTGCCTGTGTGGCTTTGCAGACCAGGGGTTTGCTTCTGCTGTGGCTGTCCAGTTCCAGAAAGGATAGGGAAACTTTAAAAACATAGTTTAGTTCAAGCACTGTGAATAATGATAAGGTACTAAATTAGCATTTTAAAAGACAGTGGTTAAGGGTAATAATAGTGCATTGCCCAAACAAGTAAAAGCATATAATAACGCATTGCCTGAATAAGGAAAAGCATTTCACCTTTAGCCTAAAATGAGCCTCAAATCTAGAATAAAGGAAAGCCTGCAGGTAGTGACTCATTAACCCTTTACTCATTAGTGATAGAGCTAGATCTAGAACACTGGGCCATGTATGCCCAGCCCTGTGTGCTTCCAACACTACCCATTGAGGACCACTCTTTCTCCCTTTCTTTTCCACTTTATCTTGTGCATTTGTGTGCTTTGGGCTCTCTTCTATGCTATTTAATTCTGACTTTTCTTTATGTATTACGTTTATTGAAAAAGTTTATGTGTACTGTTTTCAATTTTTAAACCTGGTAAATTTAACTCTTTCAATAAGAAACTAAAAATCAAGGATTTGGGAAGTTGAGATTATTGTTGGTGGTTATTTTTATTCATGCTCGTTGATTGCTCTCCTCCTGTTAGTGACAGGGAGGAGAATATTAACGTAAAAAAAAGGTCCACAATCTTTCATTAGTGTAGAGGTAGCCAAAGTAATTGAACAATTCAGTTCATTGTTCTAAAGAGATATGATTTAGCTGGACCCTTTTTCTTATTCACTCCACTGGTAAGCCCTCCTAGGAAAAAATGTTTTCTAAAAGATATTCCCTATTTTACCCTGAGAGTTCAAAGAATATGATGTTGGATATTTTATGCTGAGTTTTCTGCATAGGTGGTTTAATATATTTATTTTCATTTGTAGGAACTGAAGAAGAGTTTGGAGGTCTTGTATCTGCTAATCTTATCCTTTTGAGGAACAGACTTCTAGATATCTTGCTAAAACTAGTTTACACATCTAAAGAAAAAACAAGCATTAATTTACAGTAAGTAAAATCTTTTTAGAATTGATGACACCAGTTACTAAAACTAGTTAATACATGGTAGCAAAAGAAGGGATAACCAACTGATTTCAGATTTTTTAATTAAAAAACTAGAATGTATTGTATCTCAGAAATGAACCTAATCATTTTTCTTATTTGAAATCCTGACACCAGAAATTAATTTTGTTTTCTTTTTTATCTCCCTGTCTTTGAATAGAGCTTGTGAAGAATTAGTCAAGACACTGGGTTTTGACTGGATTATGATGTTCATGGAAGAACACTTGCATTCCACCACAGTTACAGCAGCCATGAGGATTCTTGTTGTTCTACTGAGTAATCAGTCTATTCTCATCAAGTTTAAGGAAGGACTCAGTGGTGGAGGGTGGCTTGAACAGACAGATTCTGTCTTAACTAATAAGATCGGAACTGTATTAGGTATGGAACTTTTAAAGACAGTTGCAGTGTTTTGTTTTGAAATTTTATATAAGTTTATACATGCCAGTCATCTTCATGATAGCCATGAAGAGTTGTATCATAAATTTTAATGGTAGAATGAAAGGCTTAGAAGGTTTCAAATCTGGCTTAATAAATTGCATATCAGATTGAAGTCAGAGACAAGATATTAAGATTTGAAAACTCAGGGAATTCTTTATTATTATTATTATTATTTTTTTTTTTTAAGGAGGTACCAGGGATTGAACCCAGGACCTTGTATGTGGGAAGCAGGCACTCAACCACTTGAGCTACATCTGCTCCCTCTTTATGATCTTTTTGATGTGAAAGTAAATAATTAGGAAATTATCAGTACAACTGAATTAAAGTAATAATTAATATTTATTTTGAGTGCTTACTCAATGCCAGTTATTAGTCTAAACACTTTCCATATATTAACTAACTTCACAATAACCCCATGAGGTATACATACTATTATATCCATTTTACAGATTCACGATCCAAGGAATAGGGTAAAATCACTTATATCACATAGCTAGAAAAGTGTCTGGATTTGAATCCAGGTCATTCAAATCCAAAGCTCATGCTTTTAGCAGTTATGCTATATGTCTCTTAGGGAATTAAGCTCAATCAGAGTTTCAGCCAATGCTCCTTATTCTTTACTCACCAGTACTAAGCTGTTTCAATATATAATTGAGCATTTAAGTAATGTTAGAAAATTACCATTTTCTATGTTATATTTATTTAAATTGGTATGTTTCTGTTCATATTAATGATCTTACTTTGGAGATCATGAAGATAATGTTTTCGTTGAAAATTATAGTCAGTCACTCTTAAAGTATTTGAAAACTATGTTTCTTATTGTAACATTACAAATTATAACCATATATAACCTTCGTATGTCTCATCTTAAGGAGCTTCCACCAAAAATACGTACTCAAATTTCTCAGAAGGAAAAATTGGGGGATCAGCATTTAGTTTGTAATTAACCTGTGAAAATATAAAAGTAATAATATCAAGATGCTTCCTGGACTACTTTTTCAGGTTTGAGAAAATAATAGGAAGGCAGAGCTTTCAACATAGAACTATTTTATTCTTATTTCTCTTACGGAAAATATCTGAAGAAACTGAGTGGGATAAAGAAAGAAATGATACTATTTCTCTTTCACTGTGAAAATGCTATCTTAAGAAAATTATCTACTCTAAAATATATTTTAGGTTATCATTATAGATATTGTGCTCTGAAAAATAGAACACTATGTTTCATTGACTCTGGGGAGAGATAGAACCTACCAAATGTGATTATTACAAACAGTTTGATGGTAAGAATTAGCCTATTGACCTGGTAATAGCTGCTTGAGAATAAACAATGAAAGGCAGAATTGAATGTGAGAGTTTTAAGTGATAATTGACAATACTGCTTCTCATTGAAAGCCAGAAACTGCAATAGTAATAACACCTAAGATTTATATATCACATGTCATTTGCAAAATTCTTTCATATATATTCTAGCCTTCACAATCTGTTTACACGCATGTATTTTATAGGAAGTAAACCTAATATAAATTAAGGATTTATGTCTCTAGGAGGTTTTTAGTGTTATCTGCATACACTTCTGGATAATAATGGTGTCGAAGAATCTCTCTTCTGACTCTTTAGTCCTGTACTTATTTCAGTCCTATACCACTGCAGTAATGTTAGAAAAGCTGCTTTTACCATTTCTGACCTGATTTCATGCCTTAGAATTTGTTTGTCCTTCATTGATACCTCCTTACACATTCCATATGCTTTTTTGATTCCAATTTAAATTTAATTTTCCTGAAATATCTGTATATATCTATATATAGCCATACATACGTACATACGTATATATACATACATATACATGTATACACACATGCCTTCTTAATTAATTCTATTTTTCTGTGATCTGATGAGCAACATAATATTTTTGAATTTTTTGGTTCAAGGGTATTAGGTTTTTTTAATTTATATTTTTTATTAGAGAAGTTGTGAGCTTACAAAACAATCATGCATAATGAACAGAATTCCCATATATCACCCTTCCACCAATGCCTTACATTGTTGTGGAACATTTTTTACAGATTATGAAAGAACATCATCAGACTCTTACTACTAGCTGTGATCCATAGCTTACCTTTGGTATATTTTTTACATTCACCTCCTATTATTAACACCATGTATTAGTATTGTACATTTGTTATAGTTCTTGAGAGAGCACTCTCATATTTGTACTGTTAGACAGTCCCATGCCTTGTACCATCTATCCAAAGTGTACACTCACTGGCTCTCACTTTCATCACAGAAGGGTATTCGTTTTTGTCAAAATTGTGCTTTATAAAAATACCTTTCATGTAGAAGTCTCTTGAATCTAAGTTAACACCTGTTAATAAAATATTAAATATGCCTTAAGATTATTGATTGGGGGAAATTAGTTTATAAAACTTGAGAAAAGAAAATGAATGTTAGTATTGGTTTTCTTTTAGGACCTGAAGTTTAATCAAAATGTATTGTCCTGTTTAATGTATAAAATATTGTTATATCTTCTAATTTCAGAAAGCTCAAAAATGTTTTATATTTTATAGTTTTATTTAGAATTTGCCATAAACAAAAATCAACCAAATGTCCTAATCCAACCAGTCTTTCAGAAACATGGCAATGCTGTGCACAAGGGCTAGGGAGTCAGTATAGTTTTACAGGCTCTTAAAAAGAGACGCTTGATTCCAAAGTTAATGGCACCACTCATTAACATTATGAGTTTGAACTAATCACATATTTTCTGTTATAAAAATGAAAATAATAATTTCTAACTCACAAGTTCATTATGACTCATGACAGGATAAAATGAAAGAACTTAGTTAATTTTTTGTTAGTACAATTTTTGTTAATTAGAAGAGCATGGTTTAGACTAATTTACTGTATCATACTGAGCAGTTTGTTAGGCCAAAATATTTTAAAAGCAGCCTACACATAAATTTCTTTTTTATTACATTCAGTACTGGCAAGTACATGCATACTTCATCCTAGAAATAAGAAATTGGAAAAATATGCATATTCATTTGAATATAATTTGCTTCAGAGTAAAAAATCTATCCTTCATCTATTTATTGGTATCCAACATTTCCCACTGAAAATTTGACCAACATGTGTTCTGTGCTGAGCGTTGTTCTAGGTTGGGCGTAGTAAAAGAACTAAATATTTGTATTGTACATTGAAACTTGGACAGGACTGAGAGAGACACTGATCCTGTAAGCCAAATTAAAAAGCAATGGCCATCTCCCAGAACAGCTATATTTCTAGAGAGGACTCTGGAAGTACAGCTCAGGCCCATGGATAGTCACCGTGGGCTTGGATTTGCTGTCCTACTGCAGGGTGACCTTCAACAGAATTACAGATCGTGTTGTGAGGAAACATCGATTTGCTTGTTCGTTTTATCTCAACTCAGATTCGTAGATAATTGAAAGTTAACTAGTTAATAAGGTTTTCAGGACAAATGAAATCTATTAATTATAACGATTGTTTTGTTTTTTTTCTTTTTGTTCTTTGTGGGGGTTTTTTTGAGTTTTTTTGTTTTGCTTTTTTTCTTATTTTCTTAACAATTGTATTTTTTTCTTTTTTTCTTTTTCTTTTTAACAATTGTATTTTTGTGTTACATTTTTTGTAACATTCTACATTTTGGCTATACTTTGAATTTCACTTTATTTTTAGGGAAATGCAAGCAGGAATGTTAGAGCTCTTCTGAGGTCATTAATTTAGTGAGTAGAATTTATAGCACCTCATGAAGCATTTTTCAGACTCGTGCCTGATTGTCTCAAGTTATGTTTAAAAACCTATATCCTAATAGATAAGTTTGCTAAAGTCAAACAGATAGTAAAGTAAAACTTTTGACCTGAAAGATTAATACAACAATTGAATAGTTAAGTGCCATTAATATGAGTGTTCTGGATAGAATATCATAACATTCCGAATTGTGCACTACTTTGTTAATGCATGGTAAATAATTGTTACTGATAACAAATTGGCGATAAATTTTTAACGTGTACTTATTGTTATATTTCCTCTTCTCTTAGGATTCAATGTGGGCAGGAGTGCTGGTGGGAGATCAACTGTCAGGGAGATTAATCGGGATGCTTGTCACTTCCCTGGTTTTCCAGTTCTTCAGTCCTTCCTTCCTAAACACACGAATGTTCCTGCCCTCTATTTTCTCCTCATGGCACTGTTTCTGCAGCAGCCAGTTAGTGAGCTGCCTGAGAACCTGCAGGTCAGTGTGCCTGTCACCAGCAGCCAATATAAGCAGGGTTGCCAGGTAGGAATTATCTAGTAAGGTGTAAGTGCGATTATTTATACCAAAATATCACCATAGCGTAATGGGTTAATCACAGTAAAACCAACTATCAGTTCTGTTATTCTCACATTCAAGATATGATTTGAGATAGGAAAATCTGAAAGTATCAGAATATTGTCCCAAAAAGAAGCCCTTTTTCCCTGTTTTGCTTTTTTTTTTTTAATTTTATGGTTACTATACATAATTAAATATGTGTAAAGACTTTGGGTGATATTTCAGTGGTAACCTAAATAATTCTTTTGAGTTGTATGATTTTATTTAGACATATAATTCATTTCTGGAGAATTACAAATGAAGGGAGTAGTTTGTGGACTCATAAATTAATTGGGTGGATTTCAATCATAAAAACAAGATTCCCAGTGTAAAGTTCTGATAAGAAAAATGTTTTTAACTTCTTAATAATAGATAGCATCCTTGTTAGGAAAACAGTAAGGCTTTATATGATTTCCAACTTGAAGACTATTATTAATATCTATAAACAATATCTTATTTTTATGGCACTATAAAAACTTTAGGAACTTAGTTTTTAAATTCAACTGTACTCCCATCTTAGTGCCAAATGCTTTCCAAATCAATTCTCGTAGTTTACAGAACCTTTTAAATGAAAACACTGAGTCTGTACCCTTACATTAAATCAAGATATGGATTTATGCTAAGCAGAGATAATTTTTTACAGTACACATTGGCACCATAATAATAAAATAATCATTATATAAAACTGCTATGAACAAACCTCTTCTAACAGATTTTTTTCTTGTGAAATCTTATCTGTAAATCATCTAAAGTTGAATTTAGAACAATACTGAGGGTAGAAAAAAGTGAGTCAAACATGCTCTTTTAAAAGATCCTGCTTAAAATAATCAGTTCTGTAATTTCATCTCTTGGATAATTAGCATGTGATTTATTTTGGTTTGTTTTCTTTAAAAAACAAGTAGAAACCAATGTTTTTAACATAAGTGCCTAAGATAGGATGATACATAGTGTTTAAGTTTTCTTTATAAATATAAAGAGTTTTAGAATATAGAAGGCGGGTTGTTAGGGCTCTTTCTCTTCATCATTACTCACTTTTACAAACAACAAAAAAGATTAGTTTCAAAGAAATTTAAGAATATTAGAACTTATGAGGGGCTCTACTGAAAAAAATAAATAGTGGCTAATCTTTAGTCTCCTTCACCTTTCCAGTTCGACTTGGATTCCATTTGGACATTTATCTTTGGAGTTCCTGCCTCCAGTGGAACTGTGGTCTCTTCTATACATAACGTGTGTACAGAAGCTGCTTTTTTATTACTGGGAATGCTGCGCAGCATGCTGAATTCAGTAAGTTTACTGAGGCCCAGAGAACTACTGATAATTCCTCCTGCCTGTGATTATTTTTTTTAAAAAGAGGACTCCTTAGTAACATAGTTGTTTATTTACTGCATGATCTTTGGAACCTCAGCTTCTCAGTTTATCTTTTATGTAAGATCGAGCTGTACGATGGCTAAGACCACACACTCAGGAGCCATGCCTGTGTTCACATTCCAGTTCTGGTACTTCAGATGTGCTAACTGCTTTAAGCCTCGGTTTTCTCATTTAGAAAATGCTGGTGATAATAGAATTTACCTCAGGATTGTTGTAAAGATTAAATAAGTTAATGTACACACAAAGCATTTATATGAGTGTCTGTTATAGAGTATTATAAGTGCTTCATGCATGTTAATTGCTATTATTAATGGAATAAAATGCATATTACAAAGTACACATGTGTACAATGAATATAAATTATAGCATAGGTTTTACATAGCATGTTATTTAAACCTTTAAAATCACTTTCAATGTGAGCTTAAAAATGTCATCAGTGCAAGTTTTATTTTGTTTTTATTATTCTAATTATTTCCTTCAATATGAAGAAATAAAAGGTTAAATGTCATCATGTGTGTTCCTGTCTTTCTTACGGGAATATTCTGAATAATGACTTAATTTGTTGACACAATTTAGAATCGTACTGTAAAAGGAAATATTAACTTAGACTCCTTGGATTACAAGTACCAACCAAGTACAAGTGCAAACCACCTAACTTTATTCAAATCTTTCCATATGCTGTCTAAGAAAGGAACGTTACCAGTAAATGTATTAATATAGAATGCTTGAGCATTCTTATTTTGGTGCCTATTCATAAACAGATATAACAATGTAAGTAAAAAAACAAAGCCACTATCTGGACAGGGAACAGAAGATAGTCATTTGTTCAAATATATTTTTTTGTTGTTGTTTTTTCAGTCATTACCCTCGTTGCTATATTGCATAATGATTAAAAGTATTCTTCTTGCTATTTTACGTATGGCAAAGTGAGGCTCAGCAGTAATTTCCCCGTCTCTTATCTTATTCTTAACCCTCTGCATGATGGTAAAACTACTATTGGCACCAGCAATATTCATGTTGATGATGAATAATGAAAAACACTGACTCCAGTCAGCTGAGCTGTGAATACTTTAGTGAGTAGGCAGACATTCTGCCGGTTTTTAGGGAGTTGTTTAATTTTAGCTAATTTCTCAATGTATTTGCATGTGTGTCCACATGCATGTTTGCTGATGTACTTGATATTTTAGAATACTGGTCCATGAATATATCCAGGTTTACAAGAGTAATGAGTAATGGATTTCTAAAGTAACTTTAAGCAATGCTGGTTGCTCTAATACAGTTTTTTTTTTTCTTTGTCCTCATGACAGCCTTGGCAATCAGAAGAAGAGGGATCTTGGCTCCGAGAATACCCTGTGACCCTGATGCAGTTCTTCAGATACTTATATCACAACGTTCCAGACCTCGCCTCCATGTGGATGAACCCTGATTTCTTGTGTGCATTAGCAGCAACCGTCTTCCCCTTCAACATTCGCCCTTACTCAGAGATGGTAGGAGAGGGGGAGGAGAATGTGTCAAAACTGGAATTAAGTCTGCCCCAATGGTTAGCAGGCTTTCTCTTCCACATCCCCACCCCCCAATCTTTTGAGCTTCTGACCAAGTTTCAGACTTTCCTAACTTTATATACCACCTCTTGCATCATTGTCCAGTGTGTCTAGCTCTCCACTCTTTCCTTCTGCTTTCCCCTAAAATAACAGTGAACCCTACTTCCTTTTTTTACTTACCATATTCACGTTAAGTTCCTTGTCACCAAGTTCCCTCTCCAAGTCACTGTTCATCCCTTTCTCATTTTATGTGATGATAGCTATGTAGTTATGAAATGTTCTTTTCAGCTAACAGAACTCTAGTCAGACCAAATTTGTTTCTGTTTTTACTTATCTCGGGAACTTTGCATTTGCTGGATTTAATCTTTACAGATGAATTATACAATCAATTGTCTTTACAAAAATAAAAGTGTGTGATTGTCCTTTTTTCTCAGCTTTTACTTTGTTATTGTGTTTTATTTTTTAATTTGTGCTAAGTTAATAGAAAATGATTAGACTGTAATCATATCTTGTATAGATGTTTCTTTCATCCTTTAAAACAGGCCCCAAAAATCCATATATTTCAGGATTTCTCAGCATTTCCTCTTATTTTTACCACTTATTCTGGGGCCTGGATTAAATTACCTTCTTCACGCTAATGTTCTCCATGTATAAAGGTGAAATACTTACCCCAAAATTGTGATTTTTCAGAAAAAGATAAGCATAGCACAATACTCTGGCTTGTGTATAAACTTTAAAATGCCCCCTCTTGCCTTTTTTTTTTTTTTTTTTTTTTTGGACTGACCCTCAATAATGTTTCAGTGTCTTTTCCTTAGATCTTTGTCAGCCTCTTATAAGCTGTCTTCTAGTCTTCTTTTCTTTCTCTCTTGGTTCAAACTTGACACTAGTTTTCCTGTTTTGTTTGGTTTATTAAAACCTACAAAAAGTTGATCAGTCCTTAAGTGCTACCATTATTATAAGCATTATCTTTCCCAGATCTTTTTAAAATTTTGTGACATTTGTAGGTAAATTTCAAATATGCAAACCATAAGTCATCCTCATTTTATTATTTCATTCATTTCAAGTTCAATTATCCACAATGGAAATATTCAATATAGAGAGATATATTGTTAGTTGTAAGTCAGTCGTTGAAATTAGAATCGTAACATAGTGCCAGGGGTCAAGTAAAGCAGGGGTTAAGTAAAGCAAAGTGAAATAATCTATTGAGTAGCTTAACAGGAAGTAAATGCATAACGAAAATACTGTTGTTACTGATACAATTCTGTTTTTAAGAAACATGGACTTAATATCAAATAAAAATCTAATGTGACTAGCATATTTTTCTGCTTGGTTTTCCCAGGTGACTGATCTTGATGATGAAGTTGGCTCACCAGCTGAAGAATTTAAAGCCTTTGCAGCAGACACAGGAATGAACAGAAGCCAATCAGAGTATTGCAATGTGGGCACCAAGACATATCTAACCAATCACCCAGCTAAAAAGTTTGTTTTTGACTTCATGCGCGTGTTAATAATAGACAACCTCTGTCTCACACCTGCCAGCAAGCAAACTCCACTAATTGATCTTTTGTTGGAGGTAAAGACAGAAAAATTCATTTGCCTCTCTTTTGCATTGCTGTTATAGTTAGAACATAAATAACCAGGCTACTTCTGTGCCAGATACTTTCAAGATTTTTGGATTTTCTGGGTTTGTATACACATATCATAGACTGTGGGAAGGTTTCATCCCAGATGTTCTATAGGCCCTATTACATTGTGTCCCATCCTTCCATTCCCTCAAGAATGTCCCTAATTCTATCTTTTATCACCCATTTCCCAGGCTAGAGTCCGCAAACAGTTTCTTTAATGGGCCAAATAGTAAATATTTTAGGCTTTGCAAGCCATACATTTCTGTCTCAACTACTCATCTCTACCATTTAACTAGAAAGCAGCCATAAACAATATTTAAATGAATGAGCATGGCTGTGTTCCAATAAAACTTTTATCTACAAAAGCAGACAGCAAGATGGATTGGGTCCACAGGTTGTGGTGTGCTGACCCCTTTCCTAGACATTTTCAGTGGTGTGGTCTCCTCACCTCATAATCCCTACTTCAGCCTTGCTTTCATATTATTGTCAAGTATGGACTTCTATTTATTGCTGTTAGTATCCCCTGCAGTTTAATGATGGTGTATGGCACAGAATAAGTAGGTGCTTAATATGTACTTGTTGAATGTGTCCCAAGACCGCAAATCCTAGGTTGATGGCCTCTTTTTCTGATAAGTGATATGATTCAGCTGATGTATCAGAGAATGGGAATGGCCCTAAATCTTAAACAGCTTCACTGCTGGCTCTAGAAATTGGCCATCCTGAAAACCATAAAAAAATGTTTACCTAGAACAATCTCAAGGGAAAATAAAAGATCACAGAGAGGAAATTTAATATATAATTAGTCACCTATACATTCGTGTTCTTTTGGCCAATTCATGTAAGTAGATGTCAAGCAGTAGGTGCTGGGGGCTCTGAAAATTTTTATGTAAGGAAGACTGACTAGGGTTCTCCACTTCTCTCTCTGCAAACTTTGCGCTTGCCCATAGCAGTTTGACAACTGAACCTGAGCTTTTTCTGCGCCCTCTAGCGGTTAATACAGTTAACTTTTTAGTTGCAACCTTAAAATCACAGCAGATCTATATTATTCATGTGAAAATATCTCAATTTGGTCAACTAAAAGAAACCACTAGTATAGTTTAGGTGCTAGTCATGCTAAATATTTTAGCCATAGTACTTGATATTGGCAAAAAAAAGTTTCATGAATAATCCATATGGTAGAATAAAAAGCATGCCTGGTAGAGCTTGCCTTTCTTTGGAGACTTTAAAAATATCCAAGAGGGTAGCAGATGTAGCTCAAGTGGTTGAGCACCTGCTTCCCATGTACGAGGTCCTGGGTTCAATCCCCGGTACCTCCTAAAAAACAAACAAAAGAAAATCTCTAAGAAGAGAGATAGCCAGTATCTTAGTACATAGGGTAAGAATTTGAAGCATTCTGTGAAAGTGAAATGTTAATCAGAAAAGAAGAAAGCAAGAAGGTATAACCAAGCAAAAAATAAAATACACAAATGTGGAGATATGGGATGACTTGCTATCTCCAGTGATGACGTTTTCAAACTTGTAGCAATTTTAATAGCTAGTTAATTAACCCATGGATAAATGATACAATTGTCTTGTTTTGGTTTTCTGTATTTTTTTAAAAAGAAGAGTTTGATACAACATATATTAACTTTGAGGTAATATTCTCATTGTTGCAGGCACTAATTTGCCGTTAGTGGAATTGTGCCTGATTTAATTATTGAGAGTTGGGATGGGAGGATTATAGTTCAGGGAGAAGCGGGCATGTCAGAATTGAAGTTTCTAGATAGATTATAAATTCCTTAAAGGTGGAGACCAAGTTTTATGTATCCTTTTCTCTCACAATTAGCACAGTGCCTCCGTGTGTTCTGTAAGTATTGTCTATTCATTTAACTATTGACTACATCGCTGGCAATTCCAGATCAAGAAGATGAGATACCACCTCATAAAAGGCATACACATTTGCTTGTTAAAATTAACTTCCCACTTTGGGGAAATTCCAATTTTATATTAAAGGTATTTCCAGAATACGTAAGAAATATTTATGTTAATTAAAATATTTAATGCATTCCATGTCTTCCTATGTGTATAAAAGAATAAATTATAAATATATTTTGAATATTATGCTTATGAAGTCTTTATCCTTGAGGAAATCCAAGAAGAGAAATACCCTGGATATTTACCATTCACCTATGTGAAGGTGATTTTCAGTCTGAGAACTTGTACCAGGTCATTTTCAGTCTTATGACTGTTAGAATTTCTTGATGAGTATTTGTTTACTTGATTATATGCACAAAACAGCATATGAAATTATCTTTGCTGACATTCTATAAAAATAAAAGGTTCCCATTTATATACACTGGCTACTGAGGCCAAATACAAGGAAGACAGTGTGGTGTTATAGAATGAGCATGGTTTTGGGGTGAGAAGTACCTGGGTTTGAAGTCTATCCCTGACATTTGTTATATAAGCAAATTAATTACACTAGGCTAAATCCATTCTCATGCACTGGGGTTGATATCTACTGTCCTCTGAAAGATTGTTGTGAGGGTTAAATATGTGTAAATCACTCAGCAAAAACAATTTTGCTGGTTATATCTGTGACCATGGCCATGTTAAGTTCTCTTCATATCTTATAGTTTATACCTCTTACAATTTTATATCTGCGAAATGATACAAAAGTAGATCCTTTCTCTAAGACAATGCATTTAAGATTCATAACTCAGTGTCTGGCACAAAATTTGTACTCAAAAAATTAAATGACCTGTGTTTGTTTGTATAAGGGTTTCTAGTGTCTCCTCCTAGCTCCCATTGTCCACTATCCCCTGCTTCTTATGGAGGACTGAAAAGATCTGATGCCCATGAAAACTACAGTGGCAGTGGAAGGAAAGTGCATGAGAATAATAGATCAAAAAGTATATTTACATACCTGGAGGTCTAAGGATAATGAAATTAAGGGGATGGAATTGGAGTGCTTGCTTCTCTGGTACCATAAAAAACTTCTCTGTGGTCATAGTTGTTCAGTACATTCTCTCCAGCCATCTTCTGAAAGACCTCCCAATTGTCATACATCAGAATGAAACCTACCCTGAGTGGCTGTAGGGAAACAAGCAAAAAAGTGGCAAAAGTAGACAGAAAGTACCATAAAATAACTCAGAGAGGAGAAGTCAGTTAAGAAAATAAATCAGAGAGGAGAAATTAGTCAAGGGGAAGACTGCAGTCAGAACCATGAAGGTCAAAATCCTCTTCTTTAGTGGCTTCCAACCCATTACAGAAACAGAGCTGAATACCAAAGGCCTTCCTTACCTGCATTGCACTTACCCACTGGCAGCAGGTGCCCAAGGGCTGTTGGCCCTTTGGGCAGGGCAGGATTCTGCAGCGTCCCCAGACCTCTGAAAGGAGACTGATTCTGTGAAGAAAGATAATATTGACTGGCCTCATTGTTTTAACCATGGAAACACATCTGACAGCCAGAGGCCAGAGCAGATCATAGACTTACTCTGTCTTCATTCTGTGCTGAGCTCATCCTGGTTGTCTGATGGGCCAACCAGGTGTATCTAAAAGAATTATGTGGCAGTGGCCTGACTCTGCAGTTGCTCTTATTCGTGCATTTGTTAACTTCAGTGTAGAAGTTTTAATAGGCAGGGAGAGTATGATATAGAAGAGGATGCCGGGGGCTTTGACATCAAAGAAACTGAGGTTTGAATCCTAGTTGTGACCTCACCAAGTGACTAAACCTCTCTAAGCCTCAATTCCTTTATTTCTGAAATGGAGATGATGATAAGTACTTCATAGGATGCTTTGGGGATTAAATGAGATAAGGTATATAAAACTCAGTTCTGAGTCTGGCACATAATAGTAGTTCAATGAATTGTTTTTATAAAATGCCTCAGAGACAACTACACTCATGCATTTATAAAATTTTAAGGTTTTTAAAAGTTAGGCTACTATAAATCTCAGCAGGAACATTTGAGCTAGGGAGTTAGGGCCAGTAGCAAGTGTAGATTCTAGGTCATGATTATTCATGTAGCAGTTTCAGTGAAGGGAATCAGGAGCATTTAATGCCTGTTGATGACTAAGCTAGTTTCTTCTGGAATAAGAAAGAAGTTTTTTTTTAAATTAGGTAAACATGAATATTTGTTGACTAAGCAAGCTACTTCTCTTTATTTTATACTTTTGTGGCACTCTGTTTTGCACACTCCAGAACATTGTCTAGTTCACATTTGATAAACCCTCCTCTTAATTACTTATCCCATTAACCATTCTGAGTTGAATATGACCCACCTGAAAGTACTATTTTCAGAAGTCTTTACATCTTCTGATTTGGAGAGCTGTGTTCCTTAATAAATTCTTCTGATTGCTCAAGCTTTTGATAAAATGGCCTCTGCTGTAATTACAAGATAATTCTCATACACCTATCAGTCTACTGCATATGCTTTAAAAGTTCTCACTTGCTCTTCAGTTCGCAGGGCTGGGAATCTCAATCAGCATGAGGAATAGGCAGGCCTTGGACACAACATCCCTTGTATTATAAATCATTGTATTGATTTGCCTCATCTCTGCAGGAAAATTAAGATGAAAAACAAATGAGATGTCCTTCACCCTTCCCAGATTTCTCAGATGCCACACAAAACTCAGCATTCCTATTCTTTTAACTGTTATTAGACCAATGTTGTCATCTTAAAACAAAGTAAATAGGTCTCATCATGCAAAAGAAAGAAAAATGTTAATTAATTTAGCTGTTAGAATTTGAGTACTTAGATTGGTACCTTTGATCCCAAAATAGAACTCAGATTTTAACTACCGCTTCAAAACCTTTGTCAATACTACCTTGAAAATCAGAATACAATGAAATTACTTTTAATGTAGCAGATTTTCATTTTAAATGCATAAAACAAAAGTATCCTATAGCCCACTTTTGAAACTTGGTCATAAACATAGTCCTGGACCATCTCTATGCAAGAGTAAGTAGGTTCTTTAATTTCACTTGAAAAGTATCCGTACTACACCTGTATCTAAAACATATAATTCTCTTTCTGAGAAACAATTTTGTATCAATTTGTTGACTTGCTCGATATCTGACTCCTATCAAGAACCTGGCTATAACTACTGGCATTTGAGGGCAAAAGGATCTTTGTACCTTTCATCCCTCTGTGTTCCCTGTGCCTTGCTACCTATCAGGTTAGATACTTGAAAATTATACACCTAGATTATGTTGCTCTACCAACAGAAATGCCTTCAAAGGAATATAGTTTATCTTTATGCCCTAAGCTTTTCTTCAAGATAACATTTAAAAATCATCTCTGTACTTTGTAAAACTGTTATCAAAGATGCTGCCTACAGAGTTGTTTATTGTCCTCTATAAAAACTCACAGAGAACATTCCTCTCAGAACAATTTTAGGAAAGCATACGTCTCTTCTAACAATCGAGTGCAGGGGCTCTTAACAAGAGATCTATGAGCTTGAATTGAAATTAAAAAAAACCTTATTCTTGTAGGGATGTGTTGGTGCGAGTGTGATATATTTATTAAATAATACACAGTATAGTGTAGACTTAGTAAGGGGTCCATGGTTTTCACCTGACTGGCAAATGGGTCCGTGGAACAAAAATGGTTAATAACCCCTGATCTAGTGGGCTTCCTTTCATAGATAAGCTAGAAAACCTTGTTTCGTTTGTTTGTTTCCTCTCCTTGGCACCTAGGATGCTCAGAGCTTTAAATTGTGTATTTAATAAGTTGACTTACTCACTTGATTGGCAAAATCTTGAAGTTTCATATTGGTTTTAATAGCTTTATGATTTATTTTATTTTTTATCTTATTATAAATCATGATATCTCTTTTGGAAGTGAGATACAATAATAGATTATCAAATATTTGTTAAATACTTACAGTGTTTAGCATACTATTTTTGGAAGAATGGGTTCAAAAGAAAATGTTTCACCTGCTTCAAAAGAAATTTTAAACCTATGATCAGAAAAATAAGAGAAAGATTATAAGCATATAGACCGATCCTTTTGTCATATTTTATTACTTAGCAGTAGGTTTTTAAATCTTTTTGATACATTTGATAGTGTAACTTATGATTGCACTTCTCGTTGTTTACTTGGTTCTTTTTCTAATTTTAAATTTTATTGATTAGGCTTCTCCTGAAAGATCTACAAGGACTCAGCAAAAGGAATTTCAGACTTACATTTTGGATAGTGTGATGGACCATTTGCTTGCAGCTGACGTATTATTAGGTAATTCTGTTTTATTTTTACTTTATAAAAGTTATATAATCTCTCTACTCTTTCTAAATCCATATATCTCCTTTTTAACTTCATCTCTTTCCTTCTTTCTTGTGTATTTTCCTCTCTCATTGTTTTGTTTTCCAGTTGTTGTTTTTTTCCCGTAAGGAGGAATAGGTGGATCCAGCTCTGACTTTTGAATCTGGAATTCAGAATCCACAGCAGAGTACTTAACGGTGTGGGCTTGTACACATCTGTACACTCAGGAATGGCAGGAGGAGAACAAGGAAAGAGAAGAATATTTTTAAAATCATATTATATAAACAAGTTGTATTTTCATGAAGATTTAATACTTTTTAAATTAACCTATTTATTGTAATATACATAAAGAAAAGTGCACATTACAAATGTAGAGCTACATGAATTATACAGACAGTATACCATCACTCAAACAGAAGTACATTACCAGCACCCCCAAATCTCCCCTCCTCATTCCGTCCCTAATTATTACACCTTCACTAAAGTAATCACTATCTACTAGATCAGTTTCACCTGCTTTTGAACACTCTATAAATGGAATCATGCAGTAGCTTGATTATGATTCTGCAAAATTCAGTATTCTTTTGGGTCTGACTTCTTGCAATCAACGTTATATTGTGAGATTTATCCATGTTATTGCATGTAGCTGGTGTCCATATACTGTCATTGCTTTATAGTGTTCAATAATATGAATATATAAATTTTTCCATTTTACTTTTGGTAGACGTTTACTAGTTTCCAGTTTGAGACTATTACAAATAAAGCTGCTATGAACATTCTTGTTTGTATTGAGTACATGTGTGTATAATATTTATACATTTCTGTTGAGTCTATACCTAGGAGTGGAAATGCATATTTTATTCTTAAGACTGGCTTACAGTACATAGAGTCAAACAGAATAAAATGTGCTTTTTCTGAATGCCTGTATCAGTTACAGTTAAAATATAAACTCTGATATGTTTACACTGGAGCCAAGATTTATATGATTTAAAGGAGAAAGAAAAGCAGTGATTTATTATTTGCTACTTATCTTGTTGTTGATGGGATTAATCATGGAACCTCTGTGCTATTAAATTATCATTTTTTTCCCAGTATATTTGCCTGGACATCTTTAGTCTTAAAAATGAAGCTGTGTACCCTCAAAGCAGGTGTCACGTCAAGCTGTTGTTTGTATCTATTGAGATCAGTCTTACTACACAAAAATACAAATAAAGAATATTGCTTAATGGGGCAATTTAGAATTAATTGGGAAGAATACTAGTAGTAATAGTCATGTTTAGTGGAGGTTCCAGAATTTGTATGTAGAAGCCTTTTACAGGGGGCACTCTGATTAGGAGGAGGGCCTGGGGGATTGGTCTTGGAGTGTTTGGGTAGCTTTTAGAGGAGAGACAATGCTGATGATAATTTTGGGGACCACCACTAGTGATTATACTTTATTTTTTATTATTTTTCTGAAGCTCTTCATTGTTATTCAAGGTAAACTCAATATACTTTGATTATACCAAAGGTATAATATACCAAATTAGAGAGTTTTGTTTGTTTTGTTTGTTTTGCCATTTATTAGTTATGTAGAATAAATTTACAGCTAATGAACTGACTTAATATTACTCTCAAACAGTGATCATCTTTTACTGGGAGTTTAAATTGAAGAACTGTGTACTTACCACAGACTGTCTTAAGGCAGTAAGTGACCTTACAGTTAGTCTCAATCTATAACATTTTTATCCTGCAGAAAGTACTTCTTCAAGTATTTATCATGATATCTGGCCATGCACATCATTTTCTGAAATTAGTAGTCATATGTCTCAGTGTAATAGTTGTACTATTTTTCCTTAGCCTGGTTTGCTTGAAGATACAATCTTGTACTGGTAGATACCAATTTTCTTAGACATATTTTTCCTACTGGAATTTAGGGGAAGATGCCTCTCTGCCTATTACCAGTGGAGGAAGCTACCAGGTATTGGTGAACAATGTGTTTTACTTCACACAACGTGTGGTGGACAAGCTTTGGCAAGGCATGTTCAACAAAGACTCTAAACTCCTTATAGATTTTATAATTCAACTAATTGCACAGGTAAACCATTGTCACAGTTAGTTGTAGAGTACATGTTTTCCTTTTGAAAAACTGCCTATGATGTCACCGTTGTTGTAAATAAGTGTAACTAATGAGATAATGAATGTTAATATTTAATATAAAGCTGAGCTTATTAAAAGTGAATTAAAAATATAGACTCTTAACCCTTGTCCCCACCCCACGCTCACTCCTTTCCAGTAGCCCGGTGCCATTGTGTCCCTTGTAAACTTGCCTCACTCTCTCAAGTGTGCTCATTTCCTCACTGACCTCCCCACTGGTATTGTTCTTTACTACTTAGCTTTCCTTTTGGTTTAAATGCCTCAAGTTATTGCCTACTTGATAGATTTTTACAATAAATACATCAGTATGTAAAGGCTTACAGAGCATGAAGAATAGGTATTAAAGGACTCTTCTGTTCTTGTAAATTGAAATT
Source organism: Tolypeutes matacus (assembly GCA_026826555.1). NCBI lineage: Eukaryota > Metazoa > Chordata > Mammalia > Cingulata > Chlamyphoridae > Tolypeutes > Tolypeutes matacus. Next base: position 923,837 of record JAKSZT010053779.1, on the reverse strand, counting down.
TTACAAAGTCCATTGTTGTTCCTCTCCCTCTTAAAATGTTATTTTAGTGCATTTTGTTGTACCTTTGGGGAAAGAATAGCAGATCGGTCTGGTTTAGCAGAAGTTACTGCTCTTATTCAGCACATGATATAGAAAGTAGAAAATACTGTTGCCATTTTTTATTAGCATATGGTGCACTGTGTTCAACTGAGAATTTTTTTCTTTTCTTTTCTTTTTTTTTTTTTTTTTTTTAAGAAGGTACTGGGGATTGAACCCGAGACCTCGTTCATGGGAAGCAGGCGCTCAACCACTGAGCTACACCAGCTCCCTCAGCTGAGAATTTTTAAAGAGATATATTTGTATTTAAGCCAAAGAGAGAAGCTTAAGTGAGAAGATGAAACTAGAATGTCAAAAAAAAAAAAAAAAAAAAAACATTTTTTTTTTTTAAACTAACATTTTAGGTAATTTTTTTCAGTAATTTTGAGTAGAGAACATTCACCCTAACAAGGTTTGCTTGATAGGAGACTGAGCCCAGGCAACACTTCATGTTCTCTGTTAGGCTGCTGTCTCCACAGCACAGTTGGTGACTCTCCTCACTCAGCCTACTTAACGCTGTCTCTGTATTTTTACATAGTGCCCAGCTCATTAAATTGCATTTATGTATCTCGTAGGCTCTGAGCTCGTTAATAAAAAGAGCTTTGTATTTTTAACTTAGTACCTCTAGTACTTAGCATGGCATATGGTATATAATAAACCCAGTAAAAGTTCATGAGTGAATAATAAGCAAATCCTTTCATTTTACTAAATAAAGAATCTTTCATGTCTTTAGTCAAAAAGAAGATCGCAGGGATTGTCACTGGATGCAATTTATCACTGCCTTAATAGGACCATTTTGTACCAGTTTTCACGGGCACATAAAACTGTTCCTCAGCAAGTAGCTCTCCTGGATTCGCTCAGGGTCCTTACTGTCAACAGGAATTTGATCCTGGGACCTGGGAACCACGACCCAGAATTCATTAGCTGTCTGGCTCACTGTTTGATTAATCTGCATGTTGGAAGGTAAATCCTTTGAGTTCAGTTTGTCATGTTGAATTTGTCTTTCATATTATTCCATCAGAGTTCTTTGTTTTAATTTTTTGACAGTAACATTTCTTTTTCCTTTCATCTCAGTTTTATTTAAAACTTCATGTAAAAGTTAAATTTTTGTAATGAAAAACTGGGTATTTTCCTCTTTAAATTGCTCTTCTTTTTCTTTTAAATGTTCCACCATGGGCATATGATATATATATATATATATTATTTTAAAAAGGGAATTTGCTGTTAAGCAAAGAAAGTACACTGTTGGAGCCTGAGAAAAGTAAAAAAAAAAAAAATTTTTTTTAATAGAAAATGCTCAGTGCAAACTGTTATTGTTAAATGGGTAAAATTAGTATTTTTCCATTGACTGCTTTGACAGATATTTTTTTAGGGTCTGCTGAGGACCAGGCATTGAACTAGAAGCTGGGATGAATGTGAGTAAGAGGACCCCATGGCAGCCCTCTCAGAATGTGTAAACTAGCAGGGAAGACACATAATTAGGCAAGACCAGTCAAGTGTCCTGAGTGCTGTGCTCAGGGAAGCACAGTGTTCTGGGAGCACCTAACGGGACCCTAACTTGGAGGAAATAACTGCTGAGTTGCAACTTGAGGCCTGTTGGAGGAGGAAGTTAGCCCTGAAAAGAGGATGGGGAAGAGTACTTTAGGAAGAATGAGCAGCACATGTGATTGTACAGAGGGAAGGAAGTGTGGCTCTTTGGGACTCTGCCAGTATTTCACTGTCACCGGAGCAGTGAGGTGAGAAATGAGACTGGAGAGTGAGCAAGGCATAGTGGGAAAATGTTCTTAGTTAAATGAATGTCTTGTCATTTTTAGGTAAAAATGTTAATTAAAATAACTAAAAAGCATCTTAAAAATTAAGGTGCTCATCTTAATGCTATAAGCTTACAGAACATGAAGTTTAAATATCTTTAGTCATGTGGATTTGTGAGATCACCCCTTTAAAACAGCATTTTCTTGGTAGAAGTTCTATTTTTGTACATCTTCCGAAGGCCTGTTTGCTAGTAATGGAACTTTGTGATAGAGCCAGAGTCTTTTTGTCTCTGTAGAGTACTACTTACTTACCTTAGTTTTCAGCAACAGTCATTTCTTCCATATCATTTAAACTGACTGGAATTTTTCAGCAATGTGGATGGATTTGGGCTGGAAGCAGAAGCTCGCATGACTACATGGCATATTATGATTCCTTCTGACATTGAACCAGATGCTGGTTACAGCCAAGATATTAGTGAAGGTAATTACCTCAATTTGGGGGGTGGGTGGGGCATGATGCTTTTCTCTCTCTTTTTTTTTTTTTTAAAGATTTATTTTTATTTATTTGTACCCCCCTTGCTGTTTGTGCTTTTGTGTTTTCCTGTGTCTGCTTGTCTCTCTTTTGTTGTGTTATCTTGCTGCGCCAGCTCACCGCACTGCGTGGGCCATCAACACACCACACCGCAAGGGTCTGCTTGCCTTCACCAGGAGGCCCCAGGAATCGAACCCAGGGCCTCGCATATGGTAAACGGGAGCCCAACCAATTGAGCCACAGCCGCTTCCCTGCTTTTCTCTTTTTGCTCATTCATTTCCAATTTTCAAAATATAACAAAAAATAAAATGGACATCAGAAATGCCAACATTGAGAACTACTCTTCCAGTAAGGCATACCTGGACATAAACAGATATGTCCACAAAATATCTCCTGTATGCCAAGATGGCCACACAGCTAACCTAACCACTGTTATTGCTAGCACTCGAGTTTTCTGAGTGACACTAGGAAACATGTTGATATTTGCATTTGCACAAATATCAGTGCAACATTTGTTCTCAAAATACCTTTGTTTATAGCTAAGCATTATATACTAACTGGCACATGCCACAAAGAGAGTTACCTAATGGTCAGGTTAGGCATATCACATTAGCATATTACAATACTACTTGAGATCAGTTGTCAGTACTACCGTTTTTATTCTCTTTTATTTCACTTCTAGTTTTCCCACTGAATTTGTAAGCATTGATCTTTTAAAGTCTTTGGGTAGACTAATTTCTTATTTCTACATTATCCAGTTGAAAAGATTACATAATTATGGTAATGTTTGTCTCTGCAGCAATACTATATGGTGCTCCTGCATATGATTTCATCCTTTGAAAGTCCAGCACTCATTATTTCTTTTCATTCTTCATTTAAGCATTAATTCATTCTTCCTTCAGTCACCAAAATTCCTTAAACCCCAGCCCCTGAGGACATAGTGTTTGTTTTCACTCCTGAGTAACTAACTGACAGTCTAGTGTGTTGGTTCTCACAGTGAGGTTCTCAGACCAGTAACAGCAGCATCAGAACTTGTTAGAAATGGAGATTCTCTGGCCTCATCGAGATCTGCTAAACCAGAAACTGTGGGGAAGAGCAGCAATCTGTTTTAACAAGCCCTCCAAGTGACTCTGATGCTAGCTAACATTTGACTGGCAGAGATTAGTCAGACAAATTAGCAAGATTAAATTTAATAGTAAAACCTCTTTAAGAATATTTGTTTTCTTTAGCAAAAACAATCAAGAAAACTTAATTTTGAGCTCACCTTAAATGTTCAGATCTAAAAGTTACTTTTAGATAGAAGATAAATTCTTATAGAAGCTTATATAGAAGCTAAGTAATGACATAGATATATTATTTCCAGTTTTATAAATTAAAAATGTAGTTTTTCTGCATGAGTTTAGAGGTTTTAAAAAAGTTTCCCAAGTAATCAATCACAGTTTTGGATGTCTGAATAATTCTTTACAGTGAGCTGTATATATGAAACATTATTTTGACAATCAAGTGCTGTAGTTGAAATTCCTAGATGTAAGATATGAAGAAAAATAAGAACTGACTTTATTTTTTGTTTTTGATCATTTAATGCCTGTTCTCTGCGCCCCTCCCCCCCTTCACTAGGACGTCAGCTTCTCATAAAAGCAGTTAACAGAGTTTGGACTGAACTGATACACAGTAAGAAACAAGCCCTGGAGGACCTTTTCAAAGTAGCTTTACCTGTGAATGAAAGGGGCCATGTGGACATAGCTCTGGCAAGGCCACTCATTGAAGAAGCTGGTTTGAAGTGCTGGCAGAATCATTTGGGTAAGAAAGCCTATAGAGATCATGTGGCTAGGAGACTTATATGTATCTCTTATATGGCTGTACTTAGGATTTGTAATTACAACTTTCCCAAAGGGATACTATGATGGCAGTAATAGAAATGAAAACCAATATAGCATAACCCATTATAGAATGATCATGCTAAGCTTTGGCTTTTCTTAATCAAAAGTGTGTGACACATAGGCAACTATGACTTTAGAAAATATGTTGCTTATAGCTTTAGCATGGTCACCATCTAGGCTATAGGTTCACAATCCCCTATCCACAATTCTGAAATCCAAAACTCTATAAAAACCCAAGGTTTTTTCCATTACTTTGATGTCAAAATTCACCTGATGGCAAACCTAGCCTATCTTTACTTACCCTACTTGGAAATTTTTCTACAGAGATATTAATATGTTCAATTATGGTTTGTTACCCTAGACCCTATGGTAGTGTTATCTATAAAATGCAGTATATGTACCATATCACCTTTTAAAAATCGGAATTTTGAATTCCAAAGTATATCTAGCATCAGAGATTTTGGATCAGGGATTGTGAACCATTATTAACATAGAAACTAGTCGCAGTTAAAATAAATTTGTGTATGACTACAGTTGTGAAGCTTCAACCAAATAGAAGCTTGAACAATAGTTCTCAAACAGCCATCTTTACACAAGAACTGCAATAAATGAATTTGTAATATCTAAAAGAAATGTCTAGCATCTGTAATATAAACTGCTCTTGATAATTAGAGGATTGTGGTTTGTGACCATAATAGGAAACTATTAGAAGTAAGACTAATATATCATAGAGAAATTGTAAAATAATCTAATTTTAATTTCATAGCTCATGAAAAGAAATGCATAAGTCGAGGAGAAGCTTTAGTGCCCACCACACAATCAAAATTGTCCCGTGTTAGCAGTGGCTTTGGCCTTTCCAAGTTAACAGGATCAAGAAGGAATCGAAAGGAGAGTGGTCTTAATAAACACAGTCTTTCTACCCAGGTACATTGTTTATTAGTTTCATTGATGATGATATTAGAAATTTATATTTCAAGGTTCAGTGATAGTAATTTATATAATATATTCTTAAAAATGTATAAGCAGATGCTATAAAGTGGAACTTTTCTGCATTTTTGCTTTAGAATAGAGAGAAATAACCCAGTTCTCTCATTTTATTGTGATAAAATTGTATTGTGAGTTGTGTCTATCTCCATCTATTTCATAACTGAACAGAGGAAGATGAGATTCAGAGATTTAAATATGATCAGACTATGGATAATTTTTTCCGTTTTTTTAGACATTCAATAATATTGTTGATAAGTGTATACATTTTAAAATAATAACAGAACAATGGGCTTTTTAATTTTTATAATCTCCTCATGGTATATACTTGTGATTGCTTTTTTAAAAACACTCATCCACCTCTGCATTTTCCTTCCTCATCATACTTCCTTGCCATCCCAGAATCTCAGTGTCAGCTGTGAAAAGGGTCTGAGAAAAACTGCAAATCAATCATCCAGGTTGGGCACTCCAGGAAGCAAACTCCAAGAAGGAGTTTAGTATGCAGGTGTTTTTTAGAGGGTGCCCGTGGAATCAATGCCTGTAGAAAGGGAGAAGGGAGCAAATGGACAAAGAGAAATGTCAAAATGCAGTGCAGCCCCAGCGACAGCCTCGCCTGACCTAAGTTGAGCCCTGAAGCCAAAATGGCCTTTCCAAGTTGACCTGCAGTGACTAAAACGGCTCAGCCTTTCTGGCCCCTGTGTCTGTCAGTCGTGAGTTTGGGGCACCTTGGCAGCTCTCTGCAGATGAAGTGGTCACTAGAGCAGGTGGCAGCATTCCCAGCAGCTGGGGCAGCAAACCGTTTGCACAAAGGGGCCTTTTGGTGGGGGGGGTGCAACTCTGTGACCATCACACCAGGCCTCCCTTAGAGTCATGATATAAAGGTTCAGGGTGTTTTTGTTATATTTTGTTTTGTTTTGTTTTTGTAGTGGGTGCTTTGAAATAATTTTAACTAATTTTTCAACATTGATTTCAATGCTAGTTAACTCAGTTTTTCCAGTAAATCCATAAAATATTAAGTATTCTTTTTCCATCTAATATTAGGAGATTTCTCAGTGGATGTTTACACACATTGCTGTTGTTCGTGACTTAGTAGACACACAATATAAGGAATATCAGGAGGTAAGAAGTCATAATCATAATGATTTGTTTTGCATTCCTTAGATGAGAAAGAACTCTGCTTCTCTTAATATATTCCTACTCATTTTAAGGGCAAGTTGCTGAACTGCCTTCATCATCAGATGATGACATTAAATAATCCCTGACAGCAGCTGCTTTGGCCATTGATTTTAAAATAGAAAAATTTGAAATTCCTAAAGGCATATTGCGCTAAAAAAGCCACAAACTGGAAATTAGTACAACTGAGTTTTATTAACACTCACTACTGACATGTTACATGTCTTTTATATCATTTAAAGATATTTGGATGATTAACTGCTAATATTTTATGGACATAACACTAGATCTTCACTTGAGTACAAGGTGTGGTTTTTTTTTCAGAAACACATTAGTCCTACTGTGATATCATGTAATTCCATGATTATTCTTTCAATAATCTTTACTTTATAGAGAGATCTTTATTATTATTATTATTTTTTTTTTTTTTAAGATTTTATTTATTTATTCATTCATTTATCCCCCCCTTGCTGCTTGTGCTCGCTGGGTCAGCTAACCACACCACGCGGGCGGGCTTGCCTTCACCAGGAGGCCCCGGGAACCGAACCCGGGGCCTCCCATATGGTAAACGGGAGCCCTACTGATTGAGCCACAGCCGCTTCCTGAGATCTTTATTATTGGACTTATATTGTATACTTATATTCCCTGAATCATTAGATGAGTTTTAATCATCTAATATTGAATGTTCTATAGCTTGTCATTTGGCAGATAGCAAGAAGTTATACCAAGTGATAAATTTCCAGTTAAGTAAAATGGTTTAGTTTACTTGCATTTGTCCCAATGACCAATAAAAAATGGTTTTTCTTTTCTTTTTTATATAAATATTAAGTTCCTTAAACAACACTCTGTGTTTATATTCTTTACCTAAAATCTTTAGAAATGTTTACCAAGCTTACCAGGAATCTGGTCTGTTGTCAATAATTCTTTATCCATTTTCCTAGATTTCCCCCTACACATGTTCTAGTAGCTGTTTGACAATTCGGCAGCAGGGTGGGGCTCATCCTTAAAATACCATGTTTATTTATTAATTTACACTGGACGATTTCCATATATTTTCACAAGTAATATAACCATCTTTTCTGTGCCAGAATAACAAAGCTATTATAATTCTGTATTCAACAATATCGTATAATCTACCCTGTACATATATGTCATTTACTTGATGCCAAAATAATCACCACTAAACACCTCATTCTCTCAAAATGGGTTAGCTTACTTTAACCATGAAGAAAATGTAATTTTACTTCTATAATGTTGACTGAAATTATATGGATTGCTTTTATTTCCAAATATTAACTTGATTTTAAGTTATTTGTAGACTTTTTATTGTTACTCCTTCTTTACTTGAAAACCAACCTGGAACCTTTATCCCTAGCGCCAGCAAAATGCCCTGAAATATGTGACAGAGGAGTGGTGCCAGATCGAGTATGAACTGTTACGGGAGAGAGGATTGTGGGGCCCACCCATTGGTTCCCATCTAGACAAGTGGATGTTGGAGATGACAGAAGGGCCCTGCAGAATGAGGAAAAAAATGGTGCGAAATGATATGTTTTATAACCATTACCCTTATGTGCCAGAAACAGAACAAGAGACAAACGTGGCGGTGAGTATGCAGAATTACATGTTTGTAATGGCTCTTTCTAGTTGTTTAGGTTTTTCTTTTCTTCATAAGCATTTTACCTTATTATTTATCAATTCTCTAACTTCAGAAAATGCAACAAACTGTATATTAAATTGATAAAGTCAAAGTGGTGGTGGAGTGATAAAATGTGACAGTATCCCAGGGTGACATCCTAGTGATGTGGTTTAGATCACAGACTCCAGAGTTAACTTGCCATGTCACTTTACTAACCAGGTGACCTAATATGTTCATTTAACTCCTTTAAGTTTCAGTTTCCTATGTCTAAAATGGGGGAAATAATAGTTTTGCCTCATAGGACTGTTAGGATTAAGTTAATTAAAATTCGTTAAATACGTAGAACAGTGTTGGTACCGAATAAGCATTATATAAATGAGTGTTAAACTAATAAAACAAATATTCAAACTAAGTAATACCTTGAAGGAGTGGAGCATCCAAAGAGTAATAGCTTAGATATATAAATCTTTCCATTAATGTTGAAAAGTTTCATAACTGATTGTACAGTTTTAAAATAATGTTTTCCCTTAAATTCCTTTTTATTCTGCTAAATAAATTAACATTCTCAAAGCCATCACTCAGCTTTTTGCACCAGACTAGAAAAAATTTTGTCTAAGCTGATAATGACCCAAGAATCATGTTTTTATATCTAGGAAAAAAGGCTTTCCCAGTAAAGTCAAGACAAATAAGAGATAACACAAAATTACCATTTTTATTCTGAAAATCCATACAATTTTTTTCTAAATCATAATTCACCTCTTCATATCCAACAATTATCCCTTGCCTCTAAAATTAAAAATGCTCTCCTTCTTAGAAATTCACTTACATTATGCTATCACAATTTTTGAATTGGAAGGGGATCCTACAGACCATCACATCTAGCCTCTTAAACAAGAAATCCCTTCTAGAGAAGCACTGTCTAACAGAAATATAATTCATGCCCAAATGTAAGCCACATATGGAATTTTAAAATCTCAGGTAACCATATATATTTTTTTATTTTAACAGGTAAAATTCATTTTAATACTATCTTTTAATTAAACATATAAAAATATTGTTTCAATGTGTAATAAAATACAAAAACATTATTTAGGAGTTTTTTGTTTTTTGTTTTGTTCTGTTTTTTGTTTTGGCATCAAGTGTTGCCACTGTGGGATGCAGTGTGTTTTTTTACACTCACAGAATATCTCTATTCAGACTGGCCACATTTCAAGGGCTCAGTAGCCACATGTGGCTACTGTATTGGATGGTGCCCCTCTAAAGAATCCCTGACCAGGTTTTTTAGTTTTTTTAAAAATCTGTGCCCCTTTTTGCTAAACATAAAATTTTTCATGCCTTCATTCAATGTCATTTAAATTCTCAATAACTAATTAATATTATGACTTTTTTTTTTTTTTTTTTTAACCGGGAGGTCCCGGGGATCGAATCCAGGTCCCTCCATATGGCAGACGGACCCCCAACCATTTGAGCCACATCTGCCCCCCAATATTATGACTTTTTAAAAAGATACTTTGGAAAAGCATAATCTAAAATTATCCCCCTCCTCGAAAATCTGATCTGTGCCCTGAATTTTCTGTCTGAGAATCACTATCCACACTATCCTCAATTAACCTCGGGGATGAAATTGTTGCTGGTACTGCTCAAAGGAACACATTCCATGCTTTGTTTCACCCTAGTATTTAACTGCCTCTAAATAAATCTAGATTATTTAGACAATTAGAAACTCAGCTCACTGCAAAGAACCACCCCTTCATTCTGGGTATATTCTTGTTGGATATTTGGTTAATAGGATTTATAGAATCGGAGAGGTCATACAGTCCAGCCACCTGCCCAGGGAAGAATGTTTGTTGTGTAGGATTAAAAAAACTTCAGTTTGAAACCTCCATGGTATAAGTGCCTTCACATTCATGGCTTTATATTTGAGTCCTACAACAAATGAAGAAATTTAAGATTATAAAGAAACTTGAAGTCTCTTAGCCACATATCTAAGTAATCTAAGCACCTTTAAAAAAAATATATATATATATATATAAATAACATTTATGTAAGCAAATGCACATATATGCATATTTGTTTATATATCATTTTACAAATATTGGTATGTATTGTGAAAATTTTTATTTTTACCCACCATTTAAAAATAATTTTTAAAAAAATTAAAAAAATAAAAGAAAGCTGAATGTCCACCAAAAAAGAAAGAAAGAAAGAAACTTGAAACACGGGTCTTCTAATAAGTAGTTTGGGTCATATAATGTGAGGCAGCCTAAACTGTTCCAATGCCTGTTTTTTTTTCTCTGTCCAGAGCCCAGCTCCATTTATCTTGTATTCATCTGGGCAATACCTCTGTCCTGATGTGACTTAGAATATGTCTTAGACCTTGCTGTTATATACTTAAGATATTTAAATAAGGATAGTTCTCTAAAGTCTACTCTTCTCAAAGCTATTCTGTCAAGAATGCCATACTTTTTTATAGCTGTTAAAGTACAGTAATTTCTAATATCAGAGTTCTGTATAAAAAATTTAATTCTTTGATAGTTTTGCAACTTTTTACCAGTGCCTACTTTTGCAAAAGCAAACCAGCAATACATTCTCTAATTATGTATCTTTTTCCCCAAACAAATAATTGATTAAGAATTTAAGCCTGGAGCATTTTGATAAAATATTTCTTACTGAGTCACTCATTTCAATTAAATGCATTCAGGAATATTAAAATATAAAATAAATATGCCCTCTTAAATATGAGAACAACTCACTAGTTTGATTTAAATGAAGTATATACCTTTGAATTGTTTTCAATAACCATAATATATTTTATATTATTTACTCCCTTCCTTCTTTGTAACAATATTGTTTGCTTTTTAAAAGTATGTTTAGACTTCTATATCAGACATAAAAACTTATTCAGAGTTCACACTTACTACCTTCATATCATAAGCATTTTACCTAAGCAAAGAATATTGCCAGCCTCTGAAATCCAAACTGAGATACTCATAAATAAGTATGTACCAGAAGGAACTTATTTTTTAACAAATGGGTTACATATTGGAAAATACAAAGTAGTGCAGAATGGAGATAGGTTTGCATAAAAGGAAAAAGAGAGATGCCGGAGACAATTACGGAATGCTGGATTCATGCTGCTTAGTTCATGCACAACTCAAGGTTAACCTGCCATGATGAAATTTTCTGAATGAATAGTTTTTATTTTGGTTTTGTTATTTCAAAATCTTTTGTAAATTTGAAATATTAAATGTCCATTTTTATTTTATGGAGTATGCATTCTGGCAGTGTTGACAACAAAGAAAATTCTAAAACATAGAAGTAACTGTGATCCCACTGTTTTCTATCATGAAATAGAAAATAAGAAGAGCTGATATTTATAAAGCACAGTGAGGTAGATGCCCTGCAGAGCAGTTTTCAGGCAGTTTCTTTTAATTTTCATAACAGCCCTCTGGGGTATAGTGAAATACACACATATATATAGGTGTGTTCTATGTATGCCATTTTCTCTGTTCCACAGATGAGGAAGTGAAACCTAGAGATGTTAAGGAGTTCCTTCTAGGTCACAGTGTCTTAAGATATAATGAGTGAAGGTCAATAGTCCATTAATTGTTAAATCACTTTTGAAAAAGAAAAGATTCCCATGTTTACCTGTTTGTGGCATTATCTGTACACAGTAAGTGCCTTCGTGGCAGGGATCATTTATTAGATTTTGTCTTGCTACTGCTAACAGAGTGCCTAGTACTTAATAAATATTCACTGAATGGACCAACAGTGCTCTGTCTTCTAGATATCACCCATTGCTTCCAGTTTCTCATTTCATAGAATTATCCCAATTCTTAAATTTCTCTACTGCAAAGGGCTAGAGCCAGATTTTATGGTGCCTGAAGTTTATACAATTTGGAGTGGGGCTTTTTAAGAAGAAGATTACCAAATCACAAGGACCCCTCCCTCTTTCAGCCTTTTGAAAGGGATCCATGGAAAGTGAGAGCCCTTGAATGTTAAGCTTCATTAACTTCATTGTAAATTCACCTCTGCTCAGAACTATATTAAATATTGCTTTTTAGGGTTAGAAATCAGTCAGTTCTCATTGACTCCCATGAATGTGTTGCCCTCCTTGCATGCATATATTTATAAAATTTAGTCCGTGCATTTTGGTCTGTGCCAACCTAAGGATTCCTTTATTTTGAGACCTCTTGCTATGTAAAACGGGATTTACTTGGAGCAAGGGTAAATGATTTGGTCTTTTGCCTTATTTAAGTTTTTAGTCCTGTTACTTAATATGGAAGAATACAGTGGTGATTAAAAAGTTAGTCTCTTATCTTACAATCTTTAAACATATAGAAATGAATCAGGTGATTATTTCTTTAGTCAGTAAACTCACAATTCTTACTCGATAATAATGTTACCTAGTGTATGAAAAACAGCTTACTTATTATTCATAAGTTTTTTTTTTTTCAGTTTTAATTTAAAAGTTTTATTACTCATAATGAATTATAAAACTTTGATAGTTAAATTGTACTACCATTTATGAGGCATTTATTGTTAATATTTATGTAAACTTGAAACTTTGCATCCTTGTGTTTTCTGTTCTCCAATTCTGAGCAAAAGTATGAAGAGAAGGTCTAAAATATTTATAAACCAAAACCCAACTGGGTTAGAAATGAAATATAAAGAGGCCTAAGTCTATACACAGCTGTGCTGTAAGAGCATAGGTGGTTTTTAGCTCATGTTTTGGGTATGAAAGCAATTTAGTTCATCTCACAAGAAACAAAAGCAGGTGCTGTAGTGAAGCTGAACCATGAAAACCCCCATCAATTATTTTTAGCATGCCTCTTAATTTTTCTGTCTCCTGGTTTCTTGTCTTCTGTTCCTGAGTCTTGAACAGGTAACCACTTGAGTGGATGTCGGCGATAGATAGGCCATGGAGGAAGTGTCAGCAAACACGAAAAAGCAAATCCGGCCATAACTATATAGACAGTCCATCCAAACTGTTCAGCCACGTACCCGTAGACAAATCCAACTATTGCGGAAAAAAGTTTTAAACTTTATTTCTTGTCTTTTAAACTGGATGTTTGTTTATAGAACAGAGAACATAGTTTAGTATGTCATTTACTGCAAACTTAAAAGCTTTGAAAGTTTATCACTTAAATTATGTTACTAAAAGCAACAATAATAATGATCATTACTATTCTGAGAAAAATTAGATACCTGTGGAAAATTCTGCATTCACATGAAAATAATTTATCCTGTCTGCACAGTGACTTTCCTGGGGGAAACCTGATTTTAATTCTATCATCCCTTATTTTCACAAAATGGTAATTACAAACAAATGTAGTCTTCTTTGCAAAGATCATTGGGGTAAAGACCTCTACCTGTCTACCTGTTAATGTTGGGCTGCTTAGAAGCTAGACATATCAAGGTTCTTTTTCTACTTAAGGGAGTCTTATGTGGCCGCCTCCACACATTTTTTTATTTAATATATAGAAGTCACAAACTAAACTCATTCAGGAGATTTCTAGCAAAATTAAAAATTGGAAGAAAAGGATCTTTAAATTATTCTCTAGAAATTCTGACTTTGAGAAATCTAGATTTTTATATAAACATAGCTATATAAATGCAATGATAAATTTTTAAAATCAAAGGGAACCATGATAATATTGAAATTGTTATTATTACATATATCTTTGCTATTGAATGCTGTGCCTTTTATTAGTAGTAAAATCAGAACCTCAGCTGGTCTATTGATCAATAAGCAAATTTTTATTAAGCCAACACTATACTATGTGCAGTAGAGAAAATACAAGAGTGTACATGGTAGACCCTGCCCACTTTCTAGTTGGGGATATATAGTAGAATATATAGGGAACATCACAGTTGTATTTGACAATGTAATTGGTCCATTTTGTTATATTGGTTTATCACGTATCGATCCAGCAATTTATCTTATTTTTGTGTGTGAATTTCAAAGTGAGTTGCAGGCATCAGTATCCTTCTCCCTAAACACTTCCACAAGCCTTCATTAATTAGAGTTCAATATTTGTTTACAATTCTTGTTTTGAAATTGGGGCAAAATTTACATATATTGAAATACACAGTTCTTAAGTGTACCATTCAGCACAAGTATTCACTTGTGTAACCCAAATTCCTATCAAGATACAGAACACTGTTGTATAAAGAATATTCTTTTATATAAGGCACACTGTTAAAAGTTTGCTATTAAAGGTAAAGAATCGCTAAAACCATGTGACATTTTGAAAGTATGCCTCTCTAGACCAGGTTTTTTTTTTTTTGCTAGGGAAGCAAACATTTGTGAAAAATTTTGCCTGCTCATGTTTACTGAAAGGAAAGGTAACAAAAGTCATCTCCAGATATCAACCATGAAAAGGAAGAAAAATTGGTAGTACTTGGGTGAATTATTGTCTGCCTGTAGCTATCCGTGTTTTTACATGCATAAGCCACATACTACAGCTCTGTAAGAAATTGCCTTCTTGGAAATCAGGATTTTATTCAGAAAATAAAATATAAAGCCTAGTTCTTTAAAACATACTGTACAAACTTAGTTTGGGGATTGATGATCCAGTCTGTCTTCTGCTTTCAGTCTTTCTGGAATTGTTTCTGTGAAGGTAGTGAAGAAAGTAGGTTCTTGAGCTTTTATGGGAGTATGTTTTTTCGTTAACAAGCACTTAGTGATTTCCTGTTAAATGGGGTACTGTCAAAAACCATTTCACTCAGTTGCTCCTGTTACAACACAGATCTGGGAATAAGCATGGTAAAAAGGTAGATGCAAGATATTAGTAAGCATTGGGTTCTTTTATCCAGATTTGGGTTTTTTCCTTTTGAAACCAAATAAAGAGGTGCCTACAATAAAATCATCCAGGACAGTGGTGGCCTATCTTATAGTTTTGTCAGTGTGATTTTTAAGAGTTTGTCCTGTTCGATAGCACCTAGAATTTTAGCACAATGTTTTACTTAAAAACTGCTTTTGATAATTGAAAATATAATCACAAGATGCAAAGTGATTATTTCAATCAGCTCAGGCTATCATGTTTATTTTATGTGAGTGAATACATCTTCCATATTTCATACAGTCCTCAAAAAACTTTTATTTTTGTGTTCTTTATGTTTTTTTTTCTGATATGTCTATACTTAATACCCTGTTTTCAGTCTGAGATCCCAAGTAAACAGCCAGAGACACCCGATGATATCATTCCTCAAAAGGTAAAATACAAATGACCATAAAAGAATGCAAACTACTTGCAGTTTTGTTTGTTTTTTGGTTTTTGTTGTTGTTGTTTTACAAGTGCATGGTAGACTAGACTAACTTAAAAGATTGACTTTCAAATTTGCCTTTTCTGTAAGTTCCTTAGAGTTGCAAAGTTGGTTTCATTCATGCCGAGAGGTGTTGCTTTACTTTTTTGGCTTTATTCTAATTAGCTCTTTCAGGGATTTGTATGCCACTCACTAACAGGCCAAGTTTTCACTGCTTTCATGATAAGATATACATCATTTCACACATAAACTAACAAATTGAGAGGCATGTTAGTAATGGGCAGCCTGACAGCTTCAACTGTTTTTTTAATTACTTATATAATTCTTTCAGATAAAGAGTGTATGTTTTGAGGATGCAAGATTATCCTCTTTTAAAATTATTTTTTCTGTCAGAAAGAATAAATAGAAACTTAAAAGACAGGATGATACTTTTTTAAAATGCAATTTTAATTTAAGATTTTAATTAGTATAAAATGTATAGGTTTTTCATTGTGGAAGAATTCAGCACATATTTCAGTAAAAAATAAGATATTTCTTAACGGAAAAATGTACTTCAAAATATTTAGGGAAAAATGCTTATAGTTCAAAATCAAATCTGTATGTGAAGCCAGTAAACAAGTAGATGGTACCCACATCTATTAATTCATTGTCTTGCCCATCACTAACTATGCTTTCATCTTTTTGAAAATTAACAATTTTGAATTAGCATATTGAAGATAACTGTCCTATCTCTCACCAAAGAATTGTTGTATTAACTTTACAGTTTCTTTTTCACTTTTGAAAAATTGCAGTATTCTTATTAGTGTGCCCATAGATTTATCCTCCCATAATTGTAATATTATTTTACATCATTTTAATGCTTTCCTATTTCACCTAATTTTTTTAGTTTCCATTTGCTGCATATCATTTCTTAGTTAGCGTACAGCTCTCTTCATTCTCACTCATTACATGAAGGTAAAGGAGAGTAATATGGTTTCAGTTAGGTATGTTTTTATCTCAATATTGGTTCAGTACTTCAGTCTATATATTCCATCCAATTGGACACTTACTTTACACTTTAAGATACATCTTTTTTTTAAAGTCTTGCTTAAAATGAGCATTATTGTGGACTATACATTTTGACTACTTAAGTTGAAGAGTAAGCTGAAAAAGAAAGAAATAACAAAGATAAAAAAGAAAAAGACAATTTTTAAAAAGTAAGTTGATGATAGAATATTTTTGATTAGATATTCTTATTCATAGGAAAGGAGAAGTAATATGTAGAAAGGGACAGTTTTAAAGCACATTTTCAAATTCCATATCTTTCTTAATTATTAATCCAAACTCTGAGTCTAATTTCGATCCAAAAAAGTTGACTACATATAACCTTTTCACTCTGTAGTTTTAAATTTTGTAAGATATTTAAACCTTAATTTCTCATTGTGTCTTTAGGAAAATGTTTTAAGTCAGTTGGAGAACTCATTTATAGAATAAAGATTAATTATTCTGAAAAAGAAATGTCCTTTATCATGTGCAAAAAACGAAATCTTTTAATTTTCTAGGTAATTAATTCCGTTTCAAAATGGATTTATATATGTTCTTGCTAGACTCAGTTAATAGGTTTATGGATCAAGTTCTTTCACACAAGAAACAATGAGAATGTTTCAACAAATTACAAGTACCAGCTTGTAGTTTCAAGCCAACTAAACATTATCATCTGGCCTGAGCTAGTTGATTCCGTGTTGGATCAGGATTTTCAGAGGGATCTGAAGACATTTACCGAGTTTCAGCAAATCCTCAATATGGGAAAGAACAGGGCATTTCTGAGTCACTCTTTCCAAGTATCTGAAGTAAACTCAGATTATTTCAACTGAATGAAAGGATCTTTACACCTGACCTATTTTTCATTTGAGGCTCTTCACAAACTAGATGTCCTTTTGCAACTACGTACTTTCCTACAATGGATGCTCTCTGTGTATGGGGAAGGTTTCTGATGTCAGTGAGGATGTATTGCACTAACTTAAAAACTGCATTTGGCTACGGATTATTAATTTCTATTTCAAAAAGAGCATAACCACTAATATTGTTTAATGTATGTCTTTTTAAAAATCAATGGAATTTTAAGTAGACAAACTTAATCCAAAAGTCTGTGGATTCACTGAGTATGCATATAGTCTATTAAAAGCCCCTTTAAAAAAGGTAGCACTTAACAAAGTCTTGACACCATATCTTTCCTCAGGAATTTGTATTTTAATCCTTGGGGGAAATTATCTGAGTCCTTTTCTTCTGTTATTTCTTAGAAACCTGCTCGATACAGAAGAGCCGTAAGTTATGACAGTAAGGAATATTACATGCGACTAGCCTCTGGCAATCCAGCCATCGTCCAAGATGCCATCGTAGAGAGTTCAGAAGGTGAAGCCACGCAGCAGGAGCCAGAACATGGTGAAGACACTATTGCGAAAGTCAGAGGTCAGCCTTCTGCTTTGCTTTTCATTAAAAATCATTTTGGATCATTCCTTCAATTTGGAGTTTACATGAAAATATGAGCAACTGTTAACTGTAGGGCCCACCTTATTATACCATCTCGCCGTTTTTAAAGATTGATCTCCCTCTCAGAACTAGGGAGACTTCATTGCCTGCAGATGAACATAGTGTGCCTGTTGGCTTAGTTTTTATTATTATTATTATTAATTATTGTATTTGGCAGTATTATCACTGACGTGGTTGTTTTAAGGTAAGGCCTTGATAACTAAATAAATATTTATAAAATTAAAACAACTACTGAATGTGTAGTTAGTGGATAGTACATGTTATCCAGCAGTAAGAAATAACAGGCTTTTTTCCTTATAAACCAGGAATTCTTAATGAAGGGCCCGTGAGCTTGAATTGAAATTCAGAAAAACATTATTCTTGTGTGGTGCAGGTGTGATATATTTATTAAATAATACACAGTATAGTGTGGACTTATTAAGGGGTATATGGTTTTCAACCAACTGGCAAAGGGGTCCTGTGGAACAAAAAAGGTTAAGAACCCTGCTACAAGCTGAGAGATTATCCTAAATCTAAACTTTTTGGAGCTTAGTAGAACATATGTAAAATGATGAATTACACTAAAATGGCCATGAACTTTTCAATTCTATACTTTTACATATTTGTGCCCTCAGCCTGGGATGCTTTTTTCCCCCTTGCTATAGCATTATTATCTTCTGTATTATTATTTCTCTTCTCACCATATAGATTTTAACACTTGCCTAGCACAAAGTGAGGATTCCATCAATATTGAATAAATAAATAAATCCTTTTTTAAAAACTTTTTAAAGACTCTGATTCAGTGTAAATTCAAAAGTCTTGGCATATTCTGTAAATAAAGTCCTAGAATGTAAATTAAGATCTGAGTTTTAGATTCCATTAAGTAAAAAACTGGTAGTATATGACCATGTCAACAAAATATACTATCCCAAATTATGAGCTAATTTAGCTAGTTGAGCTAAAAAACACAAATATTAGTGCCCTTTCTATAGTATGCAACGTGTTATGCTAGACATAGAGATAGAGGTTTTTTGGTTTTTGGGGGGGTTTGTTTTGTTTTGTTTTTGTTGTTTTTTAGAAGGTACTAGGGATTTAACCTAGGACCTAGTACATGAGAAGCAGGTGCTCAACCACTGAGCTACGTCCACTACCCAAAGAGATTTGGGGTTTTTTTGTTTGTTTTGTTTTGTTTTGTTTTAGGAGGTACTAGGGATCAAACCCAAAACATGGGAAGCAGTCGCTCAACCACTTGAACTGCATCTACTCCCCAGATAGAGATTTTGATTCATTAATTTTTTTTAAATGCACCTGTAAGTTTTGCCCCCTTGTGGATGTTTCCAGCAGGACTTGATCTCTTGCTTACTTTTTATATGTGTTTTAAACTTTGTGAAATAAGGCTTCAGTAGTTTTCATAGGCCCTCCAAGTAGATGGTATCACTTGTAATCATGTTTATAACTTGCTGCTTTTATTTTTATTTCTGATAGCAACTGATCATTTATTCTCAGTAATTCCTCAGTGACAATGCTACATAAGCAGTGCCATTCCTACTATTAATTAAGCTAATCTCTCTGTTTATGATCATCATCTGACACTTATCAAGAATTTACTATTTATAAAATACGATGCTAAACACTTTAAATGAATTATCTTGTTTAGTCCTCCAACAGGCCTCTGAGGAAGACAGCATCCTATCCCAGTTTTATAGATGAGAAAACTGAGGTTCCAAGAGGGTAAATAATTTTTTCAAGGTCACTCCAGAGCCTGTGCCAGTAACAGCTCAGCTGTACAGCCTCCCTCTACCTTAGTTATCTCAAAGTGGAAATGTATAGGAGGGACTACACAAGACTAAACTCTTTCTCCAGATGGCCTCCACAGTGTCTCATGGCCCTCTTGGCTATCCATTATAGGGCTGGTCAAACCTCCTCTAAAACGGTCTCGATCTGCACCTGATGGAGGAGATGAGGAGAACCAGGATCAGCTACAAGACCAGATTGCTGAGGGCAGCTCTATAGAAGAAGAGGAGAAAACAGACAATGCAACCTTGCTACGCCTACTAGAGGAAGGAGAAAAGGTATTTTGTTTATAAAAAGTAAGGATTGTATTTAAGTAACTTGTCTCCAGATTGCAAGACTAATGGGCAGGGTATCTCTGGTGGTGGAAGATAAAGTAGTTTAGCCTTGGTAATGAAATGGCAGATTTAAGCAATCTTTTGGGTTCAATACTCTACTTCTCTCATCTATAGGATTTTCTTATTTCTCTGAACACACTTAACAGCATAAAGTTTCATCAGATACATTATTAACAATTGGCATGTAACTCACTGTCTTCATCTATACCCCAGTTGATTACACTGCAACTCTTGCCATAATTCTTTATCTCGGCATCCATAAAGGCAGCTCTGTCAGTAATCTGGCTTCATAGTTATGTACCTCCATATTTCTAATAACCAACTACCTACATGCAGCTTCAGCCAAGTCCATACCATCACCTCAATCTTTGTATTTAACACCTGTCTCCTTCCCTTACAGAAGACTACCTTACTTCCTATTTCTCTTTTCCCCTCCTACCCCTCTTCTCTCTAGGCTCACTTTACTGACTCTGCCTTCTAGCCTGAACTCCTCAACATTTTATGGCTTGCAGTTCACTGCATTCACATTGTTGTTTCTTTACTCTGCACTTTTATCCATATTGTATTCTCTGCCAAAATGCAAATAATTCATTTGCACCTGAAAATCCTTCATTTGGATTACTTCTGCTCTCTTAGTAATTCCCATTTGCTATAACCCCATTTATCTGGATGTCTTTAAGGCTCAGGCATGGGAAACTTTCCCTGACTATCTTGCCAGCTCAGGCTGGGTTAGATTCCTCTCCTCTATGCTTTTAGAATGCCTTGTATATATCACTCCATATGATCAGATCATAAGTATTTGTACCTGTGTCTCTTCCCCTAGATGGTGAACTCCTTGTAGGCTGTTCTTATTCCTATCCCCAGTGCCTTACACAACTCCCATTGTATAATAGTTGCCCAGCGGTCCTTTAAATGAAAAGGTGATTAGTTGAATAAATAAGGGAATAATGAATGAATGATTTATGTTTGTAGTGAGCATCACATTTTTAAAGATATCCTTTTTGCCTATTACATTAGATCTTGGCATAAACCTTAACACTTTACCCTCTAAGAAGTAGTAAGCAGATATTGAAGTATAATTCAGGCAGTTCTACTCAAATGTGTGGCCTGGTTAGTCTGGAATGAAAATATAAAAAGAAAAAATCATCTAACTATAAAAGTCAATCAGATCTGAAGAAAGCAAAAGAGAAGTTTCTGGGGTCTTGGTAGTATTCTTTTTCTTCATCTGGATGCTGGTTGCATGTTACTTTTTAGCATTTGAAAAGTAATCCAGCTGTGCACTTTTGAAAAGAACATTTTTCTATATGTGAATTATACTGTAATAGAGTTATTTTAAAAATGCATCAAGCTTTCTCCTGTAACATTCTACATCTTTATTATTGACATGTTTCAAATGTGCCTATGAAAATTGATTTATATTTGAATATTTTAGAAAGTCTTATTTCCTAATGCTTTCATTTTTTAAAACTTTTGAATCATAAGTACAGTTTTTGCTCTAATTGTTTTAAATTTGAATAGTGAAGGAAATGTATTCAAACTGACATTTATTTTACATTTGTTTGACTTTGATTTGATTCATGTTTAAACAAGATAGAATTTCTACTAAGAATTAGATACTGCCCTTTAGAAAGAAAACAATACTTATATTGAGAGATTTAACAACTCCTTTCTCCTATGAGGAAAATACAGCTTCTGCCAAGTTTGACTTTTTATAATGGCACAAAAGTTTGCCAGACAGGCAGAATCCAGGTGGGGAGCAAATAGGGACAAATTCCACAGTTCTGGTTTCAGGGATGTTATGGAAAAGCGGAAAATGAGGTATGTGGAAGAAGAAACAACCAACAATTCTTCCCAACATGTTTATGTACATTAATCTCCTTTAAATCTCACAACAACCCAATGAGGTATATTTGAAATTTGCAAATGAAGACACTGAAGAACAGAGAAACAAAGTAACTTGATCAATTTATACAGCTATTAAGAACAGAAATTGGGAATTCTCCCAGTGTTGCCAGGCTCTGTAGACCTTTTTCTTTCACATAGGGCACAATCCCATTCCATCCTCCTTACATGTGTGCCTCACTTCCCTTTCCTCCCAGGCTGATTGTGTCTATCTTTCCACGAGAGCAGGAACCTCATCCAACATGTTTATCACTTGTAGAACCTCAGCACATAGGTGCCTGGCACATAGTAAGCACGCATTGAATATTTGCAGAGATGGATGGATGGATGGATGAGAATAGTTGTTTCATTTTGCTGAAGTCAACTGCAAGTCAGACTACAGTCATAGCTGATTCCTTTTTATAGGCTTAAATGTAGGTTTCTATGCTTAATTCAGGAGATACCATAATGGGATAATTATTTTTTTGTAAAATTCTGTTTGGCCAAAAAGACATGTTTAAAAACATTTTGCTTCAGTTATATCAAAATGGAAATATTCTGAATCTTTTGAAAACTAGTATTATTATGGTTCTCTTTATAGATCCAACACATGTATCGCTGTGCTCGAGTTCAGGGCCTAGATACCAGTGAGGGGCTACTTCTTTTTGGTAAAGAGCATTTTTATGTGATTGATGGATTTACAATGACAGCAACCAGGGAAATAAGAGATATTGAAACGTTACCTCCAAAGTAAGTAAATGAGTGAAGAGACAGAAAGTAGAACTATCTTTGAAAGATAAAAATGTATATTTATATAGCTTTTTTTAATCCAAAAATTGTGTTTTAAGTGTTATCTCTAAGTCTGTGTGCATCTATCATTAAGTATTTTTGAGTAATAATTATTTCAAGATAATAAAGAAAAAGCTTTGTCTATTTATCAAAATGAAAATTGAATGAAATGTATTTCTATGTATTAATAGCATTAGATAGCAAGTTACTTAAATTATAATATATATACATTGATAAATTTGTTCTGAATTTGTAAAGTGTTCCTTTTTTAAAATTTCGGTAAATACACAGTTTCAGAGAAAATGCTGATTACTGCAGAATACTCTGAGATGAAAGAGAGTTACCATGTACTGAGGACCCTAGAAGCGGTGTGACTGAAGCACAAGCAGGGATTAGCTTTTTAGCTGTGCTTCCTTTTCTCCCGCCATTCCTGTGATGGAAGTAATAATGGGTAATAGCGCAATAGACAAACAAAGCTGGAGGAAAGATAAGCTATGTTTCAATCACCTAACACTGCTGAATATAGACATGGTCCCATAGTTCATTCCTAGGAGGGATTACAGTACCATCCTATATAACTTTGCACAGCTATCTAAAAGTTTTTGTTTTTGTTTTCCCTTCCAATTTTAAAGACAATTAAATCATTTTCTAAAATTATTGTAGACCTGAGAACTATACTAACTGTGCCTACTGGATAAGTAAGCCCTGACAGTAATAATGGGATTTTTTAAAATCATATTCATCATAAGGGGCTTCCTTATATGTCACGTAGCTGACAATTCTTTTAAGCATACTCCCCACTTTGCTTCCTCCTATTCACATGTTGAAAATAATTCATCCTTTGTTGAGCAGTGAATTTATGTCTGGCTGTATTTTTGTTTATCTACTTTCTCTCTTGGCTGCCTGTAGTATGCATGAGCCAATTATCCCTAGAGGAGCCAGGCAAGGCCCCAGTCAACTCAAGAGGACATGCAGCATTTTTGCATATGAAGATATCAAGGAAGTACATAAAAGGAGATATCTTCTGCAGGTGAGTTTATTTCTACTAAAGTTTTTCTCATGTTTCTTTATTGGGAAAAATGTGTTTTTGGGGAGTGGGAAGATGTATTATTTTCGTACCAATATATGCCATAAAAGCCCTCAACAGGAACCGTATTATCCTTAGATTTGGTTATATGATGGACAAACTCGTGTCACAGGGATTCATAACTATATATAATGCATATCTTTTTTAAACAGAATCTTGACCTTGAGTGATGTTTTTGTTATCCTTCTTTCCCTATAGCTATCCAAATCAACATTTTGTCTTTTCACATAAAAATTACATCTTTGCTTATAAGATATAAATTCTCCAGGGTAGAATTTCTTACAAAGTAGCTTTATCTTCAGCTCCTTCCGAAGGAGTAGAATTACTGAGATAAAATAAAACCTCCTTGAAAGGTCATCCCAAAGCATGGATCCTAAGTACACCATACCAGCAAGATTCCAAGGCAGTACTTAAATTACAAAGAAGTTACTATTTAGTTTGGAGTGGAGTATTCGGAGTTAGAGTCAGACTTCCTGTGTTCAGACTTGGTTCCGTGTGATGTGGGACACGTCACACACCCTCTGCCCATAAGTGTCTTCTGTGAAATGGGGACCATGGTGCTCATTAGCTCACAGGGTCATGCTAAGCATTAAATGGAATGATGTTGTAAGATGCTTCCAATCTTGACATTTATTTTTATAATTATTTTAATTTATTTGAAAACATTTCCTGAGTACCTAACCATGTGTCAAGATACTATTCGGATGAAAGAAACAGAGATCCCTGTCTTCCTGGAGCTCATAGTCCAACCATTATTTTATGGAATTTGTGAATGGGTCTAAGATTCTTAAATTGCCAAACAAGAAATTCCTTAGCAATATCTTAAAAAATAGAAAATTAAAATTAAAAAATGAGAAAGAAAAGGAAAAAAAAGTAAAGTAAAAAGAATTTTTTCTAAGTATCGTTCAGCTTACTCTCTAAATGAGACCAGATAGTTGCTTTATTTTCCTTTGACAAAGGTAAGCAAAATGTTACTCCTTTAGGAAAAAGTAACATATTTCTATCTTTGAAGCCCAAATAGCCCTTTATAAGGATAAGTGAAAAAGAAAGATCTCATTTTCTTATAATCCTTCATTTCGAAAATAGTTTTCTATCACCATGATATATCTCTCAGGATAAACTGGTACTGAAACATACTTTTTTAATGGAACTTGTGGGTAGAAAATCTGTACAGAGGTTTGTTACTATATTAAAATCATTACTTTATTATCCTATTATGCTATTGTTAAAGATTTTAGAAATAAATTGAGCAGAATAAGAAAAATCTGTTTATTTTGTTGCTTAATATGCTGGAAATTCATAATTCTAAATATGTTCTTCAGTTAAAAGATTAACTTCTTCAGCACTGTTGATATTCATAGTGGACGGGAGCGGGTGTATCTCAGTGGTTGACTCCTGCTTCCCGTGTACAAGGTCCCAGGTTCAATCCCTGGTACCTCCTAAAAAAAAAAAGAAAGAAAGAAAGAAGAAAGAAAAGAAATTCATAGTGGAAAAGTTAGGCTTATTTGTGAACTTCTCTTTTTTTAATTTTTTTTTTTCTTTGATCATTTCAGCCAATTGCTGTGGAAGTTTTCTCTGGAGATGGACGGAATTATCTCCTTGCTTTTCAGAAAGGAATTAGAAACAAAGTCTATCAAAGGTGTTTATTAGAAATACTTATACTTTAATTGCTATTTTGGGAATAGATGGGAGGAGGGAGCTATTACCAAATCAACCAGTTTTTAAAAATCTAGAATTTAGATCAGTGAGCCTACTTTTTTGAAGAAAATATTTGTTTCAGTTTTACCAGCCTCTTTAAACATGATTCTTACAATTAGCTTTTAAAAAGATACTATTCTATTGTGAAATACTATTTTACCTTCTGGTAATTTATAATAGAGATCATCAAAACTACTTTTATCACTAAGTTCTGCATATCAGAATATAAAAGGATGATAAAACTGCAGCTTAAAACATGATAATACTTCAGTTTCAAAATAGACTTCTTTCCTATTTAGCATTATATGTTGATTGGTTATCTAAACTTCCGATCACATAGGGGAGGAGCTAAGTAGAATGACTGAGGTTCACTTTTAGTTATGTTGTTGATTGCTGAAGATGAGATTGTTTTCAATGCTAGGAATTTAATTACTTTCATGACTAGAAGCTGCCTCAAAGAGATCAGTTTGTCTTTCTCTGAGACAGATTTCTGTGCATATGCCAAGTTCAAGACCCATATCTATCTCAGGAATTTTCTCATAGTTCTTTTTTGCCTTTAAAAAAATTAATGTTGACATTATGAGCAGTTATGAGAAAAATGTATAACACGATCATACAAAGGTTTTATATTGTATGTACCTTTGATTAGTGCTGCCCCTGTTCTTTCATTTGCTTAGCTATCATCATTACTTATTCTTACATGAATATTTAGCTGTTATTCATTCGTTAGGACTCCAGTGAGTTGACTCACTTCCTGCACATTAATGTTGTATCATGTTAACATAAATGAAAATCCAGAATAGTCGATTTTCCTATGGACCTTTATATTAGACACTGGAATTTATCATCCTCCCATTTTGTAACAAAGAGAGTGTTCTAATTATTCTGTTTTCCTTAGACATCCATTTACTAAGTAATAGGAGGGTATATGCAGACAATTAAAATCTAAATGAATACTCTTTTCGTAGACTTCCATTATATGCTGCTTGAGACTTCCTTTGGAATTTTATGTTATTTTTAAATTTTCCAGGTTTTTGGCTGTCGTGCCATCTCTAACTGATAGTTCAGAGTCTGTGTCTGGGCAACGACCAAACACAAGTGTGGAGCAGGGGTAGGTGTTTGCTTTTGTACATTATACTTTAATAGGGAAATTAGAGCAGCTCATATCTGGAGATAGTATTATTGAATATTTTAAAAGTGTTTTTCCCCAAGCAATTGTAGAAAATTTTTAAAATATTGATAATTAGGAGGAAGAAAAGAAAATTCACACATAATCACTCAAGTCAAATCACTGTTCACATTTTGCTCTATTCTCTTCCAGTCTTTTAACCATGCATATATTCCTAAATGCATAATTGAGTTCTTACAACAAATAATTTTTTTTTATTTCTGCCTCTTCCATTTAGTTTTATTTGTAAATATTCCCCCTACTTTTAAAAAAGTCTTCAGAAACAATTTTTATTTTATTTATATTCATCACATATATAAAGCATTCTTTTACTTATGGATATTTAGTCTTTATTTTCCTTATTCTAATACTTGAAGTGTGGTTGCTTATTGTTTTCTTAAGGTAGAGTTCTCTTAGTAAAAGTAAAGGGTATAAAACTTTAAGACCTTTGATACACAAAACCAATTTGATTTCCATAAGAATTACACAAATTTTTATTCTACCATTAGTGGATAAGTTTGTTTGCTTGTCTTCATAGATACTAGCCAGCTTTGTGTAATTGGTTTTTTTAAACTGATTTCTCATTTTTTAAAATGTATATATCTCCAATTACTTGTACGGTTGAGCTTTGTTTATGTTTGTGAAATCATTATTTGTGAATTATCCATATATTTTGCCCATTTTTCCTTTGGATTCTTAATATCAATTTGTATGGGATTTTCTATAAGAAAGTGTTGCTACTTTGCTTGTCATATTTGTTACAAAGTGCCCGGTTTCCTTTTTAATTTTGTTCTTTGACTTGTAAACTTCTCTTTTTTTTTCCATGGTCAAACCTATCCATGGTTCCTTTGTGATCTGTTCAACTGCTTTTGTTCTTAGAAAGTCCTTCTTGACGATATCTTATTTCAACAATCAATATATTGAGCTCCATGTGTAGTTATTCAGTAACTAGTAGCCCTTTGTAATTCATTGGAAAAGAAGTGTTTTTGAACTACAAATTATTACAGCACTCAAATTATGTCTTTAAAAATTTACTAGAGACTATGTATTATGTAAATAAAATTTGATTCTAGTCTTTGTGTACCTAAATTTATTGTTTGTGTATTTCTCATAAGTTAATGCTTTTAATTGTCCTTCCAGGGCTTAGCAGATATAGATGCCAAATACATGTTTTCGTTTACAATCAGAAACATGTTTGGTTAAACTCAGAAACATGTTCTGTTCCTAATTGTTTGTCTATATTATTAAGATAAATAGAGGAAAAGTTCCCTTAAAGCATATTGGGCGTTTTACTTGTAAGCAAATCGTTGATACTTTAGTTTTATTTGCCTTATAATTAGCTACTTAATCTTAAACTTGTCATTTCATTGTTCTTGCCACTTTCTATTCTCAGTTGGCAGTTCTTAAGGAACTTTTAAAATCTCAGAGGCAAAAAGCAAAAATTCATTTCCAACTTTGATCTTCCTTTTCAACTGTCCTCTGTTAAATTTTAGGGATGATACTAGCTAATTTTCCAGGGAGAGTATCCTACACAATCACTTTGCCTGATGGAAAGAATTTATTTAGAAGTGGAGAATGATACCTGTCATCTTGAGCTGGATGTGTTCATGAACTATGGTTTACAAAGTTACTAATGTTCTTTTAGATTTTAATTATTATTGTGAAATGTAGAACGTTGGACTAGATCTGTGTTTTTTAAACTCCTTGACCTTGTACTATATATATTAAAATATTTTTTAAAATATGTATATATATACACACACACAGTTAACAAATACTAAAACAAAATTCACAGAAAATACTTTATTTTATGTGAGGCCTTCCGATGTCGTTTTCTTCATTCAGTTCTATGCAATTTCATATTTCATATTTCAAAATGCTCATTGCAACACACTAAACTGATAGTGATAGTTCTTCCATAGCTTGAAAAATCCTAAACCAGGTGACTTATTTTTTAATTCTATAATTACTCAAAGTTAAAATTGTATTGCCTATAATTTATTCTATTGTTTATTCTTTTTAGATCTGGATTGCTTAGCACTTTGGTTGGAGAGAAGTCTGTGACTCAGAGATGGGAGGTAAGCTTAATGAAAATGTACAGTTTCTTTAGTAATTCATACTTTAGAGATATAAGTCATATAATTAAAGGCTCTTTAATAATCTATAAAATATATTCCAAAAGAATATGTTTTAGTTTGGTTTCGTTTTTGTGAGATTTTTGTTGATGTTTTTGTTTGGTTTGGTTTGGTTTCAAGTAAAAGTGTCTTCTTTTTCTGATATCTGTAAAAAAGAAACTGTTCTTTACCTCATTTGCACCTGAAAATTTTTAAAGGGACCTTAGTGGAAATAATTGATTGCTCTAAAATAATCTTTATCTGTTCCAAGAGAGGTGAAATCAGCAACTTCCAGTATTTGATGCATTTGAACACTTTGGCTGGCAGATCATATAATGATCTCATGCAGTATCCTGTCTTCCCTTGGATCCTTGCAGATTATGACTCCGAGGTAAATCTCAAATCTTTTTGCTTAAGTAGAACACATTCAAAAAGAATTAGAAAATACTGCATTTCCCAAATGTTTTATTTGCTTTATAGTTTAGCATTCCCAACTAATTCCTATTCTAAGATAATGAGAAGAATTTTATCTTGGACTTGTTCCAAGTTTGGATAATTAACCAGCTTCATGGATATTGTGTATTGATTCATAATGTTTATTCAGTTTCCTGAAGTGCCAGTTAATTTGTATCCTTTGGTAGATGTCAGAATCCTTCTATGTAGTTTGAAGTGTCTGCTAGAAAGAGGTGAAGTAACTCTTTTGCAAACTCTTCCTGACACATGGAAGGGATTTTTTGTACTATTCCAAGAAGTATTATAATACAAGTAACAACAATTGAACATGTACATGACTTAGGGCTGAAAATAATATCCAAAGTGATGCTTTTAAATGTTACCCCTCTCTCTTCCTTTGCCTGCTCTCTGATAGAAGTTGGATTAGTTCTGAAATATAACAAGCAAAACAAGAGATGCTTGGACAGGATTAATGAAAAAAAAAAATCCATAATTAATCGTTCTGAAAATTCAGAAGTTCATTGGGCCTGCTCATTCACTAGAATTGGGGCTGTTTGTTTTTTTTTCGTAAGTTTTATATATTGACATGTTAGGGAGAAAGATAAAGCTTCTGGCCTCAGAAGATTTTAGTCCAAGGAAAGAATGAAAACCTACCCTACATACACAGGCATATACAAGTGCATCTGTTGTGTATATCTCTATTAACATATGTAGTAGTTAATATGCATATGTAAGTGTACATTTTGATGAATAAATGTAGTAGAAGGAGAAGAGATCAGTAGTAAGGATTGGTAAAATGAAAACACTTTTCTTTAAAGTCAGTCAAAGAAAACTGCTGAGAAAATATTGTTTTTAAAGAGACATGAAGTCCAAAAGAATGCAGTTTTTGTTGAAGGGAATAGGGGAACCATATTAACCTATATTTGAATATATATCTTACAGGAATCTCATAGGTGCTATTACCCAACCTTTTCTTCTCGCCTCATTCCCTTAATGCAGTTCTGTCCCTCACTCTATATTCCCCATCTCAGAAAATAGTACCACCATCCATGCTGTCCTAGCAGCTGGGAATCACACTCATTTTTCTGCTGCCCATATCTGTCTAGTCAGTGGCCAAAGCATGTCTTTTAATTTATTTTAAATGTCTTTCTAGTTTCTGTCTTTGTCTGCATCAGTATTATCAGTGTCTCATATCAGGTGTTCTGCGTCTTTCACTGGTCCTTTGCAATAGCCTCCTAACTGGACATCCTGCTCTAGTCTGCCCCTCCTGCATTCTGTCCTCTATACTGAAACCAGAATTTCTAAAACACAAATCTAATTGAGTCATTCCCCTCTTTAAAATCATTCAATGAATCATCATCTCAGTTTGGAAGAACGGTTAAAAACCTCAGCTTATAGTAAAATGCCCTTTACAAACTAGCTATATATCCCTCATATCCCAAAATGGCTGTCCTGGGCTTACTTTCAGTTCCTTCTCTCATACCTCAGTAACTGCACCCACTGCTCTACCGGCCTGGAATACCCCCAGTTCCATGTACGTCTCTTCCCACCTACTTATTGCCATTTCATCCTTCAACACACCCTCAGGCATCACCTCTGGGGAGCCTTCTGTCCTTTCTCTCCTCTGTTTTCTTCTTTTATCCCCATACTGCCTTGTAGCTGTATCATTGTACTTTCTTTATTCTTTTTTCTTTTCTTTTTTTTTTTTTTAACAGTATTTTGTAATCGTGATTTTTGTCTGACCCTTTTAGACAGTAAGGTCCTTGAACACAAAGGCTGACTTATACATCTCTCAATTCCCAATCCCTAGAATGATGCCTGACACTTAGTATGCTCTTTAACATGTGTTGCATTAGCCAAAACAGTATAAATGAGGTACTTTGCATGCAGGCTTTGAGAGTACAGATGTCCTCATTTGCCTTATATTCACATGTGTGGATCTGTTTCTCCTCCCCACTATTTTTAAAATAGAAATTTGGCAAACTTGGTCAGTTATAATGCCCTGTAAAAAGGCTACAAATTAAATATCCCACAGGTATGTATTTCATATTTCTACTTTTAAAATCCTTAGGTAGTAAGTTGGTTTCCTTTTAAATATATGAATTAGGTCAGCTGGATATGAGCCCTTAAAATAATCTCCTGTTGACTGAAAGAATCCTCTCGTTTGGTAGTCACTTGATCTGCTTATCTTATCTTTTAAAAGTGAGTAGAATTACTGAGTGTTCTAAATAGTCACATCCACATCCCCTCTAAGGAAAAACTGCTCAGAAGTGAAGTTTGAGAGGAATGAGAGGGGACTCGAGGAGGAGATAGGAAAGTTGTTTCTCTACTTCTGTAGGTGATGGGAGGATCATGATGAATTTGAACTTTTGTGTCCACAATATCCTATTGTGTCCCTACCAAGAACAGAAAGATTTTCCTCTCTTATTCCTAATCCCAAAACCTGGGAAATTAAATTAAACATTTTAATTTCCAAAGTACATGCCTTCAAACTGAATCAGTGAACACAATGCCATGTGCCTGTCTGGAAAGTGTGGCTGGCCGGTAGGCCACATAGCATTGTCTTGGGTCCACTTCTGCCAGTTTGACTCACAGACACTAGTATATTTTTAAATCATCATTGTCTGCTACAGTCACTGTATCTACATTGGTGAAAGTAGAGCTTTTGATAACTTGGAATCGGGTTTTGTTTTGTATTTTAGGAGGTAGATCTTACTAATCCCAAGACATTTAGAAACCTAGCTAAGCCAATGGGAGCACAGACAGATGAACGGTTAGCTCAATATAAAAAGCGGTATAAAGACTGGGAAGATCCTAATGGTAAGTACTTTCCTGTCCTTGTACCTTGTACCTAAGTTTTAAAAGTAAACCATTATTTACTGGATGATCTGACATCCTTGTATCCTTCCTCAAATTGCTTACATATCATTATATCTTTAACATATATTTATGTTATATATGCACCCATATATACAACTTAGTAGAAAAATCAGGTTTGCGTGACAACTTAGGGCCATGCTCAGAAGGCATTTCTAGACAACTTGTCAGAGTACTGACAGAAAGCACTTTTTCATTAACAGGATCATATAATTAAATGAAGTTTGTCTGCTTTGTATAGGGCAGAAACTTCCCACCGTAATCTGCCTCTATCTCTAATCAATTTTAGGCTAAGAACTATACTTTTACTTATTGGGCTCTCTTTTAATTTTATTGAGGCACTTTTTAGAATATTTTTGCATTAAAAATAAAAATGAGTTGACTACCTTCTAAAACACTATGCAGTTTACTTACATTTAATATTTATTGTGTGTGTCTCCCAAACAGGGAAGACAAACAAACAAAAGGGAAAAAAAATTAGACAACTAAGCCTAAATCTAATAACATTCTCCATGCAGACTTTTTTCTTACCCTGCCAAGGAAAGTGTGTAATAAAAATTACATAATAATTTTAGGAAACAATTCAGAGAAATATAAAATTGCAAAGCCATAAGAAGTAGCTATAGGTCAATATCCTTATTTAGTGGAAGAGAGTTTGCTATTAAGGATTAGCTGCTATTACAATGAGCCTCAAAATGTAAAATTGGTAGATGTGTCAAGTTTGGGGTAAAAAGCAATTGAATTATATTTAATGGGTTACTGCCAAATATCTGAGAGGGATAGTAGTTGCCATGTGACAAATGCCAATACTAATTGCATTTAGTATCACAGTTATCAATACACTAGCATTTTCAAATCTATTAATTAATACCAATTTTATTTTTCATATTTCCTCTTTTATTTTGTCTTCAAT
The DNA here is from genome assembly GCA_026826555.1 of Tolypeutes matacus. Lineage (NCBI taxonomy): Eukaryota > Metazoa > Chordata > Mammalia > Cingulata > Chlamyphoridae > Tolypeutes > Tolypeutes matacus. Next base: position 890,920 of record JAKSZT010053779.1, on the reverse strand, counting down.
TATGCTTTAATTTTCTTGAACAGGAGAAACTCCAGCCTACCACTATGGGACCCATTATTCATCTGCAATGATTGTGGCCTCATACCTTGTAAGGATGGAACCTTTCACACAGATATTCTTAAGACTGCAGGTAAAAATTCAAATTTGGAATTTTCACAATTTTTTCAAACCTACTTTCTATTTAAATTTGTGGATTGTTTTAATGTCTTTACCCTGTATTATGGGAAGCCCTGTGAAGTTTTAGTGACAACAGTAGTGAAACAAAAATAAAGTGGAATTTCAGTAGGCTAAAATTAATAAACTAGAATTGGTTTAGAGTAAACAAGAACTGGGGTGTTTCAGTCAAATAAGTAGGTAGCATATACCTTCAAGCCAGGTTTAGGTAGTCAGCCCTAACTGACTGATTTCAACAAACACTAAAGAAAGAGTGATGTATTCTAGCTTACTTGTCTTCTTAATTATAATCGCTTTTCTCTACATTTTCTTTAGCAAATGTCTCTTGAACACCAACTGTATGCCAGGTACCATTCTAGGTGCTTGGAGTACATCAGTGAAAAAAGACAAAAATGCTGCCTTATGGAACTTACATTTTAGTTCAGGGAGATAGAAAATTTAAATAAGTAAATTGTAAAGTGTTTTAGAAAGTAATATATGCTATCAGGAAAATCGCAATCAGGAAAAGGGTCCTGAGAAGTGTGAGCAGGGAGGTAGTGGTGAGCAGGTTGCAGTTTTAAATAAGAGTAGTCAACGTAGTCTCCTTGAAAAGATGACTCCCAAGCAAAGACTTGAAGAGGTGAATGAGTCAGTCATGCAGCTATCTGGAAGAAGCGGGTTCCAGGCAGAGGGAACAGCCAGTGCGAAGAGCTTCAGACAGGTCATGCCTGATGTTTGAGGAGCAGTAAGAAGGCCAGTGTGTCCTGAATGGAGTGAGAGGGAAAGTCATAAAGGATGAGGGAGGGTAGTAGAAGTCACAATGTCCAGGCCTTGGAAGCCGTTTTCTGGTCTTTGGCATTTTCTCAGAGTGAAACTTCATCATAATGACAAACACTCAGTGTTCACCCTAAAATACAGCATAGGGGGTTTGATTGAGGATGGGTGGGGGTGTGTCTGTGGGACTGTATAAGCACGAGAAATCCCTTTTCTATTTGAATTTATATTATCAGTCTATAATTTCTTGATTACCTTTCCAAGTTCTCCCCTTGAGCAGGTTAGTATATTAATAATCCCTTAATGTGAGAACTTAAATGTCATACAATTTATGAAATTAACCAAACATTTACATAGCTTGGATATTTCCAACTGTAAAATAGTTACTGTGTTAGTTTCCTGCTGCTAAAATAAATACCATTCATGAGTTGACTTAACAACAGGAATTTATTGGCCAGCAATCTTTGGGATTCCATGGCTTTTCTTGTCCTTGCTCTCCCCAAACAATGAGATGTGGGCTCCACCATCTCTGAGCATTGGAATGGCGACCAGGCTCTTCTCAAATACTGGGGCTCAGATTTCCACCCTCTCAGAGCATTGAATTGGTAGCCAGGCTCTCTGGAAACACTGGGGCATAGGCCCCTCCATCTCCAAACATTAGGATGGTGTGGCACTCTCCCTCAACAATGGGTTGCAAGGCCCTCCCCCTCCAAACCCTGGGGCAGATGACCTTCCGCCTGGAAGCACAGGGTTGAACCTCCCCCCCTTTTCACACACATGGATGGGCCTGCTGTGTTGGCCTGAGATCTTTTTGGTTCAGGCCTTTGCTTCCATGGTTCTGCCCTGGAAGCCCTTCTTCCTTCAGTTCATCCCTTCTATGTCCCTTCCAGTCCAGGTAGGCAGTGGTTCTGCTCATACAAATTTTGCAATAACTTGTCAGCTTTGCATGCAGTTTCAAGGGGTCCAATCAGACAATAGAATTTCCCACCAATCTTTCCTGGATAACTGTATTTCCGATCTCGACTTCCACTGAAATGGCTGACTGGATCCCTGTTCAGCCACACCCTCATTAGCAATGGGTTGTTCAGTTAAACCCTCACATGGAGCCCTGTTCTCTGGGGACTCACTTCCTGGAAGTTAGAGAGGTCCTTGATAGAGCAGCTTCTGGCCCTAGTCTCAGAGCATGCTCTCTGGATAGGATCAAAATTTTCCAAACCATCAGTTTCTGGTTTCTTTGCTTAAGAGTTCAGTTTTCCGCTTATCTCTTTCTTCTCATATTTTACTCTAAGCTGCAAGGAGAAACCAGGCTGTACCCTCTACACTTAGCTTAGAAATCTCAACTCAATTTTCAAGTTCATTGCTCTCAAGTGCTGCCTTCCTTCCAACATCAGAATACAATTTTGCCAAGTTCTCTGCCACTTTTTACAAGGATGGCCTTTCCTCCAGTTTCTAATAACATATTCAGTATTGCCTTCTAAGGCCTCATCAGAAGTACTTTAACATTCATATTTCTACCAACAGTATCTTTAAAGCAATCTAGGCTTTTTCTAGATTCTTCCAGCCTTTATCCATTACCCAATTCCAAAGCTGTTTACACATTTTTAGATATTTGTCATAGCAATACCCCACTTTCCAGTACCAAAGACTATATTAGTTTCTTAGGGGCTAGAACAAATTATAGAATAACTTGACTTAGAAACAGGAATTTATTAGGGGAGTGGTATAGTTCAGTGGTCAAGTGTCTCCTTCCCATGTACAAGGTCCCCAGTTCAATCCCCAGTATCTCCTTAAAAAAAAAAAAAAAAAAAAAAAAAAATGGGAATTTATTGGTTTCCGGTTTCAGAAGTTAGAAGGCTTACTTCCTCCTGGGGTTGGTGTCTTCTGCCTGGCCAGCAATCTTTGGGGTTCCTTGACTTTTCCATCACATTACAATGCACATGGCAGTGTCTTCTCCTTTCTCTCCCAGGTTCCATTGACTTCCAACTTCTGGCTGCTCACTGTGGCTTCTTTTTCTCTGACTAATTTCCTTTGCTAATAACAACTTCAGCCATATTGTATCAAGGCCAGACCTCATTCAGTTTGGGCATAACTTAACTAATGACATCTTCAAAGGACCAGAGAATGGTACCTGAGCATGCCTTTTTGGGGGGAATGTGATTCAATCCCCAGCTGTTATATTAGAATCTTTTCTTAGGAGGGTACCATCTAACTGTGGAAGAATTCATATTTTTTATAGTCTTGCCTGCTCTCAAAAACTGTTTGTTTAAATGATTGTTTTTTATGTATTTATATTTGATTACAAAACAAATGTATTGAGCACCCTTTGTAAGAAGAACCCCAAAGAGAATTAGATTGATATTCCTCTTGTGATTATTTAAAATTTTTATGTATTTGATATAAGATAACAGGAAACTAAAATGTCACCATATTCATTTGGTTCTTTCAAGCCAAGCCCTTGAGCTTGACAGACACTGTGACGTGGGGCTGGTTCCCTAACGGAGACATGCCCTCTCTTCTGCCTTGCAGGGTGGCCACTTCGACCTGGCTGACCGGATGTTTCACAGCGTGCGCGAGGCCTGGTATTCAGCATCAAAGCACAACATGGCAGACGTAAAAGAACTTATCCCAGAATTTTTTTACTTGCCAGAATTCCTGTTCAATTCCAACAACTTTGATCTAGGTAAATAAGAGTTGTGGCACTGTCTTAGGAATGATGGCCAGGAAAAGACAAGTAGAAATAAGCGACTTTCTGAAGATGGTCTGCAGCACACACTGCTGTCCTTGTGGTTTCACGTGTGTGTGATAACTAGAAAAAAAGCACAGTTATGCCCCCAGATATTTCAAACCTGGAGTCTAGGAAACATTTAGAAACTGATGACCTCTGATGTTCAGGATATTGTTATTTTAATAAAAATGAAGATGAGGTGAAAATTTAATGTAAATTATTACTATTGAAACCCACTAACAGCAAAGAATGGTCTATCCAAAATCTTTTATATTTTCTTTTATGTGTTGTCTGAGGCATTCTTGGTTTGTATGCTTATATGTGTTTTAAAATTAGAATTTAAGAATAACTTAAAGTAAGCCCCCTTTCTTTATCCCATCATGTTACTATTTTCTAGAAAAACAGGACCAAATTAACATTTATAAAATGGAGAAAAATTCCATCAGTACTCTGTTCTTTTTTTATATTTTCTAGCAGCTAGAGGAAGCAGATTTGACTTTGGTTAGTTTCTTGGAATGCAGTTTGCTCATCTAGTATGTTTCTTAGTATTTCTTTTAAAACATATCAAAATTCCATTGATTCCAATTTAGAATATTCCAGCCAGATATTGTTCTGTTTTCATATTTTTTTTCCATACCTTGTATTCTCTTACTGTTTTTTAAGTGTTCAACATAGAAATCATTAGTTTACTACTTCAAAAGTTTTACTAATAGAATATTCAGGGAAATAGTCATATCCTACACATTTGAAGTATTTTCCTTTTAAGTTTTGTTTTTAAAAAATAATTTTTATTTATTTAGTTTTCTATCACCAGCCCTAAATAACCTTACTTAAGAAATTACAGCTTCAGGTTCAGTGGGAAAGACAATAAAACTCTCTTAACAGTCCTACAAAAAGTCCTGAACTTGAATCTGATTACCTCCAATTGGGCTGAAGCTCACCCTTCAGCAGTTGAAGACACCAAGTTCTAGGACTCAGAGTTGGAGAAAGTGATGTTTCCCCAAAAGTAAACAGATAAGCAGGCAAGAACAACAAATGTGTCCTATAGCATTTGAATGTGGGTACACTTTAGTGTTTTATTAAGTTCATTTGTAATTCACCTTCGGAGAATGCTGCCCCCTTTCCCAGTCATGCCACTTAAAAGTATGGAGAGGTTCAGAGACAGCCCCCATTCTCCAGAAACATTGGTTCCAGATTTGATTGTCTGTGTTTAAAAAGTTGCAGCCAGAATCCTTACAAACCCAACAAAATAATTCACTTATAAACAAGTAAATATAAGAAGGGGCATGTATCTTTGTCATATTCACCTTCATAACAAATCATCTTCCCTTCTTGAAATCATGTACTTTTTTTTTTTTTTTTTTACTGGGAGGTACCGGGGATCGAACCCCGGTCTCTCCATATGGTAGACGGACTCCGAACCTTTTGAGCCACATCCGTTTCCCAAATCATGTACTTTTTAAGAAACACAGATTAGCTCTCCACACAGAAAAGATAGTAAATGGTGTAAAAGAAATCAGTTGGGTTTTTCCCTGGCTCTGGGATAAATAGCGTTCATCCCGAGTGTTCTTGTCCTTAAATTCCTAAATACACAGCTGATGGAGGGAGCTGCAGAGTACCAGAATTAGGCCTTTAAATTACATTTTTAAATTCCAGTAATACTGATAATAAAATTGTATCACATAAGCATTCAGTGATTCAGACCAAAATTTTGAAAAGCAGATTACATCTAAAGTAGCCTGGGATTTGTTATCCATTTCTTATTATCAAAAAAATTTAATGGGACTTTCCATATTAAAAAATTTCAGCCTGAATGGCTTTTCTATGGGGGTAGGGTGAGGGTGTGAAGTTAGGGAAAGGGAGTATAATAAGTAGAGTGTTTTATTTTCTTTCTTAAGTCATATAATAGTTTTTTCAACCAATTCAAGATATTCCCTTAAACAATAAACTGGTTTTTGTATTTCACTTGATAGCACATTATAAATAAGCCATCAAATAATGATGATGAAAACAAAATTGTTTCTAAGAGAAATATTTTTATTGACTGCCACTTGGAGCTGCCTTTGTGTCCTAAGACTTGAACAACTGTACTTCTTTATGAAAATTTCTGATACAACTATTTATTTAACCAGCTACTATTAAGCTAGTGAGTCAAAATTTTTGTTTATAGAGTCAGTTTTTTCTCACAATGATGACCTGATTTGTACCTAGAAAAAAACTCTGTAAGCTAAATTGACTTTTTTTGGTATTATAATTAAAAAAAAAACAAAACCTTGTTTCTTTAGGTACTGGACCCATTTAATAATTTTTATTGCAGATAACTTTCATAGCAGTCTCTTTAATATTTTAGAGATTATGTGACTGACTTAAAATAACATTTTATATATAGAGTAAATATGTAGTATGTATTCATTATTACATATGCATTATTACAACATGATGTTTTCTGCTGGGTAGCCCCATAGTCTTTCCAAATGTTTATTCAGTTAAATGACACAATAACAGAGAAAGTTATATTGTTTTGGATTTTTTTTTCCTTTTTCTTAGGGAGGTATCAGGGGTTGAACCTGGGACCTTATACATGGGAAGCAGGTGCTCAACCGCTGAGCTACACCTGCTCCCTGGAATTTATTTTTTTAAATGAGATTCTTACAGCAAAATGCTTTTCAGTTCTACAAATCCTTCTCAAGAATATAAGACTCAGAAATGAGGAACTACGCCTATTGCAAAAATCCTGAGGAGACTGTGATAGTTTCATTTACTTAAGAGCATTCAAACTGAAAATGACTTGAGGAGTTAGATATTCTTTCAGTAACCTCCTCCATGCAAATGGCAAAAATATGTCAAAATATTAAGAAAAGAAATTTAGTAGTGGTTATGTATCAACGACTTGGCAAGCTTTAAGCATTCTAAAGCCTAAACAAAGAAAGATTTTAGAGAAATTGTTAATGCCCTTCCAAATAAGCAGTCCTACAAGGATTGCATTTGAGCAGTTTTTCCAGACTCAAAGCACTAGCCTCACAAAATGCTTCATTATAAAGGAGTTCTGTGGTCAATTAAATATAAAAAATGTTGTATATGATATCCTTTCTTAGAGAAGGGTGGTGGTATATTGGCTTATTTAAGCCTGGGAGAAATCTTGCAGGAAAGAAATATGTTTACCTTTGTATAACTCAGCATTTCCTGAAGTCGTTTGACCTTGGGGGCCCCTCACTTTTGCCTCTGAGGAAGTACTCCAAGGAAGAGTCTTGGGGGGGGTGCCAGAGTATGTGAAATGTTATAGTTCTGGTGGTGAATCTAACCCACTATTTCTCTGTTATTTTAATATGAAGTTACTTTTTATCCCATTCTTTCTCTTTTTTTTTTTCTTTTCCCTAATGTATCCAATTGCATAGGCTGCAAACAAAATGGCACCAAACTTGGAGATGTTATCCTTCCACCCTGGGCCAAAGGGGACCCACGAGAATTCATCAGAGTCCACCGTGAGGTAACAAAAGTACACTTTGCACCTAAAATTGAATTTCATTTAGTATGACCACTATATACAGAGAAGTCCCAGAGCAATGTGTCACTCATTTATTTAAGTTACATGGTTTTCAGTTATTTTATTTCCTATTGGCCACTGGCTATTTTTCTTTTACTTTCTGAGCAAGTAACTAATGTCAGCCAGTGACTGAACCTGTCTGCATTGTGAAATTACAGGCTTTGGAATGTGATTATGTGAGTGCCCATCTGCATGAGTGGATCGACTTGATCTTTGGTTATAAACAGCAAGGTCCTGCTGCAGTAGAAGCTGTAAATGTCTTCCATCACCTTTTTTATGAGGGTCAAGTGGATATCTACAACATAAATGACCCATTAAAGGAGACAGCTACCATAGGGTTCATTAATAACTTTGGTCAGATCCCTAAACAGGTATGGATGTTCTTTTCTTATCATCTGTGTGCCCTGCTTTGTTTTTAAAGCTCTCTAATAGTTCTGTAGATAGTGGATGAAAATAAAATGTAATAAAGTTTAGACTAGGTTAACAAAAAACAAAAGAATCATAAATGTCACATGGTAGAGTCCTAGATTTTTGCTTTCTCCTCCCTTTTACAGTTGAGATAAATGGAAGTGTGTTGTTTAAAAAGAATTCCTACTCCCAGACTAGGCCGCAGTAGACACCAAGATTAGTTTTAATCTGAAATCCATTGGGAAGCCAGTGATGATTTTAATCACAGAAATGACCTCGTCTGTTTTAGTTTTTAAAAGATTGTTCTGGCCACAGTATAAACAAACCAACCAACAGTACACATACACTCACAACAAGGAAGCAAGATTAGAAGCAGAAGGCCGTTTAGGAAGCTATTGTAGTAACCCAGGGAATGTAAGATGGTGGCTTGGAGTAGGTCGTTGACAGAGGTATGGTAGGTGCTATGATGTGAGGGTACATGCCAAGAGAACACGGGTCGGGCCCTGCAGGAGCTACCACAGCCACCATCTGCAATCTGGAGACAAAGACCAAGAGCGTCACCTCTCAGCATCCAAATTCGGCCCCCATACAACAGATCCTTCATCTTCAATGATGAGCAAACATCTGTTGAGAGATTTCATCCCTTCTTTTGCCCCCATCATCCTGGGAACACCAGCAGAGGTGGGCACCAGGAGTGGCTGCGGCACAGTGTGGAGACGGTGCATTCTTCCTGGCTCCTCAAACTGCCTACCTCTCCCGAGCGCCCGAGCGCTATGCTTTCGCGCTGGCTACCTTTCTCTGTTCCTGCTTCAGATAGCTCTCCTGGTTATCCAGGACACACAAAACAATGGCAAGTTTCTGTACGTGGAAAAGTCATTATAGACATCATGAAGGCCAAGAACTGCTCCGGTCACAGTGCCATCTGGTCCCCTAGTTAAGGAGATGTTCACTTTTAAAGCAAAATGTGTGTTGATAAACTCTAATCACAGTTGAAGGATCTTAGTTAAGCCTTTACTTAAACCTTTCCTTTTTTTCTGAGAGTTACAAGGAAAGGGGCCATGTTTCACACCCTGTGGGAAACAAATATTCTGAACAAAAAAAATCAGGACATTTGCACTGTTTCAAGATTTTTGTGCCACTTTTGAGTGTAAGAAACAGACAGCCTAGAAGATATAGTTTGGATAGCAGCATATTTCTAAGGCATGCCAATGACAATGGAGAGTACCTCCAAGTATAGCCATCCTTTCAGAAAATCTAGGTTTTATGCTCACCATATCCATATATCTATATATCCCCATGGCCTGGTCCTCATGTAAATGTTCTTCAGCAAATATTTATTTATGGAGAAGCTTTGAAGCATGTCTGTCTTTTTATACAACTCAGAGTCCTGTGTCTTAACATTTATAGAAGATAACAGAACCTGGGAAGCGGCTGTGGCTCAATCAGTAGGGCTCCCGTTTACCATATGGGAGGCCCCGGGTTCGGTTCCCGGGGCCTCCTGGTGAAGGCAAGCCCGCCCGCACGGCGTGGTTAGCTGACCCAGCGAGCACAAGCAGCAAGGGGGGGATAAATGAATAAATAAATAAAATCTTAAAAAAAAAAAAAAGAAGAAGATAACAGAACCTGATCACTGCCCTTGTATGTAGATAAAGTATGAACAAACTTTGAAAGTTTAGGGGACCGAAAATGTATATCTTCCTCTATGCAAAGCATATTTTCTGTTTTTCTTCCTGGAAATCCAGAATGTCAGATTTAGAAAGTGCCTTAGTAGTCTATTCATCTTAAGTCCAACTTCATCTAAGGTTTTTAAGACATCTTCTTCAGTTAGTAGTTCCCCTACAGAGAGAACCCAGTGCCTCTTTTGAAGATCTATAATAATTGAAAAATAGTAGTCTTTTGTGTTCATTAATATTTTTTAATTCTGTCAAGATACTTAGATGCTGAAGATTTATATTTTCTTTTTTCCTTTTTATCACAAAGGAAACAGAAGGCAATAATTATGTTCATGCTCTCAGCAAATTAGCATCCCCTAAAAGACACCAAAATGGTGTTAAGTCACACAGAGAAAGGCCATGCTGAAGCCTGAAAAAAATCCAATTAAAGAGAACGTCTACCTGACATCAGAGCACAGAATGATGTTGGGCTATAAGGAACTAGTGTATTTTTTCACAGCGTTGGAATATAATTATCAGTTAATTCTCGTTTGAGTAGATTAATTTTCTTTTAAAAGTTATTTGTGAATTCTGTTAAGCATAAGGCATAGCCCTGTCACTACTTATTAAGTTGTGAGATCTCTGGCAATCTTAGAATTTTCGAATATCTTTCCTCAGTTACAAAATGGGGATAATATCATACCTAATGGTTATTGTGATGCTTAAGTGAAATAAAAAAACAATACTTGGCTTATAAAATAGGGCTTAATAAATGTTAGCTTTTATTATAAATTGTGTCATCTTCTCTCATACCAGTTATTTAAAAAACCTCACCCACCAAAGCGCGTGAGGAGTCGACTCAATGGAGACAATGCTGGGATCTCCATTCCACCAGGATCTACAACTGACAAGATCTTTTTCCATCATCTAGACAACTTGAGGCCTTCTCTAACACCTGTAAAAGGTAAGGTGATGGGAAGTAAGCCTTTGATTCATGATTTGATGAGATTATTTAGTAATTCTAGCTTATCGATAATATATTTGCTTTTCAGTAGTACTGTGATTTGTAGCAAATACTATATTTTTTGTGATGAAACACCAAAAGCTTGTTAGATTTTTTTCTTTTTTGGCCTGTTGTATTTTTGCTTCAAAAAGAATCAAACATGTTTTTTTCTCCTATGATAGTGAATTCTAAAAGTCTTGTGCCTTTAACTTTATATTGTGTATGTAGTGCAGATTCTGTCTTCATTTTTTCAGCTTCATTTATATATATTCTACCAACTGGAAATAGTAGTAAGAGCACTTCATTTTTAATATGCCAATTAAAAGACATGTCTTTTATCTGATGGTCCTCTGAGTTACTGAAAAGCACTTTTTCACCCTAAGAATGAAAAAATGTTCTTCAAAGTCTTAAAGTTGTCACTTTTAAAAAATCTAAAAAGTGAAGTTTCAAAGTCTGGTTAACCAGATTGGCTACCAGCTCTGTGCCACTTTGCCTCCTTGCCCAAATTCTGCTGTGTGCCAGCTCCAGTCACTTGCCAGTGACTGGCCCGTTCTGGAGGACTAACAGCAGATTCTAGTGCAGAGCAGAGAGACTGTGACTCTTGGGGAACAGCATAGCCATCCTTGAGGAAGTCTAGAGATAGGATGTGCTAAAAGCCTAGATTGGTTGATGGTCTGTGTCATCTTTGACAGTCTAGGAAGCATCCCAGAGTCCTCTGTACAACCCCAAGGACCAAGAAGGGAAGCCTGACTGCTAAGAGCCAAACTCAAGAGTGTCCAGAGGCAGGAAGGCTGGAGGGAAGCCCTGTAAATCACCTGTCAGGGTCCACATCCCACCCAGCAGGTCTTGTAGGAGACTCAAAAGCCAAGCTCTATTTCTAAGACCATTTTGTCTGAATGTAGGTCAGGATACTTGATTGCCATGAATATTTGAGATTACTTTACAATCCCATGCAGGATGATGAAGTTAGTTTTGCTTCTTCCTGTTCTAATGCATTAATTTGTTTTTTATAGAACTCAAAGAGCCTGTGGGACAAATAGTTTGCACAGATAAAGGCATTCTTGCTGTAGAACAAAATAAGGTTCTTATCCCACCAACCTGGAACAAAACTTTTGCTTGGGGCTATGCAGACCTCAGCTGTAGGCTGGGAACCTATGAGTCAGACAAGGTTTGTACTGTTCCTCACTTATTTAATTTCACTCTTTCTTGATCTGGATGTCCCATTTTCTGGGGAGGGGGGAAGAGGTGCCAGTCAGTGAGAGAACCCTGTCCCTGGGCTTGTCAGCTGTTCCTCCACAGCCAAGAGGAGGAGAGAACTAGTGGACAAGTCACATTTCCTGCAGAACAAGCCTCTTTGGAAAGCTGTGTACCTAGGGCCTAGCAGTTTCCCTCCCACTGAAAGAATTCCTCAAAGAGAGCCTAACCACCCTGGTGCCGTATGTTTCCACCTACTAGAACAGCCTTATTTTGATGGTTGATTCAATATTCTGAAATGACTGACAGAAACCTGTTACACCAAACTCCAAGAAGCAGTGGCATCATATAAATATCTCTTGGGAAAGATAGTATGGAGTGATCCTTCATTGCCCTGAGTTTGCCCTCTCACTCTCCCTCCCAAATGCAAGATGGATATGGGCTGCCCAAGTCTATTATACTGCACTGTAACATAATTCTGCTAATGTTCTCTTTAAACAACAGCACTCAAGCTTTCTTCTTACATTCTAATTGGCTATAGCAACAACCTTTTATCAGAAATTCCCCTGCATTTTACATAGCATCACATGATCAGAATAACATTTTACCTTACTGGAGACCCCCATATGAGCCAAGTCCTCTTTATTATGGTTCTTAGTAGCATGTGTAGTTAGGAGTTTGTAACTGTAGTTCAGGGTAGACCTTCAGGGAAATGCTGCTAAGCTGAAACCAGCCCAGAAAGAAAGCAGGTATTTGTCTGTGAGGTACCTACACAGAGGCTCCTCTGCATTCATCCATTCTCATGTGACACATGTCTCACATCTGTTTTGTTTTATAGGTGGTGACTGTTTATGAATGTCTGTCTGAGTGGGGCCAAATCCTCTGTGCAATCTGCCCCAACCCTAAACTGGTCGTCACTGGCGGAACGAGCACGGTCGTGTGTGTGTGGGAGATGGGCACCTCGAAAGAAAAAGCTAAGACCCTCACACTCAAACAGGTAACAAAGGAGGCTGAAAATGAAGAGGTGGAGCTATTCCATCTCAGCCACTTATACTCTAGAGAAACTTAAAAGCTCCCTTAATCCCCAGGTACTTCAGATATATAACGTACAAAACATAATTGTTCTTTTGCTAGAAATGCTTTTTAAGAAACAAGGAAATTAAATAAGAAGGTAGTATTTCTATAGGTGGTCTGGACTGGTCCTTTCTAGAAATCTAAAGCAAGGTGTCTTTAAGTAATATATATTTTAATATATTTAATAATATAAATATTTCTCAGAAGTTATATGTAAATTGAATTTTTACAAATCAAATTACATTAACCTATTGATTCATAGTTATTTCCTTCCTGGGTGATTTTCATTCAGCAGGACTAGTAAGTCTTTGATTCTTTTCCTTTTCTCTTTCCTCATCTGTCATATCCTTAGGACATGACAAATGCAGGAATGTGTTCATAGAACCCTTAATGATTTAATTTACACATATTTTGATCATCTATTATGTATCTGATTCTATTGTTAATTTTTACTTAAAACAAGAATCCTTTTAAAATATAAGCCATAATGTTGTGGGGTTTTTTGTTTGTTTTGGGTTTTGTTGGGTTTTTTTAGGAGGTATCAAGGATTGAACCCAGGACCTCTTATATGGGAAGCAGGTGCTCAGTCACTGAGCTATATCCGTTCCCCAAGCCATAATCTTTTAATGCTGTTTTTTCTTTTTAATGGACCATACATCTAAGTGTTTTTCATGATAAAAATTGAGGAAGTAGTGTAACAATAATATCTACCATTTATTGAGCACCTACCATGTGTAAACTACTGTGCTGATTGTTTTAAAAATAGAAATTCCCATCCTCACAACAAATTCTACAAGTTAGTTATTAGCTCCATTTTTCACCTGAGAAAACCACAACTAAGAGAGGTTAAGACATGCCCTTAGTCATACTTAGTGATGAAGCCAATATTGAAATTCAGTTCTATCAGACTCTAAAGTTTTTTCAAAGCTAAACTCAAACAAACAGTGATATCTTAGTTATCTATGGAAAAAATTGAATCACTTGTACTTATACTAGCAATCATTATAGTCCAGAAACTATAATTGAATTGCTTGGTCTTAAGGTAAGTTGTTTAAGGAGATATAAGATTGGTAGTGTATTTTGTTGATCCAAATGCTTACTTACAAATAATTTCGATTTATAAAACGGACCTTGAAGCTAGAATGCCAGTAACCCTTCAATAGAAAGCACTTCTTAATTAAGAAAGCCTTTGCTAAGCAAACAATAAGGATGTCTGTAGGAACAAAATTTTAAGCCAATTGATCATTTTAAGCAAGCATATTCTTCTGCCAGGAGAAATGTCTCATTCTAAGTACTCAGAAACTTGAGTCTAACAGTAATCCAAATTTTTTTCTTCAAAATACATACTTATTTTCCCACATTGCCATTTCCTTGGATCCTGTTTCTCTTCATATTCCAGCAAAAGACAGAACTTGTCCAGATGCCTTCAGTTCAGTAGACCTGAGCAGGTTGACACATCAGGACCATGCTTTCCCTTTCCAGTTCTGTATACTGCATGATTTTCACAATTTGTGCATTTACCAAACAAAATCCAACACATTATGTATAGTTCCCTAGACTGGGCTTAATAGGAGTTGGTGGCATAAAAGAATAGACTCGAAGATTAAAGTCTGTATTTGGGTTGGGGGAGGGGCATAATTGATAGGTCTTTAAAGAGAAATGGTATGAAGAAGCCCAAGCTGGGTTGCATTTGCCATTCTCCCTTCCTCCTAAAATACTGGCCCAAGTCTAGGAAGGAAGTAATGTAAAAATGGAGAGGAGAACCTCCAGAATACCCCAGACTTCTTTTTTCCCCTTGGTGGGTTGAGGGCAAGGACAATAAGAGGAGAAGGAAGGTCTGACTCCCAGCATTTCCAGACACCACTGCCCCAGGTGCTCTCTCTCCAGCGCATGCCCCTGTCATGTCCTGGTGAGTGTATCCAAGACCATGGAGAGTCACATGTGGAACACTGTCATTGAGGTCACCCTGGCTTTTTGTTCTCACTTGTAGGCCTTGCTTGGTCACACTGACACTGTCACCTGTGCCACAGCCTCATTAGCCTATCACATAATTGTCAGTGGGTCCCGTGACCGAACCTGCATCATTTGGGATCTGAACAAGCTGTCGTTTCTAACCCAGCTCCGAGGCCATCGAGCTCCCGTTTCTGCTCTTTGTATCAATGAATTAACAGTAAGTAGTAAATTACCCACTTGGTTTATATTTAAGAAAGAGACAGGGGGCGGATGTGGCTCAAATGGTTGGGTGTCCGTCTGCCATATGGAGGGACCTGGGTTCGATCCCCGGAACCTCCTGGTAAAATAAAAAAATATATATATATAGAAGGCGCATGGGCTGCCAGGCTCTGTGTGCCGGTGAGCCGCCAGGTTCCGGGAGCCATGCAGCAAGATGATGACGTGACAGGGGAGAGACAAGACGAGATGCTGCGAAAGCTCTGAAAGCCAGGAACTGAGGTGGCGCAGGTGGCAAAACACCTCTCTCCTACATCGGAGGTCTCCAGGATCGAATCCTGGTGAGAACTGGAGGAGGAGGATGAGAAGAGATGGCAGGAAACAGACACAGAGAATTGCCCAGCGAATGGACAGAAAACAGCAAATGGGGAAGGGGGACGGGGATTAAAATGGATAAAGTAAATAAATAAATCTTTAAAAAAAAAGAAAAAAAAAAGAAAGAGACACAGCCAACCTAAATAAAAAATGACTCTGGTTTTTAAGTGCTCATTTTGTAAAAGCAACTACATTTTCCTTGTTATATGTGTTGTTTGCAAAAAGTGAATGGATATTAAAATTCGTTACCCAGAGAGCTATTCTGCCTTAAAATCCCTTTACTGCTGCACAATAAAACCAAGGAATTTGCAGTATTTTTAAAGAATGTTAGAATTTTGTTGAAATTTGTTTTGAAATATATTCATATTATTTATTATGTAGAATAAAAAAAAAAAAAAACTTCTGGGTAATGAAACAAGAGAAAAAACATTTTAGAGCTATTTCTGAAACAATCCCAAAGTTATCAAAGGATATTGTCTCTTCTCAAAAACAAATATTTTATATTTATATAAATAAATGAGTTAGAATAAAATAAATGCACTAGAAGCCCCCCACTTGAGACAGACAGAAGAGGGTTCATTGCTAAGAAGGTTTGGTAAACAGGAGGAGCTTGAGGGTGGGCTTCCAGAGACAGGCTGGTGTCCAGGTGCCCCGTGATCATGCCAGTCTATAGCTGGTGCCCACATATGCACATCAGCTCTGGAAATCAAGTTCCCATCCCCAGCCTCATCATTTCTTAGCCATACATACCCATTCCCACCGTTGCCCATATCTGCTGTTCATCCTACCTAACAAAGAGTAGTTCTGGCCACGTCATTGAGTGGTATTCATATCATCACCCACAGGTGAAGTTTTCCTTTTTTTTTTTTTTTTTTTTAACAAATACATTTTATTGATACACATTAATAAAGCATACAGTCCATCCAAAGTTTACAATCAGTGGTATTTGATATAATCATCAGGTTGTGCACTTATCACTTCAGTCATTTTTAGAGCATTTTCATTATTTCAATAATAAAATAAAATTTAAAAATTCATCACCTCTCAATCTCTCTGCTTTCCCAGCCATACATAGATGCTATTCTATTTCTGTCTCTCTAGTTTATTTGCATATATGTATTTTGTAATAACAGTCATATAGGCAATATTACCCATATTCATATTTCACGTGAGGTTTCACTGTGTTACACAGTTCCATGTTACATTTTTCAGCTTTCCTTCTGGTACTATACATGTCTTTATACTTTCTCTTTCAACCACTGATACCCACATAATAGCTCTACTAGTTACAACACTATGATGTGCTTTCACCATTTTAATTTATTTCTAGAGATTTACAAACAACCTTTTTACCAATTCTAAACAGATTAACCCTTAGCTTTCCTTTTGAAGGATTCTACATCTTTAATTTCTACCAGAAGATACTAAACATTATGCGCTTTTAGTTAAATACCTTGTATTCAAAGAAGGAAATTTGGTTCCTAATGAATGCCACTTAGAATATCTGATTGATACAATGAGTACTAGAGTTGGGAATGAATAGGGGTACTTGGGAGCAGAAAGTCAAATTAGATTTTTAAATATATTTGGAAGGTTTAAGATGTTTTTAAAACAGCACCTTGGATTGGTTTTGCAAATACTTGTACCTAAAGAGCTTTATGAAAATGTCAATGGAACAAACTACTATGATCTAGCAGTGTGGCTGGAACTTAGTGCAAATTCTTATTCCATGGTTTAGATCGTTTTTTGCTGGGGTTCTTACCTTAAATACTGAGAATTTAACTGATTTATTTATAGTAAGTTTTTATGGGTGCCATTTTCACCCACTGTTTGCAGTTGGTGCTATAAACACTCTAAAAATTTTCATGATTTTTTTTTCCTTTTAAAGACACTTTTGTAATCTCATACTAATTCATGAAAAGATTTTTATTTCTATTATGTTTTTCCAACCAAATATTAAGTCTGCTTTACCTCAGCTTGCATTTTGGGCCTAAGCCACCCTTCAGCTGCTCTTTCATTCCTGCTTTTCTAGCTTAGCCTTCATAACCACAGAATTTGCTCTAATGCAGTCTAATTGAGGCTGTCCTGGAGTAACTGAAGAAAGTCTTGCCCAGTGGAGAATGGAGCAGCTGCCTCTTGTCTCTAGCAGGGACTGAGGCCATTCATTAAAGCTCAAATGCCGAAACTCCTTCAGAGATGATTCAGTGGTAGATACAGAACTAGACACAGTAATACTAGACTATTATTTTTGTTTGGGTTTTGATTTGGTTCTTGGTAGAAAAAGAGCCGAGGGAGCTAGAGAACAGTAGCAAAAACAGAACAGACAGTGGTTTAAAGAAGCCCCATCCTTATCATGATAAGGAAGGAAGCTTTGCTCCTGCTGTTCAGCTTTTAGTTTTACCTCTGCTTTTGATGACTGTCTTCAGATTTCCATATGTTCTGCTGTGTCTGTCCACTGTACTGAAATTCACCAGGTCATTTCCAAAGTCAGTACACAGAATCATGTGAGGAGCAGCTCTTAGGGATGACAGAGGTAGTATTTTACAGTATATAAATTTCAGGGCTAGAAATCTTGACTCTGTGATGTGGGCAAGTTACTTAAGCTCTTTGCACCTCACTTTTGTCCTCTGTAAAACAGGGCTAGTGATAGCTAACCTCACAAGGATTAAATGGAATGTCTACTAAAGTAACTGGGGCAGAGCAGAAGCTTTGGAAAGCTTCTGAATTCCTTCAACAGTGGTGGGTTGTCTTCTCACCAGTTGGGAGTAGAGCCCAGCCTGGTAGAATTTGAGAAAGAAGCTGGCTCCTTTCTGTATTTGAAACTTCTGAAAACAGGAGTTATCCATTCAGGGAGTCTTGGAATTTTTTAAGTTTGCTAAGAAGTAATAACCAACCTATGTACTAGTTTTTATCTTTTTCCTCATTCCCCTATGCTATTGCAAATGCAAATTTTAAGATAGGAGATTTTCAATGTTACCAAGATTTCGTCTTTTCACTTATTAAAGAGGGAGTACCACGGTGTTTGAACTGAACAGTTTCTCTTCTCCGCCATGGTTTTGGTAGTAGTGTTCACTCTGTAAAATTAAGTGGAGGTGAACTCTTGCCTCTAAATGAAAGGTGCAAATAGATTTTGTAACAATAGGAGGAAGGAAGAGAAGTTCACCACCTCCTTCCACTTACAGTGAAACGTTACTCAGCTGGGTGCTGGGGCACAAGTTGAGGAGAAGGACTCCGGCTTTTCATTTCCATGTGAGATCACTTTGGCCACAGCATCCACTCAACTTTGAATTCTTAAAAAGGCCTCTGTCCAGGGTATGTTTTTAAACTAGAGTGGGCACGCCATGTCAGCAAACACTAAATTCAATGTTGCCTCAGAAATTTCCCAGTCACTAGTCTAGGCACTGAAAGGCTGGTTTGTTTGTTTGTTTGCCTTTACATTCTCATTCTCTATTCAGTGCCTGGGCTGATGAAAAATAAACTGAAAGGGTTTTGAGAACTTGGCCAAGGATTCACTTTGCTTCTGAAGCTGGAATGTATGTTGTGAAGGGAGTAAAGAGTTTTTCTTTTATCTCCGCAGGGGGACATTGTGTCCTGTGCTGGCACGTATATCCATGTGTGGAGCATTAACGGGAACCCTATCGTGAGTGTAAACACGTTCACGGGCAGGAGCCAGCAGATCGTCTGCTGCTGTGTGTCAGAGATGAACGAATGGGACACACAGAACGTCATCGTAACAGGCCACTCAGATGGAGTGGTTCGGGTACGTGAGCCAAGAGAAAAGCTCACTGGGTAGTTGCTGCCCTAACTTACCTGAAACATGGGAAGCTGTGCACAGTTTAAGGGCACCGGTACAGGTTGTAACATTGTTTAGCAAACCCTTGCTCCAATTCCCACAAGCTTCACCACTGCATTATCAGACAAGGCAAACATCGGTGAGGTAGCCTCTTTTCTTCCTGTTAAGTAGGTCTGTTAGTGGCTAACCACTGGACAGCATGCAAGAGAAGGTCACTTAAACGTGATTCCCATGTCACATTGGCATTGCTTAAAATGTAAATTGGATAATTCTTTGGGTTTTCAGCCTATCAAATGGCTTCTTAAGGAACAGTAAACGGGGACCATCTCTTCTCTACAGGTAATCACAGAGCTAGAAAAGGTTCCGGAGGCCACAGGTCTCCTCCCTGTTTAGAATCCTAGATGGTTTCACCTGCTCCTCTAAGCTACGTGTAGTTTATGATTTTCTGTGTTTTCTGTGTTGAGCCTCTACCCAAAAAGAATCAACAGGGTATTTACTTCTCTGAAGTCTGTTCAGATACTTGGGTTTTTCTTGCTCAGAGGACTTTTCTTTGTGCCTGTTTTCTTTAGTTGTGTTCTTTGTAAAAGCAGAGAGCGGCTGATTACCATCCTCTTTAATCACAGCCACATGCCTAGAGATAGTGAGGTTATCAGCCCTCTCCCCACACCATACTGTGGGCCTCAGACTGCAGCCTACACACACACCAAAAGCAGATGACTGAATCTGTGAGGCATTACCTTGAAACTCCATAGCCACATAAGTTTGGGGATCCTGCTTACTCTGTGCCTTCTTGGAGATTCACAGCGTGGACATAAGCATATGTGAGGCTCTGAGAAATTTTTGTAGAAAGCACTGTTCTAAACGAAACAATCCCCACTCCCTTTAACTTTCCATCTTAGTTCTATTTTAGACGACTCCTCAAATAATGACATTGAAATTTTTTGATTCATGCTTGACCAAGGAAAGAATTATTTATGCCTTGCATATAGCATATTGCTAAAATGTGCACAAGTCAGATGCCTGAAGTGTTATTTGTAATGAAGCCACGTGTAAATGTAATACATGCAAACTATCACATGTGCTTTTCTCATGACTAAAACAATAAGGGCTTGTGGGCCACTCTTAGACTTACTTGTGAGCAGTTCCCTCCCACCACAGTTTCCAAGATACAGGAAAATCTAATTATACTCAATAGTAGAAATTAAGTTATTTGTTAAACTCCTCAAAGCCCATGTTTACCCAGTAACATGTAAATTAATTTCTTGATCTGTTTTTAATGTTTTATCTTCATATTATTTCAATTCAGTTTTGGAGAATGGAGTTTTTACAAGTTCCTGAAACACCAGCTCCTGAGTCTGTTGAAGTCCTAGAAATGCCGGAAGACTGTCCAGAAGCACAAATAGGTATTTAATACCTTCTAAAATGTTATTCAATAATTTTCATTTTTCTTTTTCCAGTCACTATGGATAACACAACACACAACATAAACAGGGAGCCTAAAGTTGGGCGTTGCTCTGAGAAACATAATAGCTCTCTATTATGTAATTCCTTTGGGCAGATGCAAGATTTTCTCTCATTCACTGGGCAACACCTGGCATGGTACTATCTTCTTGTAGGTTTCCACGTTCCATACTAAGTATATTAAGTAGCTTCCTGGAGTACCAAAGGCTTGGGCAAGCTTTGTAATTATCCAGTTTATTTTATTTATTTATTTTTAAGTGCGCAGAAACATCAGTTGTATATGTCGGTGCAAGACAGAGCTAAGGCACGGTGCGGCTGCTCCCAAGATAAATGCTTATGTTATTTTAATGCATGTAAATCTCTACCTAGTCGATTGCAGCTCTACCAAACAGGTCATCTGGGTATTCGGGGACTTAAAAATTTAGCTCAATTCTTATAAATATTTGGGGGTTACTTGGAAGATGAGATGAATAAGTGAATGGAAGAAACTGCCAGAATTCATAGAGGAGAGATGTTTGCATGTCTTCTTCCTCCTTACCCACTCATATTATGTATAGGTGTGGCAGAGCGGAGAAATCAACAAGGAAGATTCTGCTGTGGACAGCATGGAAGTTGTGGGATGAGAGGACAGTGGCTCAGATGAAAGGGAAGACAAGCCAGTGGTTCACTGGGAATCCAAGCCTTTCCAAGGCTGCTTCTTTGAGAAACTTTTAAAGCTCATGATTGTAACTATAGACGCGAAAAAAATCCATTCAAATAGGTCGACCAAATTACTCTTGGTAGTGATTAGAAGACGGGCAAAATAAGTTCTTTACTTTGTTGAAACTAATGTGTATGTTTAGCGGGCTGGCTCTTGTGTGCCCACATGCTTTCCTTTTTGTTTTTCTCAATTATATATCTTTATTTCCCATAAATTTTCCCTCCAGCAGATTTTTTTTTTAAATCAAATCAATTGTATTGTTACATATTTTTTTAATAATCAATGGCTTTTAGTATAATCACAATGTTGTGCATTCATCATCACAAAAAATCTTAGAACAATTTCATTACTCCAAAAAGAAAAACTCCACACCCCTTAGCAGTCCTTCCCCAGCCCTACATAACCACTAATCTAATTTCATCTTTATAAATTGATTTATATTTACATTTTCTATAAAAGGAATCATAAAATATGTAGTATTTTTGTGTCCAGTTTCTTTCACTTAGCGTAATTTTTTTGTCTGATATTAACATCTTGTAATATTAACATACATTTTTTCAGTTTCCAAGAAAGACAGTCTTATATATGCAATTTTACCTATATTCATATTTCACATGCTGTTTTACTATGCTATATAGTCCCATGTTACATGTTTTAGCTTTCCTTTTAGTACTATCCATGACCTTAGACTTTCCCTTTAAACTACTTTCATACCCACATACTGCTACATACCCACATACCCACGTACTGCTAGTTAGAAGCATTATGTTGGGCTTTCACCTTTTCTATTCATTTCCAAAGATTAATACTCAAACTTTTTACTAATTCTGCACAAGTTAACCCTCAGCTTTCCATTCTCTAACCTCATTCTATGTTCTGATGACCCATATCCAAGTTATTAATTCCATGAGAATTACACAATATATTTAGTACATACAGTATTTGTCCTTTTGTGTCTGGCTTTCTTCATTTAACATAATGTCCTCCAGGTTCATCCATGTTGTCATATGCTTTATGACTTCATTTCTTCTTATAGATCCATAATATTCCATCATGTATATACACCACGGTTTGTTTATCCGTTTATCGGTTGATAGACTTGGGTTGTTTCCAACTTTTGGCAATCATGAATAACACCGCTATGAACATCAGTGTGCAGATGTCTATTCATGTCACTGCTCTCAGTTCTTCTGGGTATATACAGTAGTGGTATTACCAGATCATTGGCAAATCTATATTCAACTTCTTTAGGAACTGTCAAACAGTCCTCTGCAATGGCTGTACCATTCTACATTGCCACCAACAGTGAATAAGTGTTCCTGTGCCTCCACGTCCTCTCCAACATTTGTAGTAGTTTTCTGTCTTTTTAATAGTGGGCCATTCTAATAGGTGTGAAATGATATCTCATTGTAGCTTTGATTTGCATTTCCCTAATCACTAGTGATGCTAAACATTTTTTTCATGTGTTTTTTCACCATTTGTATTTTCTTCTTTGGATAAATGTCTATTCAAGTCTTTTGCCCAAGTTTTAATCAGGTTGTTTGTCTTTTTATTGTTGAGTTCCAGCATCTTTTTATATATCATGGATATTTAAACCTTTGTTGGGTTTGATTGCCATATATTTTCTCCCATATATTTCGGCTGCCTTTTCACCCTTTTGACAAAGTCCTGTGAAGTGCAAAAGTGTTTAATTTTGAGGAGGTCCCATTTATCAATTTTTTCTTTTGTTGCTTGTGCTTTGGATGTAAGGTCTAGGAAATGACCACCTACCACAGTTTTTTAAGTTGTTTCCACTAATCAGTGTGTCTGTCTTTATGCCAATGCCATGCTCTTTCTTCTGTGTGTTTTTTTTTAACAAATCAATTTTTTTGATATGTATTAATAAAGCATACAATGCATCCAACATGTACAATCAGTGGTATTTGGTATAATCACATATTTGTGCATTCATCACTTCAATCATTATTAGAGCATTTTCGTTATTTCAATAATAATAATAATAAACAAGAAAATTCTTCACTCCTCAATCTTTCTATGTTTCCCCTACTGTACATAGCTGCTATTCTGGCTATTCTTGCACCTTTATTTATTTATTTATTAAGCAGTTTTATTGAGATATAGTCACATACCATATGATCTATCCCAAGTGTATAATCAATATAATCACAATGTTGTACATTCATCACCACAAAGAATTTTGGAACAATTTCATTACTCCAAAAAGAAAAACTCCAAAATCCTTAGCATTCCTTCCCCAACCCTACATAACCACTAATCTAATTTCCTCTTTATAAATTGATTTATATTTACATCTTCTACAAATGGAATCATACAATATACTTTACTTTGTCTAGTTTCTTTCACTTACCATAATGTATTTTTGTCTGATATTAACATTTTGTAGTATTTGTTTTTTATCCTTTCTGTAGCCTACATCTTTTGATTGGGGAGTTTAGTCCATTCACATTCAGTGGTATTACTATAAATGCTTTATTTTATTCTTTGATTTTCATATGTCATATCTTATTTTCATCTATCTTTTTACTCTTTTGGTTATCCTTTCTGCTATTCTTTCTTTTATGCTCTCCTCCAAGCCTCTCTCTCTCCTGTCTTTTTCTTTAAGGCTCTAAGGCATCCTTTAATATTTCCTGCAAAGGTGGATGCTTTTTTACGAGCTCTCTTATTAGTTTGTTTGTTTGTGAATATTTTAAACTCACCTTCATATTTGAAGACAGTTTTACTGATTAAAAAATTCTCAGCTGGCAGTTGTTCAGTATCCTAATTGTGTCATACCACTGTCTTTTTGCCTCCATGATTTCTGATAAGAAATCCGCACAAAGTCTTACTGGGCATCCCTTATGTGGTGGTTTTCTTTTCCCTTGCTGCTCTCAGAATTCTCTCTTTATCTTTGACATTTAACCTTCTGAATAGTATGTGTCTTGGAGTAGGTCTGTTCTTATTTATTCTGATTAGAGTATGCTGTGCTTCTTGGATATGCAAGCTCATTTCTTTTGTGAGAGTTGGAAAATTTTCAGCTAATATTTCCTCAAATAGTCTTTTTCCTCTTTTCCCTTCTCTTCTCCTTTTAGAATTCCCATAACATATATGTTGTTGCATTTCATGTTATCATTCAACTCCCTGAGCCCCTGCTCAATTTTTTCCATTCTTTTCTCTCACTGTTGTTTTCTCTTTTCTATTTCAACTCTTCTGTCTTCTGTATCACTTATTCTTTTCTCCTGTCATTTAGAGTCTGCTGTTAGATGACTCTAATGTCATCTAACTATCATGTCTGACCTATCATGTCTTTCATTCCCCTGAGCTCTGTTACTTTTCTGTTCTGGTTTTCAAAGTCTTCTTGTGCTTGCTCAGTGTCGTCTTGATGTCCTTTTTCTCCTTAGCCATATTGCCTTTCAATTCACTAATTTGGTTTTGGAAATGTGTGTGCATCTCATTGATTTACTATCTCATATCCTTTTTTTCTTCTGGGGCTTTGATATATTCCTTTTCTTGGGCCATGTCTTCCATTTTCTTAGTATAGCTTGTAATTTTTTGCTGATGCTTAGGCATCTGATTAGGATGGTGAGGTTACTCAGATGATCAATTTCTCTCTTCATGGATTTAGTGGCAGGAGGCTGTGTGTTACTGCTGTTCTTTGATTCTTGGTTCAACCTGTTTTGTGTCTTTAGGATTTTCCCTGATAGTTGCTCAAATCTGGGCCCTGGACCCAGTAATGGGTTGCAGACCTGCTTCCAAGGGCCTTGGGGAGGGAGGCTGTAAAGGCCAGAAAAAGCATCTCTTCTTTACTTTTTTGTTTGTTTTATTTACTTTTAATATCCTTACATGCACTTCCTTAGTCCACCAGCAGGTGGCAGTCCTCTCAGTTCAAAGCCTGTTCTGAGTGTGTTTACTGAAACAGGGACAGCAACAGTGTGATAGAGGATCCTGCCTGGAGGCTAAGGGCCTCATAATTCAAACTTTCTCAGAGGCAGTTATCCAGCCTTTGCTGGCAGCCCCCTCTTTTTTCCCAGGTAGGAAATAATTACACTCCCCTCTGTGTCCTCAACAACCAATCCCGGCAGTAGAGAGGGAGATTGAGATTGTCAGATCTCTTTAGACCTTTGCAGGCTCCCACAGCAAACAGTGGTGCAGCACCCCTGGCCTGGAAGGACTCCTGGGGCACAGCAGACCAAATTTGTGAATCAAAAGCTGAGTCAGCATTAGGCTGTTTCCCTCTCTCTCCCCTTTGCTGGGGAGGTGGATCTTTGTCTGTAGCCACCAGCCTCAAGGAAGCCCAAGATGAGGACAGTGATTATAGGGTGGGGGAGGATGCCTGCAGTTGTAGCTGCAGTTTTTAACTCACAATTTGCCCCTCTTTCTTCTGATTGGTGATTCCTTTGCCCCTCTTTCTTCTGATTGGTGTCCAGCCTTCCCCTGGAGTCCTAAAGCCTAGAAAATTTTTTTCCAAGCTGTTTCTGCTTGCCATCTACCTATTTTTCTGGGAGAGAAGAAAGTCCCATATCTTTCTAGTCTGCCATCTTCATAAAAGTCTCTCCAGTAGACTTTAATGCAAGGGAGCGGGGATTTGAGGTGAGGAGATGCAAAATAACAATGGAAATAGGAAGAAAAACAAAATCCTCAAAGTTGTTATCAGTATTTCATTCATCCATTTAGTCAATTATTCATTGAGTCATTAAGCAGTTAAGGACCGTAGAAAAGGCCCTTCTCTCAAGCTGATCCTTGTCTTGTAGAAGAAAGCATGTCCAAGAGTAATGGTTTAGGGTGAGGATTTCAAGGCCCAGAGAAACCCAGACTGTTAAAAGATTCCATGAGAGTGAGAGAATGCTTTTGGTTAAAGGAATTGGGTAAGATTTTAGAGAAAGAAGTATTTAAGTTATGCCTTGAAAGATAGATAGCATTGGAATACTTGGAAATTGGGAAGGTTAGGCTGGGTAGGACCCAACAGTATTCACAAAACTAGCTGGAGGAGGAGCAGGGCTGTGTTGAGAACACGAGTGGCACCATAAAGCAAGTGAACAATATGGGGTGTGCAGGGAGAAATTTGTAAGGGCAGGTGTAGGCCAGGTCATGAAACACTGAATGCTAGGCTAAGCATTTTGTCCAAAGAGTATTCTGTGAATTCTTTCAGAAATTCCACCATTTTTGTTGTTGTTATTTTTGTTGTTTTGTTTTGTTTTGTTTTGCTATCTGTAATCTAGCTGAAAATCCTGGCAATGTTTTTTCTTTGTGTTGTTGTACTTAACTTAAAAGATCATGTCTCTGGTGTTTTAACTGGTAAGAAAAAATACCTGTGGGACAATCTGTGTCAAATGCAGTGTGTGTATGCTGTAATTCTCCTAATACGTTCCACAGGGCAGGAAGCCCAAGATGAGGACAGCAGTGACTCAGAAGCAGATGAGCAGAGCACCAGCCAGGATCCCAAGGAGACTACCAGCCAGCCCATCAGCATCAGCCACAGGCCCCGGGCCTCCTCCTGCCGCGCGACAGCCAGCTGGTGTACTGACAGCGGCTCCCGTGACTCCAGGCGCTGGTCCGATCAGCTCAGCCTGGATGAGAAAGACGGCTTCATATTTGTGAACTATTCAGAGGGCCAGACCAGAGCCCATCTGCAGGGTCCCCTTAACCACCCTCACCCTAATCCTATTGAAGTACGGAATTACAGCAGATTAAAGCCTGGTAACTTGAAGTCTGGTCTCTATTCTCACTCTTTGTGAGGGCTGAGTGGATGGCAGGTCTCTGGAGTTAGGGTGTTATGTGAGTAGATGGAGGCAGTGGAGTCTAGCTCTCCCTGTGTCCCATCCCTGATGTGCAGTGTGACCTGGACCACCAAGAAGACCTCTTAAGTTTCTTCTTACGTAAAAGGGACTTAGAGATGCTACCTGAAAGTGGTGTTTGCAATATATTGAGCAGCTTTAAAGAATCTGTGATCCATTCACAAATAAGCTTTTGAAAGGAGGCAAGTAATTTTTACAAATAAATAAAACTGCATCAGCAGGTAACTTTACCAAGGTCCTCAGTTAGACAAATTGTATACATCTTCTTGCATTGAAGATTTCCCCTTCTCTCCAGGTAGTCTTTGAGAATGAGGTGTTCTCCGACCTAGTCTCTGATTAACGGTAAAATAGATTACTTCACCTTCACCTGAGGCAGCATCTACTGGGAACTTGAAAAGTTGCTGTAATGCTATGTTTACCCTAGCTTTTAAGACCATATTAGGTACCTCTACCAAATGTTTATTTCCCTTCCTATGTATGTCATATTTCCACTTTTCCATTCCAGGGTACAGGTGGGAGCGCCAGCTGGTGTTTCGGAGCAAGCTGACTATGCATACGGCCTTCGATCGAAAGGACAATGCCCATCCGGCAGAGATCACCGCATTAGGCATCTCCAAGTAAGTGTCAGACTTTTCCATTTACTCTTCCCAAGTGAATCACATGCTTATCCAGGGGCCACACCCTCCAGGCCAGTCTTTGGGGAAAACAGATGTCATTTGTATTATTATTTGTGGTTCAGAAAATTGAATCTACCAGTGCGTGGATTTTAATTCTGAATTAAAATTTTTTTTTTTTTTTTTAAGATTTTATTTATTTATTCATTTATCCCCCCCCTTGCTGCTTGTGCTCGCTGGGTCAGCTAACCACGCTGTGCGGGCGGGCCCGCCCTCACCAGGAGGCCCCGGGAACCGAACCCGGGGCCTCCCATATGGCAAATGGGAGCCCCACTGATTGAGCCACAGCCGCTTCCCTGAATTAAAATTTTTAAAAATAAAATAAAAACTTTTTCCTTCTCTGCTCTTCAAAGTTACAGCAAGATTTGATCCAAAGAGAGCTGAGATGGAAGTACAAATTTGAGCTCAATTCTGCTTCTGTCTTTTACATACTTCCTATGAGAAAATCATGGTCCCTCCCCATGAGCCTCATTATCCCCTACACACACACACACACACACACACACACACACACACACACAGGAAACTGGAGAGCCTTCAGAAGCAAATCACTGCATGACAGAGAGAGCTTTTCAGCCGGGTGGCTGTTCTGAGGCCTGCATGATGTGACTTCTGCGTGTGTCTCCTGCAGGGATCACAGTAGGATCCTGGTCGGTGATAGTCGAGGCCGAGTTTTCAGCTGGTCTGTGAGTGACCAGCCAGGTCGCTCTGCCGCTGACCACTGGGTGAAGGATGAAGGAGGTGACAGCTGTTCGGGCTGCTCGGTGCGGTTTTCTCTCACAGAAAGGCGGCACCACTGCAGAAACTGCGGTCAGCTCTTCTGCCAGAAGTAAGAGGAGATATGTGCATTTTGATTTTCCATAGGTTGAACTCTTAAGGATGTTAATTATGCCCTGCACACAGGTTCTGATTTGCTCTAGTGCACCACTATATTAGTATAAACTAGTTGTTACTTTCTCTTCTTTTATTACTGTAATTGCAAAATATTTCTATCATATTGAAAAGTATGGAAAGAACAATCACAAACACCCATGACTTAGAATGTGCAGATGCTGGTATTTCATATTGGCCTTAGAGATGTATGTATAAAATTGTGTATGTGAAACATTACAGTTACATTTAAGTCCTCTTTTTTCCCCCTTCACCAGTCACAAGCCCCTTCCACTCCCATGGAAGTTTCCACTCTCCTAAGTTGTTTTTTACTTTTTTATACATGAGTTGTCTCCATAAATAATACATCCCAAAATTATTTTGTGTGTTTTTCAGTTTTGCATAAATATAGCATACTGTATTTACCCTTTTGTAACTTGCTTTTTTTCACTTGTTTTTTTTGAAATTTGTTCATGTTGATAACTGTTATTTTAGTATGTCCATTTTAACTGCTGTCAGGTATTTTGTTGTATGAATATATCAGAATTTGTTTTACTTCCCTTTGATAAACTCTTTTATCACTACTATTATCACTACTCTTTTATCACTACTAATAACAGTACTGACCTTTTAGACAAACATGCTAGAGTTTTTCTAAAAAGGATACCACAGGGGAGCATGTGTAGCTCAGTCATTGAGCACCTGCTACCCATGTACAAGGTCCTGGGTTCAACCCCTGGTACATACTTTAAAAAAAAGATACCTCAGAATGGAATCGAGAGCCTAGATATACACTTGAGCTTAGCTAGATATTGCCAACTTCCTCTCCAAAACTCCAGTGCCAATTCACACACCCTCAATAGGATACAAGCATTCTCCAAATTCTTATTCATCCTTGGTGTTGCCAAGAGTTTTGCTTTTTCCGAACTGATAGCTAAGAAGTAGTATTTTGTTGTTTTAACTTGCAGTGCTGGTGAGGCTGAACAACTTTTCCTATGCTTATTGGCCATATGAATTTCCTCTTGAGTGACTTTGCCCATTTTCCTTTTAGGTTTGCTTGTCTTTTTTTTTTTTTTTTTTTAATGAAGCATTCTTTATATATTGTAGGCGCTAATCCATTGTCTTATGAAGATAACTCCTG
This sequence comes from Tolypeutes matacus, assembly GCA_026826555.1. Classification (NCBI taxonomy): domain Eukaryota; kingdom Metazoa; phylum Chordata; class Mammalia; order Cingulata; family Chlamyphoridae; genus Tolypeutes; species Tolypeutes matacus. The sequence goes on along the minus strand of JAKSZT010053779.1, from coordinate 861,418 downwards.
CTGGTCTGTAGCTTGTGTTTTAACTTTGTACATGTTTTTTCTGTCACACAGTTTTTAATTTTGATGTAGTCAAATTTACTACTCTTCATGATTTTTGCTTTTTTATGTCTTAAGAAATCTTTCACTGCCCTAAGATCATGCCTTCTATCTTTTCTTTTAAAAATTCCAATTTTTTTTTCCACATTTAGGTCTTTTAGTCCATTTGGATCTATTTTTTCCCCATATGAAGAGTCAGTTGTCTCATCATCACTGATGTGAATGTCATCATCATACACTACAGTCCCACAGTATAGTCTTTACTTCCATGCCGTAAAACAGAAAAGATCCCATAGACAGAACATCTGAATGCCTTACTCTAGAGACACTTCCACCAAAAATACATTATTATTCCCAAATAGTATCATTGGTTCTGAAGGCAGCACTGATTTATTGGAAAGGACATGTAGATTTGAACTGACCAAATGTTTATTTGCCTACACACAGTTGCCCTTACATCAGAAAAGTTACTGAACCTCTCTGTGCTTCAGTTTCTTCATCTGTAAAATGTGGATAATAACACTTCTTCTCATAGAGGTGTTGAGAGAATGAAGTGAGAATGTATCTAAGCATTACAGCACCAAGTGCCAAGCCTGGCAGTATAGGGGTTCAATAAAATGTGGTTATAATTTTGTTCTTACTAATGACAAAAACCTTTGCTTCTGGGTAGCCTGTTTCAAGATGTGGTAGTGAGAATTTTGCTGTCAGTCATTCCTTATGGAACCTTTTATGGCAGTGGAGTCTGGCTTGTGGCTCTGGGCTTTGAGCAGCCCACTCTGTAAAACCTAATAAACTGTTAACTTCTGATAGTCAACAGCCCCATAGGTACTTTGTCATATATATCTGTTCTTTTTAGCTTTAATTTTAAAAATATTGTTTAAGGTAGGTAATTCTGTAAATTATCCATTGCTGTCAGATGTTGGATAGAGGTCTTGTTAGAATATGATAGAGCAGGCACAGAAGAAAGGGCTGTCCCGGAAGGGGAATCCCATCCCTGATCTCCATGACCTTCAGTTGCTGAGAGAACTTGTCAACACTGCTGAGAGTTTCTTCAAAGTGCAGTGACAGTTCTTTAAGCCTCTGAAGTTTGTAGCATATCATTTACTCTCTGGACATGTTTACTGGTATATTAATGGAGGTAATATATATTTCTCCTTTTCAGACTTGTAAAAAACCAAGCTTAAAGCAATGTAATGCTACATCCAAAGCCACAGCCTGCTTTATCCTATGAATAGGAACTCTGAATACTCTAAGAATTTGGATATCTCTTTAGTATATTCTACTTTAAGCAATTCTGTCAAGATAAATAAAAAATGAGAACATTTGGGCCCAGCAGAAAATTTGAACTACCTATTTATGAAATGATGAGGAGTGGATCAACAAAATGGCTAAAAGCCCAAAGGACCTTGATACTGACAAAAGTGTCTTTTAAAGTTCTTTTAAAAGGGATAGTAAGTCTTTTTCTCCAGCCAAGAGAAGGAGTCAAGCTCCAATTAAAGACATTCACATACCTCCCCAGTTTATAGGGAATCAGACCTATCCAATACAAGTATTCAGGCCCCTTGGCTTCAGCCTATAAGAAAATCTTAACTTTTTTTCTTAATTCTCTTCATAAGACATAGCTTACCCTAGTTTAATAGTACTTTTCTTCATAGAGTGAAACAAATAAAATAATCCTTTCAGTCCTTGCTCAACCACATGACACAAACCAGTTAAGGTGTTTGACATCACACAGCAAGCTTTCCATTCAATTTATAAATATATACCCCTAATATTAACACCTTGAATTACTGAGATACGTTTGTTATAATTGATAAAAGAACAATTTCTTTTCATAATTGTACTATTAATTATAGTCTGTGGTTTGCATTAGGGTTCGCTGTTTGTAATATACAATACTATGGTTTTTATTTTGTTTTTGTTTTATTTTTTAACTTTTATTCTAGTAACATATATACAACCTAAAATTTCCCCTTTAACCACATTCAAATATATTATTTGCTGCTGTTAATCACGTTCACAATGTTGTGCTACCATCACCACCATCCATTGCCAAAACTCTTCTATCACCCCAAATATAAACTGTACACTTTAAGCATTAACGCCCATTCTCTACTCCCACCCAAGTCCCTGGTAACCTGTATTCTAGGTTCTGACTTTATGAGTTTGCTTATTCTAATTATTTTTCATCAGTGATATGAATACACTATTGTTCCTCTTGTGTCTGGCTTATTTCACTCAACATCATGTCTTCAGGGTTCATCCATGTTGTAGCATGTATCAGAACTTCATTCCTTTTTACAGCAAACTAATATTCCACTGTATGTATGTATATGCCACATTTTGTTTATCCATTCACTGGTAATGGTTACTTCCATCTTTTGGCAATTATGAGTAGCAACATTCTGAACATTAGTGTAGAAATACCTGTTCCAGTCCCTGCTTTCATTTTTTGGGTATATGCATTGAAGTGGGATTGCTGGGTCATACAGGAAATCTGTACTTAATTTTCTGAGAAACCACCAAACTGTCTTCCACAGTGGCTGCTCCATTTTACATTCCCACTAACAATGAATGAGTGTTCCTATTTCTTCACATCTTCTCCAACACTTCTAATTTGCAGTTTTTAATAGTAGTCATTATAGTGGGTGTGAGATTGTGGTTTTGATTTGAATTTTCCTAATGGCTAATGATGTTGAGCATATTTTCATGTTCTTTTTTGCCATTTGTATATCTTCTTTAGAGAAATACCTATTCAAATCTTCAGGGAGAGCGGATGTGGCCCAGGAAAGCAGATGTGGCTCAAATGGTTGAGCGCCTGCTTCCCATATGAGAGGTCCCAGGTTTGGTCCCTGGTGCCTCCTAAAAACTAACAACAACAACAACAACAACAACACACACACACACACACACACACATGAAAAAACCAACTCAGGGGAGCTGATGTGGCTCAGTGGTTGAGCGCCAGCTTCCCACAAAAGAGGTCCGGGGTTCTATCCTTGGCCCCAGTACCTCAAAAAAAAAAAGTCTTCTGCCCATTTTTTATTGGGCTCTTTGTATTTTTGTTTTTGAGTGTAGGATTTTGTTATTTATTCTGGATAGTAAACCCTTATCAGATATGTGGTTTCCAAATATTTTTTTCCATTCTTTAGATTGTTATTTTACTTTCGTGCTAAAGGCATTTGATGCACAAAAGTTTTTAATTTTGGTGAAGTCACATTTGTCTAATTTTGTTGTTGATTGTGCTTTGGGTGGAAAAGCAAAGAAACCAATGCTTTACATATGGTCCTGAAGATGCTTCCCTGTTTTCTTCTAGGAGTTATATAATTCTGGTTCTTAAATTTAGCTCTTTGATCCATTTTGAGTTGCTTTTTTTATATGGTATGAGGTAGGGATCCACCTTCATTCTTTGCATATGGATGTCCAGTTTTCCCAGCACCATTTATTGAAAAAGCTATTCTTTCCCAATTGAATGTACTTAGCACTCTTTCAAAAATAATTTGGGCTCAGTGGTTGAGTACCTGCTTTGCATGTATGAGGTCTCAGGTTTAATCCCTGGTACGTCCTTAAAAAAAAAAAAGTGCCGAACTATGTACTGGGGAGCAGGTGTAGCTCAGAGATTGAGCACTTGCTTCCTATGTACGAGGCCCTGAGTTCAATCTCCAGTACCACCTAAAAAAAAAAAAAAAAATCAGTTAACCATAAATGTTAGGGTCTATTTCTGAACTCTCAATTTGATTCCATTGGTCTATATGTCTGTCCTTGTGCCAGTAACATGCTCTTTTGATTATTGTGGCTTTAATAAGTTTTAAGAACAGTAAGTGTGAGTCCTCCAACTTCCTCCTCCTTTCTCAAAATGGCTTTGTTTATTCGAGGCCTCTTACCATTCCATATACATTTGAAAATTGGCTTCTCTGTTTCTGCAAAGAATGTTGTTGGAATTTTGATTGGGATTATATTGAATCTGTACATCGCTTTGGTAAAATTGACATCTTTTTTTTTTTTTTTTTTTTTACCGGGAGGTCCGGGGATCGAACCCCAGTCTCTCCATATGGTAGACGGACGCCGAACTTCTTGAGCCACATCCGTTTCCCTTTTTTTTTTTTTTTTTTTTGACATCTTAACAGTATTTAGTCTTCTAATACATAAACAGAGAATGTCCTTCCATTTATTTAGATCTTTGATTTCTTTTAGAAATGTTTTGTAATTTTCTGTATACAAATCCTTTTTACATCCTTGGTTAAATTTATTACTAGATATTTGATTATTTTAGATTTTATTATAAATGGAACTTTTTCTTGATGCCTTCCAATTGTTCATTACTAGTTTATAGAAACACTACTGATTTTTGCCTGTCGGTCTTGTACCCCACTACCTTGCTGAATTCATTCATTACTCTAGTATCTTTGTTGTGAATATTTCATGATTTTCTGTATGTAGGATCATGTTATCTGCAAACAGGGCAAGTTTTACTGCTCCCTTTCTAATTTGAGATATTCCTTTTATTTCTTTTTCTTGACTAATTCTTCTGGCTAGAACTTCAAGTACAATGTTGAATAACAGTGGTGACCGTGGGCATCCATGTTTTGTTCCTGATCTTAGAGGAAAAGCTTTGTCTTTCACCATCGAGTATGATGTTAATTGTGGGCTTTTCATATATGCCCTTTATCGTGTTGAGGAACTTTTTTTCTATTCCTCGTTCTCTAAGTGTTTTTAGCAAAAAGTGGTGCTGGAATGTGTCACATGTCTTTTCTGCAACAATAGAGATGATCCTGTGGGGTTTTTTTCCCCTTCATTCTGTTAATGTGGTATAATGCATTAATTGATTTTCTTATGTTGAACCACCCTTGCATACCCGAGATAAATCCCACTTGATCATGGTGTATACATGCTATCGGATTTGGTTTGCTAGTATTTTGTTGAGGACTTTGGCATCTATATTCACAAGGGTTATTGGCCTGGAACTTTCTTTTCTTGTGGTATCTTTATCCGGCTTTAGAATAGGTCTAGTTGGGTTAAACTGTCATTCAAGTCTTCTACATCCTTATTGATCTTCTTTCTAGATATACTTTCCATTATTGAAAGTGGTAGATTGAAATCTACTATTAGTGTAGAACCATCTATTTTTCCCTTCAAATCTGTCAATATTTGCTTCATATATTTTGGGGCTCTGCTCTTAGGTGCCTATATATTTACAATTGTGATCTCTTATTGAATTGATCCATTTATCAGTATATGATGACCTTCTCTGTTACTATTAGCAGATTTTGACTTAAAGTTCTTCTTATCTGATATTAGTATAAATTCCCCAGCTCTTTTTTGGTTGCTATTTGCATAGTATATATATTTTCTATCCTTTTACTTTCAACCTACTTTATGCCTTTAAATTTAAGATGAGTTTCTTATAAACAGCAAATGGTTGGGTGATGCTTTTTTATCCATTCTGCAAATGCCTGTCTTTTGACTAGAAAGTTTAATCCATTTACATTTAAAGTAGCTACTGATAATACAGATCTTTCTTCTGCCATTTTGCTTTTTTTTTTTTTTTTTTTTTTTTTTTAAAGAAAAGAGATTTTTAATATAAATTTTATAGTTTTCCTTCCCCCCCCCCCCCCCGGTGACTCCCTTGTCTGCTTACTCATTGTTTTTGTTCATTGACTGCTTGCTTTTTTTTTGCTCGTTGTCTGCTTGTTTTTCGTTTAGGAGGCACCAGGACCTCCCATGTGGGAGGCAGGCACTCAACTGCTTGAGCCACCTCCACTCCCTGCTCCCTGCTCAGTTGTTTTTGCTCGATGCCTGCTCATTGTCTGCTTGTTGTCTTGGTCATTATTTTTGCTTGTTGTCTGCTCGTTTGTCTTCTTTAGGAGGCACTGGGAACCGAACCCAGGACCTCCCATGTGGGAGGCGGGTTTTGTTTTGTTTTTGTAAGTCTGATATCTTTTTTTGTCCCTCACTTCTTCAGTTAATGCCTAAATTCATATTTATTTAATTTTTTGTATTGTACCATATTGAATGTCTTCTCATTTGTTTCTTTTTTTTCTTTTCTGTTTAAAGGAATTATTTGTTTGGGGATTAAGATTTGTATCAAAGATATAAAACTGTGAAATGAAATGATACCATACCATCAAGGTTTTTTTGTATTTATTTTTGTTTTGGCTTAAAACAAATTTATTGTCTCACAGTTCTGAAGGTCAAAGTCCAAGGTCAAGGTGTCAGCAGGGCTGTGCTCCCTCTGAAATCTGTAGGGGAGAATCCTTCCTTGGCTCTTCCTAGCTCTGGTGGTTTGCCCATAATCCTTGTGTCCCTTTGTTTGTAGCACTTCAATCTCTGCTTCTGTTTTTTTTTAATATTAACTTTATTCATAATTCTTGCTAATTCCACTCTGAGAAATCTATCCAAGACAAATGAAATCATGTCTGTACAATGATTCCTGGGGCAAGTTCATGGCAGCAAAAACATTACCGCAGGGCCTGGGACGCGGGTCCCAAGAGCGGGCCTCACTCGTTCCGCCGCCCGCCCGCGCTGTGGGGCAGATACTCCTTCCCTCACTGCACTCCTGGGTCCTGGCGTGTCCTCGCAGCCAGAACACGCACACCAGGGAAGCATGGTCGCGGCTCCAAAACACCCCGTGGTCATTTGTTTCTGAATATATTTTTTTATATATTTTCTTATGGTTATCATAGGGCTTAAATTTAATATCCTAAATATGTAAGAATCATATTTGATTTGATGTCAGCCTAACTTCAATAAAATACACATACACTGTTCCTATACCCCTGTTCCCCCACCTTTTTTTGTATTTGTTACAAATCATATCTTTGCACATTGTTATTTCCAAATCATAGATTTACCATTACTTTTTATGCATTTGAGTTTTAGCACCTATAAGAAGTAAGAAGTAGAGTTACATACCAAAAATACAAGACAACATTACTGGCATCTGTAGTTACCCATATGTTCACCTTTACCAGGGGTCTTTATTTCTTTATGCTGCATCAATCTACTGCCAGATGTCCTTTCCTTTCAGTCTGAAGACCTCCCTTTTGCATTGCTTGAACAAGCATGAACACCCTCAGCTTTTGTTTATCTGGGAATGTTTTAATCTCTTTTTCATTTGATATAAAATTCTTGGTTAGCAATTATTTTCTCTCAGGACTCTTTAAGTATTTCATTTCACTGCCTTCTTGCCTCCATGGTTTTTGATGAGAAATCAACACTTAATTTAATGGGGATTCACTTGTACTTGCGCTTTCTGAACTCTGTCCTTGTCTTTTGCATTGATAATTTCATCAATATATGACGGGGTATATTTTTCTTCATGCTTATAGACTTCTTAGATGTGCTATTTACATCTTTTGCTAAGTTTGGGGCATTTTCTGTCATTATTTTTTTTTGGATATTCCTTCTTCCCCTTTCTCTGTTTCTTCTCCCTCTGGGACTTCCATAATGCACATATTGGTACACATGCTAGTGTCCCAGAGGTCTCTTAGGCCTTTTTTTTTTTTTAAGGAGGTACTGGGGATTGAACCCTGGACCTCATATGTGGGAGTCAGGCGCTCAACCACCGAGCTACATCAGCTCCCTCTTAGGCTACTTTTGCTTTTTCTATTTCATTTTTCTTTCTGCTTCTCAGCCTGAAAGATTTCATTTGTCTTTTTTTTTTTTTTTTTTTTTTAATTTTTTATTGTGGGTAAAAATCAAATTTTTCACAATACATACCAATACTTTTTAAATGATATATAAATATATGATATATATATAAATATATATATATGTGCATTTGCTTACAAAAATGTTATTTATATATTTATATATATATATATATATATAT